>OZ005654.1:118973408-119405908 GCA_963930645.1 Salticus scenicus
TTTTTTAGCCGTTTAAACTGGAAATTTGGTTTTAAGCGTCTATGTTGCTCATCTAAGCGAGATGTCCGTAAGTTAAAAAGCCATTGCTTATAAAATCGGTTTGTATTATATTTAGAACATAAAAGAGATTCAGAAAAACTGTTTAGCAACATAATATCTTTAACTACAGTACAGCAACTATTGAACGAAGCAGGTTTAAATAACAGAAAATCTGAAAAAAAATCCATTCTTAGTGAAGAGCATTAGGAAAGCAAGACCTCAGATGGCTAAAAAAATTTTAAAAAAATTAGTTAATTATTGGGCTGAACTGGTTCTCTTTGGTGAGTCAAGTTTAACTTATTACAAGATAAAGAAAATAAGCAGATCTGACAACGAAAATATGTACGACTTAATGAAAATCGCACTTTTAAAACAGTGACACATTCTCCGTACATTATGGTACGGAAGTGCATAACTTTTCAAACAGTCGGGAAAATTTTTATGGTCAAGGATCAATTAACTCGAAATAAAACACAATCTTCATAAAAGTGGTACCTGACCGACTATTTTGGAGGTATCTTGGACATTTTCGCAAACAGCATTTTAAGATGATAATGCACATACACGGCGTCTGTGGTAAGTTTATTCACTTCAAATTATCAAAATTTCCTATCCATTCCTATAAGGACCTAGAATTCTGTCTGTAAGTAATCATACCTTTTTTCACTTTAAGATAAATCCCACAAAGGATATAGTAGAATTTCTTCTTTACCAGACATGGAAATAGTCCTAATCGCGATCCGCTCAAAAATGTTTCGTCAATAAAAAGGCAGAGGAGAGGGGAGAGGATTCGAAATTTGCAGCCCATAACTCTGCCAGAACTGGAAAAAATTATTTGCGATAGTTAGTCCATTGAAAATTGTGAGATTTATATTAAAACATTGTATAAAACTATGCCTTTGTGCATTTAAGCAGTAATTCCATATAAACGTGGAATTAACCCAAAGCAGAATACTTATTTTTAATAAATAATTGCTTAGATCTAACAAATAAACAGTTTTTATTTCATATATTAAAATATGACTTGTTTATTTCATATAATAAATCGTAATAGAATGCAAAGTGTATGGTTATTACATTATGTTCAAAAAGAAAATTTTATGCAGATTTTTAAAAAGTACTTCGTAGAGTACAATAAAGCGAATTATTAAATTGAAAATGTACATAGTTATCACTTCATACCTCTGGTATTATGCAAACGAGACAGTTTTATTTGTTTCAAACATTAATTTTAAAGTTATTACAAATAAAAAAGGTATAAGTCATTTTTTTTCTGCAGTGCGGCTTTTTTTATTTATTTTTATCTTTTATTTTTTATTTTATTTTTTGTCGCTTAGTGTATATATTTAAATACATATGAGTGCAAATTGAGAAATTGTGTTTATTAACTATAATAACCACGATATTGATCAGCCTAATAAAGTAAGCTACAACTAAGATAAATATATTTTTTAATAATATACTATGAATAATAATTCAATTACCGGGCGAAGAGCGGACACAGCAACTAGTATTAAAAATAAAGAAAAGAAGAAGAGTTAAAAAAAAAAAAAAAAAAAAAAAAAAAAAAGCATTGAAACGTGGTCAAATTAAACATGATATTCACCTATACCCTAATTAATTAAATATTATGTATTTTAAAACAAAAGTAAAGACAACGACCTTGTGGATCCTCCATTTAATTACTTATGTAATTACGATGAGTAAAAAAAATATTTACGTTCCTTTTCAAAAGAAAAAAAAAAAAAAAAAAGATGGTGTTACCTAAATTTATGCACCAGTTTTTCTTTAGATAGCACAGTAAAAATAAAGAATTATGCTTGTGGATTATGTTTGAGCTTAGAGGTTTAAAAAAAAACTACGCAAATAAAACGTGATCTACATTATTAGCGCTAAAAAATTGCTTTCCTTTAGCGATAATTTAATAAAACCTACTGGGGTTCCTTGAATGAAAATATCCTCAATTGTATGCAGAAAAATAACTGAGAGATTAGATAGGGTTTTATATGATTTCGTCGATGAATTCTTTGCATATTTACTTAATATATTAGAAATGTACGATAAATATTTGGAAACAAAAGAAAATTAGAGCACTTTTATTAGTGCGTAAAAATAAATTATCATAGAATGTGCCACAAAATCTTCGGTAACATTCATTATCTCTTCGCAATTTTTAAACAAATTTAAAATATTCTTTCATACATCTATTTTCTTTAGGAACAGGGTTAATAAAATATTATTAAAAATAAATAAATAAAATATATAAATAAAAGCTTTGAAAATCCGAGAAGTTAATCATGTCATTAACTATACGATAAGTAACTCTTTATTATGTATTTTTAAACAAGTATTTAAAAAAAAAAAAAAAAAAAGATGGTGTTACCTAAATTTATGCACCAGTTTTTCTTTAGATAGCACAGTAAAAATAAAGAATTATGCTTGTGGATTATGTTTGAGCTTAGAGGTTTAAAAAAACTACGCAAATAAAACGTGATCTACATTATTAGCGCTAAAAAATTGCTTTCCTTTAGCGATAATTTAATAAAACCTACTGGGGTTCCTTGAATGAAAATATCCTCAATTGTATGCGGAAAAATAACTGAGAGATTAGATAGGGTTTTATATGATTTCGTCGATGAATTCTTTGCATATTTACTTAATATATTAGAAATGTACGATAAATATTTGGAAACAAAAGAAAATTAGAGCACTTTTATTAGTGCGTAAAAATAAATTAGCATAGAATGTGCCACAAAATCTTCGGTAACATTCATTATCTCTTCGCAATTTTTAAACAAATTTAAAATATTCTTTCATACATCTATTTTCTTTAGGAACAGGGTTAATAAAATATTATTAAAAATAAATAAATAAATAAATAAATAAAATGTATAAATAAAAGCTTTGAAAATCCGAGAAGTTAATCATGTCATTAACTATACGATAAGTAACTCTTTATTATGTATTTTTAAACAAGTATTAAAAAAAAAAAAGAAAAAAAAAAAAAAACATGATTTACCAATTTATGATTTATATAATTACGATGTTTAAAAAATATTTGAATTCCTTTAAAGAAAATTAATAACTTTTCCCAATGTTATGCTCTAATTTTTCTTCAGATAGCACATTAAAGAATTAAAAAATATGTGATTTTTTTTTTCAGCTTAATAGTTAAAAACAAAACAATCTGGTGTGGCACTCACTGCACTTTCTCTTACCCTGAAATTCAATTCTATAGAAACAGATTGGTGGTTAAGAGGAACAGTAGCGAGTATTGTTACATAAACTTATATTAAAAACAATTCAAAGTAGGCTTACGAACAGCTTTAATAATAACAAATATTTATGTGTGAGGGGGGGTCTACCGCTCCCCCTTAACCCCCTGTTCGAATATTGTACCTACATTCATATAGAATTCAAAGCTGCTATTAAATTAAAAAATGTATTCCAAATTAAAGTAACTTTCACCAGCACCATTCATTGAAACTTATCAATCTTGATCAATCTTTTCAATTAACAAACTTCTGATAAGAGACATAGACAACGAACAGGTTTGACTTCAGAATTCAGAGACCTCAAATGTGTAAATATACAGAAAACAAGCACTGGATATTTAAATTAAAAAAATAATTTATTTACCGTATGGATATGAACAATTGATTTTAATTCCTGAGAGTTTTCTTGGGGATGGTGAAGTATTGTACTAAAGCACATCTACAATTACAATCAATAAAAAAGAATGATTTTGGTTAATGATTAACAGCCCTGTATATCTTTTAAAACTTATATACACGCTACATTATAATATAGTTCTATATTAATGAAACACAGCACAATTTAAAATGTAATCTTACAGCAAATTTTAAGTATAGTACCACTATATTCTAGTTATTTTGTGTAAACCTGTAAATAAACAGTGAATGATTTCCGTACCGCATTCTACATGAAACATTCTTTCATTATTATAAAAAGTATATGTTTATTTCATTTGGTTTAATACTGAATATTACATATTACTGAAATTCTGCTTACCTGCAATTTCGTCATAGACATAATGCATCTGAATTCGATGTCCCTGGATACGAACCATTTGCTTGATCTCAACGAAAAGTTTAGTGTAGCGTGACTATATGACTCAGATTTAGAATCCTGAGTTTGGATTTTCTGCTATACTTCCTCTTAAGATATGCTGATAACACACACACACACGGACCAGCCGCTAAAAACTCTTTTTTCGGATTCAGGAGGCCTCAAAACGTGTAAATATTACAAAAACACAATTTCCAACATTTGATAATTTGATCCAAAATCAATATTTTCTCTACCATATATATTGGTCAGAGATAGTAAAAATACCTCTATTGAAAACGTGATTTGCAAAATCAGAAATTAAAAAGTGAATAAATAAATTAATATTTTTTTTTTTTTTTTTTTTTTGTTAATTTAACAAAATCTGCTGTAGAGTTTCTTGAATGAAAATATTCTCAAACACACGTAGAAAATTACTGAGAGATTTGATGTGTTTTTATATGATTTGTACAATTAGTTTTTTGAGTATTTTCATATTCTAATTACATGTATTATAAATGTTTGAAAAGAAAAAGAAATTAGCTAAGAAAAACAATATTTTTGTAGCTGAAAAAGAAAGAAAGAAAGAAATTATCATAAAATCTGTCACATTTGTTTGCCGCACAGATTCTTTACTTATTAATATAATTACTTTTTATTTATCAAACAGATTTTATTTCAATGAAAATTATTGTTTAAATATCTTATATATATATATATTTTTTTTTTTTTTCAGTAAAATTTATATAAATAATTGGTAAAGACTTCAGGGAGTTAAGTAAACAAACTTATCTATTTTTCAGTTAAAAAAAAAAAAAAAAATTCCTTTTATTTTGTGATATAATATCCTCGATTAATTTTTCATTCTTGAAAAACTGTGGAAGCACTTCCGTTACAATAATTAAAATTAATAATTAAAACGAATTATACAGATCTTCCGAGAATGTCTGTGTTCAAAAATATTGTATAATATGCGGAAAATTCCAGTCAGTTTTAAAGTTAAAAAAATATTTAAAAATAAAGTTTGAAATTAAATATTTTCTTTATATTAGTATTACCGCTCAAATTAATAACGTGCTTGCTATTGAAAAACTATATATGCTATGTGTTAACATATCTGCTTGTAATACTATTTAATTTCTATTTAACACAAATCAAAATTATTTGTTTAACTACAATTCTTAATATTACATTCAGTAGCTGGTCATTAACCATTTAATATCAATAGCTATTGTCTGTCCAATTTTTAATCATAAGTTTGGTAACATGAGTGGTTTTAACTTATATTTTTTAATACATAAAGAGTCATTATGAAAACTATACAGATATGTAAGTTCCTTTGTTATTAAATATCAACGAGAAATGGTAAACTAAGATTTTACCAAAACTGTACTGACTGAGAATTATGCAATGAATGTAACAATTCAATATTTAAACATTTACTAAGCAAAGGTCGTAATTTTCATAAAACGTATGCTTATTGTCATTAAAATTTAAGTTGGGCATTAAAAGCTAAACAATTTCATTTTATATATTTAATAAATGACATTATCATAATGTCTAGTTTTTCTCTTATAATGAAAAAAATAAAAATAAACTATTTAAAAGTAAAACTTACTAACTTAACCGGTTGTATGGAAGATTGGTTCACAATTTTTGACGTGAAGATTGGCTTTGAGACTTTGACACCCATAAAGTCAGTGCGAAATTTTGCGGGAATTGAAAACAAAGTTTCGACCGAAGTCAATATATTTTTTTTTTTTACTTTTTTTTTTGAATTTTTGAAATTTTATATGAATAAGTAATACGAAATTTAGAGATTTCATTCAAATATAGTGAGCACCAAAGTAGGTAAAGCCTGCTAATAAACTATATTTAACTGTTTGGGTATGATGCAAAATATGCCGGGATTTTTAAAAGAAAGTACGCAACAATGTCTTTATATACACATAACTTACTTACTTCAAATCACTCATGGTAAAATATGCAAATTAAACGATAAATAATAATAATAATAATAATCTATATAATATTTCTAAACGTGGACCAATTACCATTTTTTTTTTTTTTTTTTTTGTAGAAACGATACGATACTGACTTAATAAAATACGCAAGGATAAAAAATGATACACAAGCAGTATTTAAGCAAGCGGACTGACTCAGTTCAGGGATATAATAATAATTAAAAAAAAAAAAAAAAAAAGAAAAATGTGAGGGCATTTGTCTGATGAGATCATTTTACGGAAAAATCTATTTTTAAAACATGTATTTTAATGACCTTCGTTATTTTAAATTTAGCAATATTTTAAAGATATAAACAAAATACTAACTTATGTCATAAAATGACTAAAAAATGCAATAATAAAATATGTAATCAAAATAGGTATTAGCTTTTTTTTAACAAAAAATTATGCTAAAATGAATAAATAAAATAAAATCTTTTTGTGAAAAATATCGAACCGACTCCAAAAAGGAACTACTATTCAAACAACTAAATATGAAAGAAAAGTGGCAGAAAATGGAACTGTAAATTGCACCTAAAAGTATAAAATAATTTCCTTTGCCAAACAACCTATAACACTACAATTAATCATAACTTTTGAAGTCGGCGCAAAATTAAATGAAATTTAATTAGTTTTTAAAGGTTTGTTTTTAGATCGGTAGCAACAAATGCTGTTGTCCCTAATGATCCATTTTCATGTTTACTTTATTATTTTATCATTGTATATAATTGGTCCATTAGTAGCATCTACATAGAAGAGTGCACATTATTCACAATGCGGTATTTATGTTTCTACGAAGTTAAAGTTTCCTTTGCAAATTTGGTATAACATTGATAACTATCATCCTTGATGGCTTTTGGATTTGGCGATCAAAGCGTAAGGCAAAAATATACACGCAAGATGTATATTTTCATGATATATACTGTACGATGTGTTGTTTCATATTCTTGATTACTCTCTTGATATACCTTATCAAAATTATCATGATATCCCAAAGAAATTAAATATGTTTGACAGATAATTTTGCGATTTTTCTTTCACCAAAGACGTCAGATACCAGAATCTTCGCCAACTTTTGCTGCTTACGAAATCTTATTTGTTTTCTTGAATGAAAGTAGTTTTCGGCTGCGTTTTGCAGGTAACAATATGAGATGTGTATTTTGAATAGGATTTGATTTTTGTATTCAATAAAGGTATCAATTTTTATTTAATTTTGCGCCGACTTCAAAAGTTATGATTAATTGTAGTGTTATAGGTTGTTTGGCGACGGAAATTATTTTGTACTTTTAGGCGCAATTTACAGTTCCATTTTCTGCCACTTTTCTTTCATTTTTTGTTGTTTGAATAGTAGTTCCTTTTTGAAGTCGGTTCTATTTTTTTTACAAAAAGATTCTATTTTTCACTTTTCAGTGAAAACTTATTCATATAGCAAAACATCAGACGACGTTCGACGGAAGTTT
The DNA here is from genome assembly GCA_963930645.1 of Salticus scenicus. NCBI lineage: Eukaryota > Metazoa > Arthropoda > Arachnida > Araneae > Salticidae > Salticus > Salticus scenicus. The sequence goes on from OZ005654.1 coordinate 118,980,979, forward strand.
CACAAATCACAACTTCCAAAATAAGTGACATTACACAAAAAATGATTATTTCACTGAAAATTACATGAAATACACCCAGTATGAACAAAAATGTTCCACCTCCATCTAGAAAGTTATCCACTCGAGAAACAGTTGTGCCAGTTTTATTCTACTCAAGTTATTTTTAAGTTGATTTTTTTCAAATGCTGCATTTTAAAGTTGTGTCACTTTTCTTGCCTTTATCGGATATGAGCAAAAAACTATATTGAACTAACATACCCTTAAATTAAAAAGTCTTTAGAAATGTAAAGAACGGATACGCTGTATTCGTAACCAAAAATTAGGCAATATATATATTGAAATAAATTAGGCATATATATTGAACTTTATAGTGAATACGTGTCACCCTCTGCGCTGGAAATTGCACAGCGTAAAGGTTAAACAAAGAGCAAAATATGCATTGCAGCTGACTGACAGAAGTTTCAACATCGTATACTTACATATTGCTTTTACCAGTGTAGCTGCATGCGTTGAGCAGTTAGAGTGAGACCAGTCTTTTGTGAGTAACCTGTAATTTGTTTATATCTTAATGAAATCATAATGAAACCTATTTCAGGCTAAGATCATTACGACAACAAAAAAAGTATTAAAATTAAATCACCTCTTACGAAATTATAAGCTAACAGATTTCAACAACAACGACGAGAAACATGGTTGTATTGAGAACCTCTTCCTTTATGAAGTCGGTTTAAAACGTCTATGCTTTAATCGATGTGACCGCTTACAATAACCATACTTTGAATTTTACATAGCATAAATGTCACCCGCTACGCTACAACATATGCAATGTCGTTCAAGTGTGCACAAAATAGGAAATTGTGAACAAACAAATGCACGTTTTAAGCGTTCTGTTTTTAGCATTAATGTCTAAACTATCTTTGCGTTCGACATCGATGAGACTCTGCAATTTTATAATTCACTTTTTTCCCCTGTCTTGAAACGTTTCCGAGATAGGATCGCTAACTCCACTCTTTTCCACCAGGTGGCACTTTAGACGGTTGAATCGCGTAGCACATGTCCACTTTACTATACCTGCATACCACTTTTATGACTATAGCTGCAGCTGTTCAGCAGCTAAAAGAGTCGGGACTGACTTTTTTGGGCACCCTGTATTTTCTTTTGATCGTAAAGATCTTACCATGGGACCTATTTCAGACCAAGACCTTTACAATAAAACAAAAAGTATCAAAATCGGATCATCCGTTCAGAAGTTATGAGCTAACAAACAAAAACAAAAAAAACATAGGCTTTGAATTTAGAACCTTCTCCTTTTTGAAGTCGGTTAATTGGCGCATCTCTTACGAAGTTATAAGCTTACAAACACCAACAACAACACATAGCTTGAATTAAGAACACCCTCCTTTCTGAAGTTGGTTGAAAACGACTTTGCGCTAATTGATGTGACCGCTTACAGTAACAGTACTTTGAACCACAGAGTATATGTGTCATCCGCTACGCTGCAAAGTGTGCAACGTAGTTCAAGTGTGCACAGTGTAGGAAATTGAGAACAAACAACTGCACGTTTTAAGCGTTCTATTTTTAGCAATAATGTCTAAAATCTGTCTTTTCGTAGTAATTCGATGATGCTCTACAACTTTGTAATTAACTTTTCTTCCATCTTGAACCGTTTTTTAAATAGGAGCGCTATTTTCACTGTTTTTCACCAGATGGTGCTTTATTTTCTTTAGATTGTAAAGATTTTACAATGGGACCTACTTCAGACCAAGGTCTCTACACCAAAACCAAAAGTATCAAGTAACCGTATTTTGAACTCTATAGAGTATGTCTCACCAGCTACGCTATAACGTGATCAATGTAGCACAAGTGTGTATAGTGTAAGAAATTGCGAACAAAAAAATGCACGTTTTTAGCCTTGCATATTTAGCATCAATGTCAAAACTATCTATTCGTACTAAATCGATGATGCTCTGCAATTTTATAATTCCCTTTTTTCCCCTGTCTTGAACCGTTTCCGAGATAAGAACGTTAGCATGAATGTCTAAACTATCTTTTTGTACTAAATCGGTGATACTCTTCAGCTTTGTAATTCACTTTTTTCTCTAGAACCGTTTTCGAGATAGGAGCACTAACTCCGCTATTTACCACTAGGTGGCACTGCAAGCGGTTTAACCTTGTACTGCATGGCCACTTTGCTATACTTACATACCATTTATATCACTATAGCTGCAGCTGTTTAGCAGTTAATAGAGTTGGGACTGATTTTTTTGGGCACCCTGTATTTTCTTTAGATCGTAAATATATTACAATGGGACCTATTTTAGACCAAGATTTTTTCAAGAAAACAAAATGTATCAAAATCGGAGCATCCCTTCAGAAGTTATGAGCTAAAAAAAAAAAAAAAAAAAAAAAAAAACATTCGGTTTGAATTGAGAACCTTCCTTCTTTTTTGAAGTCGGTTAAAAATTAATTAAAAGGCATCGCCAACACGGCGGCAAAAAATTAAAAGTCGCCATAGGGGTCCTATGCTAAAGCTGTCCTGCGTGGAGAAGTAGGTAAACTGGGTCTTCAAACATGAATTTAATTTTGAAACCTTTCTTTGAATGATTTGGTTTAATTATCATCAGCGTTTAATCCCACAAAAACTAATGATAAACTGGCTTCTGATGAATTAAAATTTAAATTGCATGGTAAAACTGATATATGACTTACAAATTTAAAAGTTAAAGGTAAATAGGTGAAGAAATTGCGAAAATTTTGCACGGGTTTGCTAGTAATAATAATAATAAAATAGGTGAAGCTAATATATTTAATAATTTTCTACGATAAATTAATAAATTGTTATTGATAAACATTTTGAATTAAAAAATACAACAAAACATGGGCAATATGTTGTTATTTAGAAAAGACATACTTTTTCTTTCAAAATAATAAATAATTTACACGATGTACATTTTGCAAGGGAAAAAAAAAAAAAAAACGGTAAATAAAATTTATAAATCTCTCAACTAATTAAAAAATATACTTTATTAAAAAGAGAAAAAGCACTTTTTCTTTTTTCAAGCACGTTAATATTTATGAAAATACATAATATGAAACCAAACTATTTTTCAGACAATATCTGTACAATGAAATTAATGAAAATATATTTTTCGGGCTTCTGGATGAAAAATGTACGAAGATTAAATTAGATACGAAAAGGAAATGCATGCTTTATCAGGTCCATCTTTTTAATTATTTTTAGTAATAACTGAAATCTCCAGTGATGCTTGGGATTTATTTTAATGTTAGTTAAAATTAATGTTTTTAATACATTCTATATACTTTTAGACGTTAATGGAATTACATTTTATATGATGGTGCATGTCTTTCTCCTAACTCGTAGTTTTTCGAATAAGAGAAAAGGAAATGTGATGTTTAATTGATTTTTACTTAGTCTGTTAAAAAATAAATCTTTTACAGAAGAAAAAATGTTTAGTTCGATACTTATTTCCTTGTAGGTATTTTTTACAAAGAGTGTAAATTTTTGATCAAATTATGTGATTAGATTCCAAAATTAGTAAATGTAACAAAATCTTTACAAAAATTCCATAAAATAATGTTAAAAAGAAGCAGAGAAATGTAACAAACTATTTTCCAATGCTGAATAAAATAATAATAATAATTAAAATAAATAAATAAATAGGCACACAAAGAGAGAGAGAGCGAGAGAGAAATGAATTTTTTCATTAAATATGCAGTTGAACAAACAATAACATATTTAATATATTATTGGTTGAATATATTATAATTATATTAATGTTTTATAGGTTATTTAAAATAAGAAAGAAAAATAATGCAGTTAACGTAGATTATTAGCACTTTCCAAGTGTACATACCCTCGGTACATCAGCTTACAATGTACCATGCCTACATAATAACACACAACGGACAGACATAAGTACAGAAACACACAATAACAGATTAATTAAATTCATAATCACGCTTTAATATTGATGGGATGTGTTTAAAATGTTTAACACAAACAGAAATACAATTTCAGCATTTTTTAACTGTAGCTCTTAATGCATCTGAATATTTTAGTGCAGCCCAGTAAAACTTAACGATAAAGATACCATATTCTATTAGAAAATGCGTTGCAATCGCACTATAGGCATGAATGTTCGTAGTGATTTTCAATCCAGTTTATTCTCTGTGTTTTCGATCTAATGTGCATTAATACGAAAAAAAAAAAAAAAATGGCCGTAGAGAAATAACCCACAAATGTTACTTATATATGAAAATTGTACAATAAAAAAGGGTTAAAGATACAATTTTATTTCCAATAAATTCTTCAGTTAAATATTGCCAGGTAATGATCTTCCGAAAGTAAGTATGTGTAAACAAAACAATGATATTACATCACGCTAAATTTTGAAATTCTCAAAATATTCGCTACAAAACTGTGTTGATATTATAGAGTTCAGTGAACATATGAAATTTGAAACTGAATATACCCACAGTATCTTTTATATACAATATTCAATAAAATATAAATTCTAAATGTTTTTCTATAATTAAATGACGACAAAAACTACGTTTAAAGTGAAATAAAACAGTTTTACTTCTTTCAATAACACATGTTTGTATAATAAAAATGCTACTACAATTCTAAATCACTATTCAAAAGTTCTACCATTTTATCTGTTAATCTATTTATCTTGTACCAAATGTATTCCATACACATTTTATCCAGACTTTATGTCAACATTTGCATTTAAATATGATTTTCTCAGTGCTTTAGGGCATAAACAAATTCATTTTTATTCTTTTCTCAACAATAAAATTGTGACATTAAGATGTTATAACGTTTCAAGGTGAAGTTTTCACGAGTATCGAAAACACATTTATTGTTTTTATTTTCTTAAAAAATGTCCAGTAAATTTCAATAGAAAATTTAGTTTATTATACAATTTAAAATTATATTCTAAAAAATAACTGATGAAATAAAATTTTAAAACAATTTTATAAAATTGTGCATTTCATATTACCGCACTCTTTTTAAAGCAATTTCATAGATATGTGTAGTGAAAAAATTTGACAATAAAATATGAACGAAAACGTTTTGAATAATCTTTTTTCTTAGTTGCTTTAGAATTTCATTTAAATTGCCAAAATAAAAATTAATTGAAAACGACTTTAATCGACATAATTTTAATTGACATAAAAAGACTATCCGAGTCTTCATTATATTTTAAACTAGTTGTTTTTGCCTGTTTCGCTGGTCACTGTATTTAAATAAATCCTTTTTATAATAATAAGTCTCTCTCTCTCTCTCCCTGTCTTTTTTTTTTTTTTTTTCAATTCTATATTTATCAATAAACCTAAAAATTTTGAATACTTATCGGCTGCTACAAATGGATTATTTTGAAAATAATTGACTTGTAAAATACTATTCTAGAATGGCAACACTATTAAAAATGAAAATTGTTCTAAGAAAAAAGCTTGTATTTGTTATTCAGAAAAATAAAATATTTATGTGTAAAATGAAAAGCTTTCTCATATATCTCTATATAATGGTAAAATAACACTGAATCGCACATTAATCTATCAAAGTCGAGTTCAAATCGCAAAGCCTAAAAACATGCATTTTGGACAGCTGGTTCTTTTCATAACGTAGGGGCTCGTTATGAACGGATTTAATGAAATTTAACCTTTAAGTGGTTGAAAGGGAAATTAAATTTTTTTAAATTTTCGCAGTATCTTTGCAGTTGCTTCCATTAGGAACTTGAAGTTTAGCAAAATATCTTCTTTTAGACCCTAATTAAAGGAAAAGATAAGAATTAAAAAAAAAAAAAAAATCAGTCCTTAAGGGAGAGAAACGGGCGTCTAACAGTTTTATTCATTCTTTGCACTTGCAAAATTGCAGTGGTTTCTAACATAAACGTCAAATTTAGCAAATTATTTCTTCTTTGGCCCTTATTAAAGGGAAAGATTAGAATCTTACAAAATTTAACCCTTAAAGGGGCGAAATGGGTGTCTAGTATTTCAACCCGTTTTTCACATGGGGAAAATCGCAGTTGTTTCTTGTAAAAGCGTGAAATTTAGAAAAATGTCTCCTGTTAGATTCCAATTAAGACAAAATTTAAGAATCGTCTGATTTTTAAGCTTAAGCGAAGAAGACGGAAGGAGGATGTCTAACATTTCTACCCTTTCTTCACAGGGGAAAAAATCGCAGTGTTTACCATAGAATTTTTGAATAGATTTGAACAAAGCTCCCCCTCATCAGGAATCAGAATAAAGAATCTCTGATCAAAAAGGCAAATGAATTAGCTTTGCTTTAAAATTTTCCCTTTTAATGCTTCCTCGGGCAAAAATCGTGTAGAACTGCTAGTTGTACTATAATTTGGAGTTAAGATTACTATTACTTAGTGATTATTATATCACACTAGTAAATAAAAGCCTGACACAATTATATCAAAGCATAGCAGTTTTCTCTATTAAAATAATTTTTTTCTGTTGAATAACTTCTAAAAAATGACGTCATTTTCAAAGACGATAATACTTTATTTGGGAGTTTTTTGAAAGTCACGTCATTCTAACATGTTATATATACATATTTTTATTCTAATTACATATAAATACTATGTCATTATTTTTCGTCCTCTAAATTATTCGATAGGTATTCACAGTAACATTTTTAAGTCGCAGTTATGAAATTTTGAAGAAAGCGTAATTAAAAAAAAATTTTTTTTAATCATTTCATCGTTTTTTAATTGCGAACTTTCATAACCTTCTGCTTAGGAAGAATACATTAGAAGTAATTTACACATGAAATTTGAAGTTTCTAACTGAAAAATATTGAATACATTATACAAGAATATGGTTTTAAAATGGTTTTAAAAATGGACATAAGCTGTAACTGTGCCAAGTTTGTTTCATATCGGCCCAGTAATTCAGGAGGAGATGTAAGACATAACCATATCCATACCCATATGCATGCCCACATACATACGTACAAACAATGACTTTTATTTATAATAAGTTTATTCCAATGAACTAATTTATTACGTCTATTTATATAAGTTACTGAGAAAAAGAATTATTTTAACTTAAAAATAATTCTGATTAAATTAATACATTTACATTGCATGTAATCAGGAAGAGATTATTTATTTTTTTAACAATAAAAATGTTATAGTAAAAAAAAAAAGTCCAGTAGAGAATGACGTTTAGCCGAGAGAGATAGGCTTTCACATAATAATCACACATAGTATGTATGTATAAAGGTTAAAAAAACCTATGACATAGCAGTTGAATGAACATTTCGGAATAAGTGCTATATACGTCAATATTTTAGTTCCAATAGTAAAGTAGGGGTTGTAAACGAGTGAGTAAATATTCCGGGTCGGTTGGTTGGTTGGTTTTTACGTCACACTAGTGCTGCGCATTATTGGCGACGTAAATTTTCCAGAAATAAAACTTATCTCAGAGTGATCTTTGATGATTCCAGAGGCTGGTTGGTTGGAGGATTAAGGCCGATTGACTCCTTATGTGTCCTAGGCCTATAGGGGGAATGCCCTCCGTGGGGGTCTTTCTAAGGGGTCCTAGCCCGTATTTACGCGAGTTTCGGAGGAAACCACGGAAAACTCCGAACGGCTAGGTCGATGAGCGCGACCTGGGATCGAACCCGGCACCTCCCATCTACCAGCTTTGAGCGTAGAACCGCTCGGCCGCTGGTGGGCCGATTCCAGAGGCTCTGTGGCTTTTAAAATTTGATTTAGTACTTTGTCTTCAGCGAAATATTTCATCGAGAACCATTCACTGATCTCTCATAGAACAGAGAGTACCCTCATGTAGGTTGCATTGCAACCAATATACTTTTTTTTTCTTCTTTAAATGTGTACAATGCATATAATATTTTTATGCTGTAGTTTTAGTTTTTGTTATATTTTTTAATTAAAAACTAAAAAAAAATTAACTTATTTTGTTGTTCATAATGTCCAACTTTTACAATTCTTAACCGATTTCAAAAGGAATAAATTATATAACGCTCTATTATTGTTATAATTATTTTCAGCATTAAAAGGTTCAGGCTTGTATTAACGTTCAATATTCATTTTGTTTTACATTAAGGCTTATTAGACTGGTACCTACAACTTAAAGTGATTTCAGAACCACTATGATCATCCATCCATATCTGAGATGGGAATCGAACCTGGCACATTAAAACTGAAGGCCAAAGCACTAACCATTTAGCTACCAGGCAGGTTTAATATTGAAAGGACATCTACATAAAATACTGAAAGTTAAGATTTTTTGTTAAAATCACTGAGAATCTTATTCATTTAATGAATACATATTATTTAGACTATATAGATAAAAAAAGAAAGAAAAAGAAAGATAGAAATAAAGAAAGGAATTTTGAGTCCCTATTTACTATTTTGTTTCTTTATTATTCTTTTAAATTCTTCATCTACATTTCTCTAGCACAAGATGATATATTTTAAAAATTCATGAATTTACGAGCTACAAAATTTTCTTTTTCAGCATTTGTTGATTTTTTTTTTTTTTTTTTTGATAGTCCATGTAAAATAGATTATGTTAAACGGAATTAGTTATTTTTTATCTTCAATGAGAGAACAACGCATATATTTTATCATGAAATTATATCAAGTATTGCGTAATAAAAAATGACGTAGAGATTTCATTCACGTAGTATTATAATTAACTGCACATACCTTTTTCTTTTACAATGCTTGAAAAAGATTGAATAGTTTTTATTTTATTAATAACTAATTGTGATTAGATTGTTTTGTTACGCATTCTCTTAATTAAGTTGGGAAAAGTTTTTTAATGAAAAAAAAAAGTATATTTCTCCAAACAATTTACAATTAATTATATTAACTAAAATAAATTTCGATAAGAGGTTGTTAAGTATACTAGTGAAGTAGTATTTGTGTAAAATTGAATCAATTTGTAATATTTGCGCATGTGGATTGGATAAAGCAATAGCTTACAGTTCTTGTAGCTGTGTTTTTCCTAAAGCATATTGAAATGCTACAGTAGACATTTTTCTGAATTTTAATTTTACATTTTTTGAAAGGAACCAAGAAATTAGTTGCTATACAACAGTTTTCGATGTATCAATCACATAGAACTTTAGATTTAAAAAATAAATAAATAAATAAAAAGAAAAAAAAATTATACAGACACGACATTATTTCATTATTTAATACATGAAAATTTGACATTAACAAATTTTAATTTAGTGCCAGAGGCCTACTGCTAAACTTGTTAAAATCGACAAATTCTTCTTTAGTTAATTCGTGCGATCTAAATTCCATGATAAAGTTTTCATTAAATCAAACCAATGTGTTTCAGCTGCAGATACTGTAACAAATAACGTTTGAAGTCCAAACTGTCTTATAGCCGCAAAACAACGTTTTTTCTCTTTTTCCCAATGAGGGGGAGGTGTGCCTTGGGGGGGACTCATGTCAAAGGTGTGCCTTGGGGGGGACTCATGTCAAAGTTGTACCTTGGGGGGGACTCATGTCAAAGTTGGGCCTTGGGGGGACTCATGTCAAAGTTGGGCCTTGGGGGACTCATGTCAAAGTTGTACCTTGGGGGGGACTCATGTCAAAGTTGGGCCTGGGGGGGGACTCATGTCGAAGTTGTGCCTTGGGGGGACTTCATTCAATAAATCCCCATTCAATAAACCGACTGAAATAGGCCCTTAGCACTATTAAGAGTGACGTATAAAAATTCGACAATGCTGTACCGACTGAAATAGGCCTCTAGCACTAATAAAATAAAAATTATACAGACACGACATTATTTCATTATTTAAAACATGAAAATCTGACATTGAGAGATTTTAATTTAGTGCCAGAGGCCTACTGCTAAACTTGTTAATATCGACAAATTCTTCTTTAGTTAATTCGTGACGATCTAAATTCCATGATAAAGTTTTCATTAAATCAAACCAATGTGTTTCAGCTGCAGATACTGTAACAAATAACGTTGGAAGTCCAAACTGTCTTATAGCCGCAAAACAACGTTTTTTCTTTTTTTCCCAATGAGGGGGAGGTGTGCCTTGGGGGGGGAATCATGTCAAAAGTGTGCCTTGGGGGGACTCATGTCAAAGTTGTACCTTGGGGGGGGGACTCATGTCAAAGTTGGGCCTTGGGGGACTCATGTCAAATTTGGGCCTGGGGGGGACTCATGTCAAAGTTGGGCCTGGGAGGGGACTCATGTCAAAGTTGGGCCTTGGGGGGACTCATGTCAAAGTTGGGCCTGGGGGGGGGACTCATGTCAAAATTGGGCCTTGGGGGGACTCATGTCAAAGGTGTGCCTTGGGGGGGGAACTCATGTCAAAATTGTACCTTGGGGGGGACTCATGTCAAAGTTGGGCCTTGGGGAGACTCATGTCAAAGTTGGGCCTTGAGGGGGACTCATGTCAAAGTTGGGCCTGGGGGGAGACTCATGTCAAAGTTGTGCCTTGGGGGGACTTCATTCAGTAAATCCCCATTCAATAAACCGACTGAAATAGGCCCTTAGCACTATTAAGAGTGACGTATAAAAATTCGACAACGCTGTACCGACTGAAATAGGGGTACCTTGGGGGGGACTCATGTCAAAGTTGTTCCTTGGGGGGACTTCATTCAATAAATCCCCATTCAATAAACCCACTGAAATAGGCCCTTAGCACTATTAAGAGTGACGTATAAAAATTCGACAACTGTACCGACTGAAATAGGCCTCTAGCACTAATAAAATAAATAGATAAATAAAATAAAATTTCAAAACTTTTTTTTTTTTTTTTACAATAAAGTATCTTTCCATTTTTTTAATAATTATTTTTGAATATATACTATTTCCTCCTATAAAAATTCAAAAATTTATCAGTACTGTTAATTGTATCTGTTTTATGCCAATATATATATATAACTTTATTTGAGGCATGAACTGTTGTGAATATGAAATGTTGTTAAATTTTCGTTCATAAATAAATGTAGGGAAAATACATTCTTTAGGATGATATATTTTTTATTTTATTTTATTATTATTATTATTTTTTTTGAAAGAGGTAATATTATATGAAACACTTGATTAATAAATATATAATAACTAGCAGACCCAGCCACGCGTTGCTGTGACTAAGTTATACGTTGAATTAAACGCTGTAAACTATTTAGTACAGTCAAATTATTATTTACGAACAAAGACGAAAACGTTGTAGCCGATGTAAAAACCCACAGGGTTGAGATTTGAAACTTAGGTCAAAATTTGGAAGCGATTGATAAAAATTTTCGTAGTGTTGATATTAAGCACAAATTAATTTTATTGTAGGGTCCTATAAATTTTAATGGAGAAGTGATATATATTATTTCTAATGCTACTTTGGATAAAATTGCTAAAATGACTAATATATAAATTAAATTCTATTAAAATTCTATTAAAATAAAAGTATAAAAGAAACAGACGATTTTAAAATCAATTTTTATGGAGGAGTGAAATATAATATATGCTATAATGGATAATTTTACTATAAAATGACCTCATCATTTTAAATATTTTAAAGAGGGCAACAGCTGTAGTTATAAAAGGGAAAACAATAAGGCTAAACAAGAAAAATAAGTAAATTTGATAAATATTTTAAAACTTTAAAATTGGAAATCTTATGAAATATTGGACATTTAAAGTAAATACATGTATCATTTTAAATAGAAAAAGATTTTGGAAAAGTTTAGTGTATTTTAACGAAGTGATGAGAAGTTTTTGAGTATGTTAAAATTTTAATAGTAAATTCAAGTTAATAAAGATGGGAAACATTGAGGATTAAGATAAGAATAATTATAAGATTAAAAAAAAAAATAAAAAAAAACTTTTTATATACCATGCTTTTAAATTTTAATATACTAATAATATACTAATTAAAAGGAAAATGATAAATATTCTATCATAGTTTGAAGTCAAATTTGTTTTCAAATGTCTAAATAAAATATCTGATGTAAGATACTAATATTTTGCAGCGGAATAGATTTCATTTCTGTCATCCTTGGCGAAAAAAAAAAGAATATCGCCAAATTATCTGGCGAAAATATTTAATTCCTTTCAAAAATCATGGTTATTTTAACAACTTATATTAAAAGAGTAATGAATAATATGAAACAATATTTCGTACAATACATATTACATGTCATACATACGTACAATGAATAATACATATTACATTTCGTACAATGCATACATCTGGCATGTATATTTTCGTGTTACGCTTTTGATCGCCAAATAATAATAATAATAATAATAAAAGCCAAGGGCGACAGAGTTTTGAAATTTAAAATTAAAATTTTGTCAATTTGACAGCAAAATAATTCAATCTAATACCCGCGATAACTAATACATATCTATACCCAAATATAAGGATTAAAATCGGGAAATAAATTTCCTCGATTTTTAATAATTTCTTACAAAAAATCCAGTGGGCAATTAACATAGGAAATCTTTTTCTTGGCTGCACAGACGGTCAGTGAGTCACACTTCGCTTGCGTATAGAACTCATAGATATAGTATAGCATATATAGAATAGAGTGATCATTGGGGAGAAAAAAGTTATTCCTTTTCATTTGGGAAAAGACGACGTTTTTACCAAAATATGGCCGTCTCTCCCCGAATGAATACACACGGGAATACATACTAATATTTTAGCAAATAAAATGTATGAATAATTTATTTGCTAAAGGGGAATGGAAGACTCCAGATACAGTTTCAAATTCATATTTCTTTCTTTTTTTTCTTTTCTTTTTTTTTTTTTTTTCAATACCACTTAATGGCTGTTTCTAAAGCTTTTATTTATTTTATTTTTTCGGCATCAAAAATCTTTGTACGATAACATGGGGATGAGAGATCTATATATATTACTATATCTATGATAGAACTACATTAGCACTTTATCAATGTGTATAAAATCTTTAAATTGATTATGACGTCAATTTTCGTGAGATGCATAATTTAACTTTTTATAATTTTTTAACGTTCACGTTTGATTAAATGTATTTATTTAATTTATTTATGTCGAAAGAAAATAAACTCGTATTTTTTTTTTTTTTTTTTTTTTGGCAACAATTAAATTAATGGAACTCACAGATATTTTTGGAGCAACTTTAATAAAGGTCTATAATTAACAAATAATTGCAATAAAACAATATTGTGACAATAAATTGAGATAAAAACTATCCTATCTCTCAAGTTGGACCAAACTGCACACAGTGTGCAAAATTTCATTAAAATCGGTTCCTTAGTTTAGGAGTTTACCCCGGACAAACATCGTGACACGTAATTTATATATATATACAGATAGCGACATGTAGAGGAGCCTTGACTATAGCTTTTCAGGATTTCAGTTTCTTTTTTCAGTCTATTGCATATTACTTTCCCACTGGTGCTAGTTCTTTTCTTTTTTTACTCACTTGTAATTAGTGCGTTTTTTTTTCCATGCAGTTCTATATGGATTTTCAACATTTTCAATCCCCTCCCCCCCTTTTTTTTTTCTTCCACATTCAAGAGTGCGGTGGTAAAGTAGTGAAGTGCATCAAGATAAAAGAGTCAAGCAATTGCTAAGTTAATAACTTATTTTTTACTATGCGTAGAAACTCTTTTCATAAATATTAAACAGAAGGCTTTTAGATGTATCAATGAAATAAACAGATTCGTGTAATTGTTATTCGTATGCTTTGATACTGTTATTAAGGCGGTTGTTATCCGATTAAACTACTAAACCAATTAATACAGAATATTTTACAGTATATTTAAAAAAAGAAAAAAAAAAAAGTTACTGTAAGTGGCGTCTAATGTTTTTGTCTACGACCACATATCCTCACGAAGGGCAGAATTAGACATTTCTATTCAGGGGGAGCAGAAGGTCTCCTAGGGGGATGGCTAGTGGAACGAGCAGGGAGCAAGAGCCCCTTAGTTATTGTAAAATTAATATTTTTTCTTAAGATTTGTAAGCATAATTTACTTTTTCTTTCTTTCTTTTTTCTTTAGACAATTAAAGTTTAACTAATTGATTAAATGGCTTCTTTTGGGATTTTTAAATTATTCATGCAATAATTATAGCATATAAAATCCAGCACGAAGATCTGTAAAACTGATAGAATCAACTTGCTATAGAAACAACTTAACACATCGTTAAAATGATACAATATTAATGGTTTCATAACAGTTTTAGTTTCCCTTTCTTTGTAAAAAGTATTTCAAACAGTGCAACAAGTATTTCAAACAATAACAGGAGACTTGGCGTTGGAATATTAAAACCCAAATAAACTACTATGTCACCTTTCCCGTAATCCTATTGGTTTAACTAAATTCGGTCCCTCTCCTATATATACGAGCACTTCTCCTGATTCAGAATTCTTTTTGCACTGAAGACGGTACGTTTAAGGCTACCGAAACAGCTGTATGCATCTCAAATATTTTTCTTTGACATTTCTGACGTAGTAGTTTATTCGGGTTTTAAGTATTTCAAACAGTTTAGATTTATAAACTATATAAATAATATTTATGTATTGTTAATTTTATTGTTAAAGAAATTGAATTTTAATTTCTTATTAGATCACGGCGAATTAAATGTATTGTAACTTACGTGTTTACAAAAATTTCAAGATTCTGAATAGCTTTCAAAGTTCATTTAATCAATAATAACCAAATTTCAGTTCTTAAACTCATTGAGTCAAATGAAATAATATTCTTGAAGCACTGTATTTTCTACTTGTCTTACCCAGTTTTATAATTCATATTCATATTTATCTTTATTATATTAAGTATTAATTATCAGTGAGCACTTGGAGGACTGAGTTCACTTGGTGCCATTGTAAAAATCATTTGTAGTATAAATAATGATTATATATATATATATATATATATATATATATTTCTTATTTGTAGACCCCGGAGGAAGCGGGTTACCAATAAAAGCTAATCATCCTGGGCATAAGGAAAATACAAATCAAATTATCATCTGAAACAGCATACTATAAATTTTTACAAGAATTATTTAAGCAGTTTCCTAGAAAATCAGTTTTTTTTCTATACTTTGTTTCAGGTAAAATACGAGTTACCAGGAATTTTCTGAAAAAAAAAGATAAGTTCAGATCAATTTTTCATCCCGAAAAAGTCTAGCTCCCCCCTTTTTTTTAAAGTCATACTAACGATTTCTAAGAAAAACAAGTTTATTGCAGCATTTTATTAAGTACGAATTGCGAATTACCAGGGAACGCTAATTATTCTGAAGATGAGTATCTTTTAGATCGAAATGTTATCTCAAAAACAAACTAACTCTAAGTTTTTATGAAAATCATTAGAATACTTTCAAAGGAAACGGAATTTCTGTCATTTTATTCCAAACTGAAGCACAGATTACCGTTAAATGTTAATTGTACTAAATAGGAAGACAATTCAGACTGAATTGCAAAGTCAAAATTACAGTAAATCTAAATTATTATTAAAATTATTCAAGTAGCTTCTTAAAATAATAGTAATAAAATAAAAAAGAATCTTTGTCATATTTTTGTACGTGCAGAGTAAAGATTAGCAAAAAAAAAAAAAAAAAAAAAAAAAAAAAACCCTAACCCAAAGTATTTAGCTAATTTGTTAGAAACATTTCCCAGAGAACCAAGTGTCTGCCACATTTTACAATGGGCAACTAAAGGTTGATAGCGAACTAAGTTTTCTGAAGATGAATTTAAATTAAATGAACTTGTCATCTTAAGAATTTCCAATCTTAAGTGTTTATCAAAATCGTTAGATCCATTTCTAAGTAAATCATGTTTCTATCATATTTTGCAAAAAGTGTAGTGTGAGTTAACAATTAACGTTAATTTTCCATTAAATGAAGATGAGTCAGATGTTTGAGTCATAAGTTTGTCCTCAACTTATTGTTTATATGAAAATATTTAAATCCATTTCCGTGTACAAAATGTCTGCCTTTTTTTAACCAGTTGAGCGGGAGTTAACAGTAAATGCTGATTTTCAAGAAGATTAGTTGACGTCTCAAAAAACTGTCATTTCTAACTTTTTTTCCAAAAAGGTTTGAACCATTCCCGAAAAACCAGATTTTTGTCTTTTTTTTTTTTCAACGAGTGCTGTGACGCTTAATAATGAATGCTAATTTTTCTGACTATGAGAAATAGTCAGATGAGTTTATCCTCTCGAAAAATCATTAAACCTAAGACTTTACCAAAATCATTAAAACCATTTCTAAGAACAATAGACTTTTATCATATTTTGTGGGCAGAGTGAGGTTTAACAGTGAATACAAATTTTATTAAAGTTGAAAATAAGTCCGATAGGTTTCTCTTTTCAAGAAACCGATAACCCTAAGTTATTGTTATAATCGTTATATTCATTTTTGTACAAGTGCAATTTCCGCCCAATTTTGCCACAAGCAGAAAAAAAAATTAACAGGGAATGCGAATTTTCTTGAAAATGAAAATTAGTCTTTCCGATTCCCTCCACCCCCCCCCCCCCTCACAAATATCACTTAACCAAAACTTTCATTAAAATCATTTTTTCCATTTCCGAGTAAACTTAATTTTTGTCATGCATTGCAAACAATGGATAAAAGGTTAATACTGAACGCGAATATTAGTAAAAATGAAGATAAATCCAATCGATTTTTCACCTTAAAAAACCTCAATATCAAATTTTATTAAAACCGTTATATCTGTTTTCCAGATAACCCAATTTCTGCCATACTTTGCGTCATCTAGACAAAGAATTAACAGCGAACGTGAATTTTCCTGAGGATGAGGATAAATTCATTTTTAAGCCCCTAAAAAAAAACTTTAATCTGAAAATTTCATCAACTATAGCTTTTCTTGAGTAATTCCGATTTCTTCTATATGTTGCGTTTCGAGGATAAATGAATTTTCTTGGAGATGAGAATATGTTCATTCGATTTTTCGCCCAAAAAACACTCAACCCGAAACCTTCAGCAAAATTGTTATGTCTATTCCCGAATAAACCCAATATCTGCCAAATTTTGCAGCTGGCAGATAAATAGTTAACAACTGATCCGATTTGTTCAAATGACGAAAGTATGCCCAATTTCGTATTTTTAAAAATCCTCAATCCTAAAATGTCATCAAAATGGTCATATAAATCTTCAGATAAACCCAATCCCTTTCTTACTTTGGAAACGGCGAATAAAGGGTTAACAGCGAACCTATTTTTTTCTGAAGATAAGGGTAAGCTCAATCGATCTTGTACCCCCCAAAAAACACTTAACACAAATTTTCTTCGAAATTGTCAACGCCGTTTCCGAGAAACACAAGACAAATATATTTAAATCATGTGATTAACTGGCTTCATGTAAGTGGAGGATCATGGATATGCTTATTACAGTAACAATGAAATTAGATTAATAGAATCAATATTTAATATGATTATATATTTTAATAAAACTACTTTAATGTTAATTAACTCTGCACAATTTCAAAAAGACTTAAATATTGAGTCAGAAATCTGTTCCCTTAAAAAAAAAAAAAAAAAAAAAAAAAAGAAACTATTAAATATTAATAAGAAACAAATAAAAATAAAATAAAAACATTGGAAATTCACAAAATTGAACACAATTTCAGCTATGCCCTAAATATCTAAATATTATGTATTTTAAAGCAAAAGTAAACAAAATAATCTTGCCGAACCTTCATTTGATTGCTTATATAATTATGATGCCTAGAAATACATTTGAGTTCCCTTTCAGAAAAAAAAAAAAAAAAAAAACTTTTTCAATTTTATGCTCCAGTTTTTCTTTAGATATCTCAGAAAAGAATAAAGAATTACGTTTTCTGATTCTTTTTGAGCTTAGATGTTTAGAGACCGCAAAGAAAACGTAATCTACAATATTAGCTGCAAAAAAGATAATTTCTTTCTTTTCGAGATAATTTAGCGAAATCTACTTGGATTCCTTAAATAAATATATTCTCGAATTCAAGTAGAAAATAACGGAGAGATTTTTGTCTCTTTAATATAAAATACACGATGAATTCTTTGAATATTTCCGTAATCTAATTAGATGTTTTATAAATATTTCGAAACAATAGGAAGTTAACTTGGAGAAATGACATTATTGTAGCTGTATAAAAAGAAACTACCATGAAAATTATCGCATTTTTAGCCGCACAAATACTTTATTTATTAACCCAAATGCCAATCAATTTATCAAAGAATTTTCATTACTGTGAAAGTTATTATTTATTTAAATATCTTATATAGATATATATTCTACGATAATTATATAAATAATTGGCAAAGTTTTAAAAGAGGTAAGTAAAGAACGTGTGATTTTTAAAGAAGGGGTGTAAATTTATTATTATTTATAGATAACAATTTCACCCATTCTTAGGTAAAAAAGGTTTTTCATATTGTGATATGACTGCATGAATACTGCAGTGATGAAACTACATTTCATTACTATAATTATTTAGACCACCTCTATGGGTGAGTTCCACACCGTCGCCAATTGCTCATTGCGCAGCACTAGTGCGACGTAAAACCCAACCAACCAACCATTACTAAAATTAAGATTAATAATTTAAACGATTTATGCAGAACTTCAGACAATGTCTGTGTTAATACTGAAATATAAATAGAAAATTTCAATCAGTTTAAAAGTCAAAAGTTACCTATATTTAAAAAAAAAAAAAATTAAATTTGAAATTAAATACCTACTTTATCTAAATATTTCCCACTAAATTACTACCTTGCTTACTATTGTAAAATAATAAATGCTGTGAGATAATATATCGGCTTGTAATACTATTGAATTTCCATTTAACATAAATATTATTTGTTAAAATGCTGCATAACTTAATATTTCATTCAGTAGCTGTTCATTGGCTGTTTAATATAAATTACTATTATCAATTAATCTTTAATCATACGTGGTAACATGAATGATTGTAACTTAATTTGGTTATTACATAAAGAGTCAATATGAAGCATATATACCGATAATGTAAATTATTTCACTATTAACACGTTCGCTGCCGGTTTCACGTGACTAAAATTTGAAATGACGTTTTTTTCCTTTAACCCGCCGAATGTGTTTGACGTGTTGCACAAGAGCGCTACATCGCCAGATGTTATAGGCTTTGTGTTTACTTTGCTTGTTTGCGTCATGTGTTACGTCAATACGCTGTATTACGTCAAACGTGTAAAAATTCATCTGCTCGTTACAAGCAAACTCTGGAGTTAATGAGTAATAAGTTAAATTTCCATAGCAAATAGTTTCGTTTGTACTGAACAGATAAAATATCTCGCTGACGCCATCACTTCGGTTGCATATTGATCATACGTGTTTTATTAGAGAGAAAGTATTCTATTTTGAAATACCCTTCCATGGAGGATCAAATTTTTGATCGCATGTTTCCGGACCACTTCTACGGCTGAGTCCCCTACCGTTGCCAATCGCTCATTGCGCAGCACTAGTGTGACGTAAAACCCAACCAACCAACTATTTTGAAATATGAATATTTGTGATGTTTGCGTTAGTACTGTTTGGCTGGTTGAATAGAGTTGGAATTTAAGAGGTACTTTTGAATTTAAGAGGTTGGTTTGTTGATTGTGTTTTACGTTATACTAGTGCTGCGCAATGGACAATTGGCGATGGTCTGGGTCTCACCCCTAGAGTTGTCCAGGGACATGCCATCATAATTTTGATACTCCATGGAAGGGATGACTCTCTCGCTTCGTAGACACCCAGAGGTATAATTAATATGGGAACATGGAAAACATTGCGGGCACGACAGATTTTATGAGCACCAGCCACCATTAGTATACACAATGGTTATTGGCAGGCTCGAGTACCGAACCCGCAATCTTCCAATTCCGAGCCCGGCGCTCTACCGACTGGGCAACCACGGTCCTGAATTTTAGAGGCATATTTTTGAATTTCATGCCAATACTGGTTGCTACAGTACAAAATTTTGTATACTTTTTTATTTCATGCATTTTGAGATAGGGGTATAGTGAACAGATCAGAGTACCATTATAATAGAGAATCGTTAAAATTTGCTATAATTATCCAGTTGCGGATTTATTTTTTCATTCCTAATGAATGAGGACTATAAATAAAATATTAATGATAAATAATTTACTTTATACAACTTTTGAAAACTTTTAAATTTAAAATTCCTAAGTAAAAAAGTATATTTCATACTTTTTTGTTAAACAAATCCTTGTCGAATCCTGTTCTTAGTCAATGTAAGAACATGATTCGATAAGGATTTATTTAACAAAACCTTATGAAGTGAACTTTTTTTACATAGGAATTTTTGCTAGTGTTCGGACACTTTTGTTACCGACTGTACTTATAGCTGTTAAATTATTGGAAATAAAAAACTATCATCTAAACACTTATCATCAATTACTAAAGCAACACACTTTTCAGGGACATTTGGTGTGATTGTATAATCTAAGTTTTATTTTTGTATTTGTGATTAGTTATAAATTCGTAATTATTTTTTTTTTCTTTTAACTCTATTTTATGAAAATTTTTCGTTTGTCCTATGTATTATTATTATTCGGATTTTTTTTTCAAGACGCGTTTTCTTTTTAGGTTAGATCGCCGAAAAGCTCGCTTTCGTACACCGCCGCTGTAAGGTTGCTATTCGGAACACGATGCGAAATGGCGCCGTCTTGGCGATTTTCGAAATTTCGCTAAGCGGCAGCCTAAAGTAAACTTGTACCTTTAAAGCAATACGTCACATCCCGCGCTAGCGCGGGATCGGCAGCGAACGTGTTAAGTGTCAGGCAAGGACAATTACCAAACTCCACTGAGAGATAATCGATAAACGATTGTAACAATTAAACATTTAAATAATTAATATTGACATGGTCGTAAATTTTTATAAAACTTAGAGTTTCCCATCGAAATTAATCTTGAGCATTAAACTCAACAATTTTGGTTGAAGTTTAACAAATGTGTCAATATTATCGTATGAAATACTTTCTCTTATATATATGTATGTATGTATAGCAGGCTTTTTGGGCCTAGGAATGCTATTGGTAGGTCATGGGGTCTTAGTCCTATGGTTATCCGCTGGATTTACTCCATGATCGTTTGTCCTATGATCACTTATGGCTCTATTTCATGATGGTCTAGGACTAGGCTTGACACTGTTAAGAAGGATCTTAATAAGATTCAGAGGATGGTGTGCGCCAAAATTTCTGGTTGTATGAGGACAACACCAACTGGAGCTTTAGAGTTACTCTTGGGCTTTATTCCTCTGCATATGGGCATTGAGGCTGAGGCTGTCTTATGTGTAAAGAGGTTAAGAAGTTTCAGGCATTGGAATAATTATTCCAATTATTTACTGGAAGTATCTTAAAAAGGAGATTTCAGATCACCCACATTTTATTAAGCAGTTTGATAAGGTTCTCCCTAGGTACACGCTTTTTCTAAGCCGTATACTATCCACTTGCCCACTAGGGTATACTGACCAAACGTCCCCATTTTCTGGGGACAAATAGGGACGCCCTTTTTTTGAAGGCATTTTTCTAAGTTTTAAAAAATTGTAGAAACTAAATTATTAATCAATAACACTTTATTTTTAGCCCTTATTTATTAGGAATGAAAAAATACATTCATAATTTGATAGCTGTATCAGTTTTTAATGCTTCTCTATTATAAAGGTACTTCGATCTGGACAACCTACTCTAGGGACATATGGAAGAATACTCCAACTTGGGGTAATACGAATTACATTAAGTGGTGCACTGATGGTTCCAAGATGGATTATGGCACTGGTGCTTGTGTTTGCTGTCCTGAGGATGGTACTTCCCTTTCCTATCCCTTGGGGAGCTATGTCTTTCAGGCTGAAGGTTTTGCGATCCTTATGTGTTGTAGGATTTGCATTGACAGGGGCAATAAGAATCGATATATTGACATTTATTCTGATAATAAAGCTGGCCTGTTGGCTTTACAGAAGTCAGTGATGACTTCTTCTCTTGTTTAAAAGTGTTATTTCACTCTCTGTGCTCTTGCTGCTAACAATAAAATCTTCCTGTATTGGGTACCAGATCATACTGGCATCCTGGGAAAGGAGTTAGCTGACGAGCTGGCTAGGAAGGGTTCTGACCCATCTTTTATTGATCCTGAAACTCTCCTGAGTATTTCTGGTAGTTTGTTGAGAGGTACTATTTTCTCCATCATGAGAAATTTACAGTACTCTACTTGGCTCAAGACTGAGGGGAGCAGGCAAGCTAAAGATCTTAACTGTGTTAATCCTAGTGCTAGGGCTAAGGAGCATATGAAGCTTAATAGGAATAGCATCAGCAAGGTGATTGGTCTCCTCACGGGACACTGTCGCTTAAAAAGACATCTTTATGTCATGGGTATTGCTAGTGACCCATTTTGCAGGGGTTGCAAGTACAATGAGGAAACTGCAACACATATTTTATGTGAATGGTGAAGTCTTCTCTGCCTACAGGTTTGAGCACTTGGGGCGGCATATAATTGAGCCTTGGGAGCTTCAGGATATTCCGATTAGGTGTCTGTTGGGCTTTCTTTCTGCCACGGGTCTTTTTAAAGATTAGGTTTTGTGAAATAGTACAATAGACCTCAGGTCGTGGTGTTTGGTTTCTTGCGAACCACCCACTAATAATTCATTCATTCATGTATAGAAAGCTTTTCCCACTTATCTGGTCACTACATTTAAATTAATAATAATAATAAGAAGAAGAAGAAGAAAAAGCAAGGACAGTGAATTATGGTTTTACCAAAACTCTATTGAGAGATAATCAACAAATGATTCTAACAATTAAATATTTAAATAATTTCTAAAGGATGGTCGTAATTTTTATTAAACATAGGGTTATTGTCATTAAAATTTATCTTGGAAATTAATCTAAACAATTGTGGTTGATGTTTAACAAATGGGGTAATATTGTAGCATACATTTTTTCTCTTCCTATATATATAAGAAAACATCCACTCATTGATTCACTGGTTTATTGAATAACTCAAGGTGGTGATTGAATAACTCAATGTGGTGACTCATGGTGACTATATGGGAGATTGGTTTTCGAGTTTTAGTGTAAAGGTTTGTTTTGGTAGCCTGGCCCCATAAAATCAAGGTTTTGTGAAATTGCACGGGAATTCAAACCAAAGTTTTGTTCGACAAATGTTTTTTTTTTTTTTTTTTTTTTTTTTTTTTTTTTTCGTCATTAAATGATGTTGAATTTTGAGAATTCATTTAAATGTAGTGTCAAGCAAAGCGGGTAAAACTTGCTGCTACATTATAATTTATTGCTCGGGAATGATACAAAAGATGCAGGAATTTTTAAAAGAAAGTGTATAAAAATGGCTTTATGTTCATTTAATTTAGCTGCTATAAATCATTTATGCTAAAATATACAAATAAATAAATAAATAATAAATTGGTAAAATTAATAGATTTCGTATTTTTCTATTGTAACTATAAATCGTTAATTATAAAGACTGTAAAGTAAAAAAAAAATATTACAATGTACATTCGATATGAAATATATTTTTATTTAATAAAGCAGCATATTCCTTTTTTACTTTCTCTTACCCATAAGGTAGAGAAAGTATTGTTTTAGGGTCAAATTTTTGAACGTGAGTTTCTGTTGTATTTACACGTTTTGATGTCCCCTGAATACGAATATCATGTTTTTAGCGAATGGTCTGTGTGTCTGTGTGTGTGTTATCAGCATAGCTCAAGAACAAACAGTAACAGAAAGTCCAAACTTGGTATTCTAAATGTGTATGATCTACACCAAGCTTTTCGTTGAGATGAAGAAAATGGTTCGTGTACAGGAATGCCCAAGAGAATTCAAATACATTACGTTTATGGGGGAAAGTGCTGATAAGTACAGTTTAACATCAATACACCGCACTAAACCAAATGCAACGAATATATATTTTTTATATGTATAAAAACATATCTCATGTAGAATATGGTAGGGAAATCATTCACTGTTCTTTTACAGGGTTACACAAAAGAACTAGATAGTTGCAAATTAACGGAAGTGTATTTCAGGCTGGGCCATGTATTATTACTATAGGATTATATTTAGGTGCACCATGTGGTCTGTATGTAATCTTCGAAAGATATACAGGGCTGAAAACATTTAAGTAATAACATTCTTTTTTGTTGTTAGTAGATGTGCTTTACTAATAATATTTTACCTTTAACAGGAAACTGTTCGTGAATTGAAATAAATTCCTCATACAGATATGGTACATAATGTATGTTTTAAAAACTAAATATTCATCGCTTGTTTTTCTTTCTCTCTCTCTCTCTTTTTTTTTTTTTTTTTTTTTTTTTTCTTTTTTTGTATAATTACACGTTTGGAGGCTTCATGATTACCGTACTCAAGTTTTTTAATGTTTGAACTTTATCTGTGTCTCTTAGAGTGACTTAAAGACAAATAATTTTAGGAAATCCAAATGTTGTATTTTGAAGTTAATATAAATTTGTTGCTGGAAAAGTTTGATAAAGATTGATAAGTTTCAAGGAATGTTGCGTGTGAAAGTTGTCTGAATAATTTTAAGTGAACTTTAATTGTAATAACAGATTTAAATTCTATATAAATATATATGCAGTAATGAAACGGGAGGGTTGAGGGGGGCGGTAGCCCCTTTCACACAGAACTAATTACCATGTAAAACTCTTCCAAAGCCTAATTTGAATTGTTTTTACATAGGTTTACACAACAGCACTCGTTATGTTACCTCTTAATCTCCAATCTGTATTTATAGTATTAAATTTGAGGGTAAGAGAAAGTCGGGTGAGTAACACACCAGATTATTTAATTAATTAATAATTTATCTAATCTACATTATTAAAGGAAAATAAAAACCGTGAATTAATTTTAAAAATCTCTTGGGTAAATAAAAAATATACATAAAAAGAATATATATTTTTTCTTTTTCCAGCACGTAAATATTAATGAAAATACTTATTAAAAACAAAAAATATTTTTCAGAATACTTTTGTACTATAAAATTAATAAAAAGTTATTTTTAGAGCTTCTGGATAAAAAATGTACTAAGATTAAGTTACATACGAAATTAAAATGCATGCTTTATCAGGTCCATCTTTTTAATTATTTTCAGTAATAAATGAAATCTCAAATGATGCTTAGGATGTATTTTGATGTCAGTTAAAATTAATGTTTTAATACATTCCATATACTTTTTAATACTAACGGAATTAAATTTTTGATGATAGTAATTTTTTTTCTACCGACTAGTATGTTTCTGAAAAGTGAGAAAACAACGTATGATATTTAATCCATTTTTATATATTTCTAAAAATCTGGAGTGACTCCACTCGACTTTCCGAACATTGAGTAACTAACAGTTTTGTAGATAAAATAAAGAAAGAGGAGTTGCTAAACAAACAAAAAAGAGAAAAACATAACAGTGTGTTTGAGTATTTTTCTCCATATATCAAACGAGGTTTTATTTAACGATACTGAACTTTGAGCCCTTAGATCATAATGATAAAGAATTTTTCGTTGTGTCCCTGTAAAAATCTATAAATGCTAGATTCACCAATATGCTTATAGTTAGTGCAACAGTGATTTATAATATTCATACAAATTTTCAGCTCAATTGAATAACGCGTTTAGATGCTATCGCTGGTCTCATACGCGTTAAAGATAAAGTATTTTTGTTTGTGTCCCTGTAAAAAAACTGTAAGTGCTAGATTCACCAAAATCTATACAATTGGTTCAAATGTAACCTATAACATGTGTACAAATTCTTTGCTGAGATTAATAAGGCGTTTAGACGCTATCACACTTTTAAAAATTTGGTAAAGAATTTTTCTTTGTGTCCCTGTAAAAAAACTATAAGTGCTAGATTCTCCTAAATCTGTACAGATTGAGTATCTGTGACCTATAATATGTGTATAAAGTTTTTGCTCAATTGAATAAGGCGTTTAGATGCTATCGCACTTTTAAGATTTTGGTCCCTTGGCCATAATGATAAAGAATTTTTCTTTGTGTCCCTGTAAAAAAACTATAAGTGCTAGATTCACCAAAATCTATAGGGTTCGTACTATGGTGACTTACAATATACGTACCAACTTTCAGCTTATTCGAACAAAGCGTTTAGACGCTAGCGTGTTCACTCACAGACATACACACATACATACACACATACATACACACATACATACACACATACATACACACACACATACATACATCATCGTAAAAATAGTGAAAACGGACTCGTTGGACCTCGAAACGTATAGAAACATCGAAATCTCGAATTCGGATTTTTGACATGATTACAATACTTTCCTCACTATAGTGTTCGGAAAGTAAAAAGGAAATTTTTGAAAGAAAAATAAAATTTTTCTACATAATTTACACAAATACCATAAACTTTTTGATTTAATTAAATAAGTAGATTAACAAATTAATAAATATAACAAGAATTTTGCAAAAAACAAAAAAAAAAAAAAAAAAAAAAAGGTATAAAATAATATAAAGAAACAGAGAAACAAAGTATTTTGAAAAAACTGAATAAAATGAATTAAAAAAATCTGGAGTGACTCCACTCGACTTTCCGAACATTGAGTAATTAACAGTTTTGTAGATAAAGTAAAGAAAGAGGAGTTGTTAAACAAACAAAAGCGAGAAAACCATAATAAAGTGTTGGAGTATTTTTCTCCAAATATTACACGATGTCTTTTTTTAACGGTACTGATCTTTGAGCCCATAAGGTCATAATGATAAAGAATTTTTTGTTGTGTCCCTGTAAAAACCTATAAATGCTATATTCACCAAAATGCTTATAGTTAGTACAACAGTGATTTATAATATTCATATAAATTTTCAGCTCAATTGAAAAAAGCGTTTAGATGCTATCGCACTTTTAAAAATTGGGTCCCATAGGCCATAATGATAAACAATTTTTCTTTGTGTCCCTGTAAAAAAAAACTGTAAGTGCTAAAGTCACCAAAATTTATACAGTTCGTGTAACTGTGACCTATTATAACATGTGCATACATTTTTTGCACAGATTAATAAGGCGTTTAGACGCTATCACACTTTTAAAAATTTGGCCCCATAGGCCATAATGATAAAGAATTTTCCTGTGTGCCCCTGTAAAAACACTGTAAGTGCTAAATTCACCATAATCTATACAGTTAGTGCAACTGTGACCTATAAAATGATGTGTACGAATTTTTTGCTGATATTAATAAAGCGTTTAGACGCTATCACACTTTTAAAAATTTGGAACCATAGGCCATAATGGTAAAGAATTTTTCCTGGCATCCCTGTAAAAAAACTATAAGTGCTAGATTCACCAAAATCTATAGGGTTCTTACTATGGTGACTTAAAATATACGTACCAACTTTCAGCTTATTCGAACAAAGCGTTTAGACGCTAGCGTGTTCACTCACATACATACACACATCATCGTAAAAATAGTGGAAACGGACTAGGGGGACCACGAAACGCAAAGAAACATCAAAATCTCAAATTCGGATTTTTGACATGATTACAATACTTTCATCACTGTAGTGTTCGGAAAGTAAACTAGTTGGCATAGGTGGACTCTGCTCAGTTTCCCACCATATATATGTTTTCATAAATTTCAAGTGCGAAATATATTATAATCATGTTAAAAGAAATTTGACCAAAGCTTGAAACAGTGACCGAATGAAAGACTGTGGAAACAATCACCATGTTAATGGAAACAACCACAATTATACTCTCAAAAGAGAAGCCATTGAAATAATAACTAACCGTCTTTCCATCAACGAACGTAAGCATAGCGTAATAATACCATCTGCATGGCAACACCTAATTAAGAAAAAATCGTAAGAAGTGAAGAGAATAGAGGATCAAGAAGACAGAAACAACCCAGAACAGAAGGAGCTGTCACAATGATGCACTGAACATGGATACGATGTATCTGAAATTTATTTGCTCTAAAGCTGTAAGTGCATATTTCTTAAAAAAGGATAGTATATTTAGGTATATACTTTTATAAGTAAAATGTAATTTAATTCTTTTAAAAATAAATTAATATGTTTTAACTATTATGTTTTTTCTTTACGAATAATAATTAATTAATTAAATAAATAATAAATAAATAATAATAATAATAATAATAAATAAATGAAATCCGATTTCAAAACAATAACTTTTTCTAAAACCGCGTTCAATTCTACCAATTCCTTCAATTTTTATGAACTTTTTAAATGTTTACAGATTTATTGGACATCCGGTATATATTTAACGCGAATACAAAATTTACTTATCTGTCTGTGATTAAATGACGATAAAAACTATTTTTAAGGTGAAATAAAACAGTTATTCTTCTTTCAATAACACATGTTTATAATTTACATAATAAAACGTCTCTTGCAAGTTTAATTCAATGTTCAATTATTTTATCTTTTTATATGTAAATTTATTTATCTTATGCACGCCATACACATTTTATCCGGACTTTATGCCAATATTTGCATATAAATGTCGGTCTCTCAGTACTTTGAGGCAAACACAGATTCATTTTTATTCTTTTCACAACAATACAATTGCGGAATAAGCATGTTATTTCGTTTCAAGGTGAAATATTTACGGGTATCGATAACATATTTATTGTTTATACTTTCATAAGAAAAAAAAAATCCAGTACCATTTCAATAGAAAAAATTTACTTTTTTTTGTATTTTAAATTATATTCTTAAAAGTAACTGAAGATATATATCTTTTTAACAATTGCTGTTTGACAATAAAATCTGAAGGAAACAGTGTAAACAATATTTTTTCTTTGTCACTCTAAAGTTTTTTTTTTTTTTTATAAACAAAATAAAAATGAATTAAAAATAAAGACGACATGAAAATTCTAACTAAATTTTTATTACATTATATATTAAGTTATTCAAAAAACTAATTTTATATGTCTATTTATACACGTTAAAAATATTATAACTATTAAAAAAAATACATTGAATGCAATCTGGAAAAGATTGATTTTTTAATAGTAATAATAATAATAATAATAATCTGGTATGTCACTCACACGACTTTCTCTTACCCTGAAATTTAATACTATAAATTCAGGTTGCAGATTAATAGGTAAGATAACGAGTACTGTTATGTAAACCTATGTTAAACAATTCCTATTAGGCTTCTGAAGAGTTTTATATGATAATTAGTTCTGTGTGAGGGGGGGCTACCGCCCCCCTCAACCCCCCATTTTATTAATGCACCTACATTTATATAGAATTTAATTCGGTTATTAAAAAATAATTTATTAAAATTATTATTAAAAAAATTATCTTTTATGATAAGGCAGACGATTTCCATATTAGAGAAGTAGTATAATACCAAATATCTAATAAAAGTCCATTTTATTCTCAATATTAAAAAAAAAAAAAAAAAAAGTACGATTTTTTTCTTTTTTTTTTCGTTAAAAGTAAAACAAAAATCGATAACTTTGTTTTAAATTATCGCAGATCGATGGTTCAACCATTCGTTTTAAAGGTATTGGCGAGCTCTTTTGAAAGATACCCATCATGAAATTACTCCCCTCGACGGGGGACTTCCCCCCCAGGGGGGGAGGCGAGGCTCCTGCATACACAAAAGTCTTTTTCCCAGTTAGCTATCTCTATTACAAAAAATATATATTCGTTTCATTTAGTTTAGTGCAGTCTATAGACGTTAAACTCTACTTTCCTGCAATTTCCCCCATAGACGTAATGTATTAGAATACTCTTGATTGTCCCTGTACACGAACCATTTGCTTGATCTTAACGAAAAGCTTACTGTAGCATCCCTATATGATACACATTTAGAATACCAAGTTTGAACTTTCTGCCATGATTTGTTTTTGAGATATGCTGATAACAGACAGACACACAGACACACAGACATACAGACATACACACAGACCATTTGCTAAAAGCATGATTTTCGTACTCAGGGGACCTCAAAACGTGTAAATATTACAAAATCTCGCGTTCGAAAATTTGACCCAAAAACAATACTTTCTCTACCTTATGGGTAAGAGGAAGTAAAAATGGTGTGGAAAAAAAATTAAAAATAGGAAATATGAAAAAAAAAAAAAAAAAAAAAATAAGAATAGCATTTAGCCGAGACAGGCTGTCTGCAACATAACGGTCATTGCTTAGTATTAAAAAATAATTAGGTTGTAATACGGGTGACATTGGAGCTGAATAGACAATTCAGAATAAGTAATATATACGTTACTATTTGTATTTCTCCAATAACTAGTATGTTGTGGCCACCACAAGACTTTCTTCTATATTTTCCTATATACATATTCAATCAGTAACAATATTAAAAAAAAGAAAGATTTTTTTTTCTAAGTTTTTTTTGTTTTTGTTGTTGTTGTTAAAAGTAAAAAAAAAAAAGTTGTTTTAAATTATCACAGATTTATAGTTCAACCATTCGATTTAAAGGTATTAACGAGATCTTACGAAAGATACCCATCTTGAAAATTTACCCCCCCCCCCGAACGGTGCCCCCACATGCACAAAATTTTTTTCGTAGTTAACTACTACTATTATCAATAATTCATATTAATTTTACAATCACAAGTTTAAAATAACGCTCATTATGTACATTTATACGAAATTTTGTCCTATTGCAATGTTAAAAGTTTACATAAAATGCGATCATAGCGCCATCTGCTGGGCGATTGATCCCAAAATCTAATCAGATCCTTTCCATGTCAGGGTCCAACTATACACCAAGTTTGGTTCAATTTCATTCATCGGTTCGTGAGATACGGTCAAAAATAGGAAATTTTGCGATCACAGCGCCACCTGCTGGACGATTGATTCCCAAATCTAATCAGCACCATGCCCCGTCAGGTTCCAAATATATACCAAGTTTGGTTGAATTTCATTCATTGGTTCGTGAGATACGGTGAAAAATACGAAAATTTGTCCTATACTGCCATGTTAAAAATCTATATAAAATGCGATCACAGCGCCACCTGCTGGGCTATTGATCCCCAAATCTAATCAGCACAATGCCCCGCCAGGGTCCAACTATATACCAAGTTTGGTTGAATTTCATTCCTTGGTTCATGAGATATGGTGAAAACACTAAACCACAGACACACAGACAGATAGACAGACAGACACACAGACAGACATTTTCTAAAAACTATCAATTCGTATTCAGGACATCCCAAAACGTGTAGATCCGTCAAAAAACGGAGGTCGAAAATTTTTGCGAATCTAATACTTTCTCTATATTACATATAGAAGAAAGTAAAAAGTGGAAAGGCGGTAAACAAATTATAATGAACCCTGTATAAAATTTATCTGAAAGTCATCTTTGATGACTTTGAAAGCTATATGCCTTTCATCATTCGTGTTGATACTGTGTCTCTATCGAAATAATCAATCAAAAATCATTCACTAATCTGTTATGCCAGGGGATGTTCAGGAGCCTCATGCAAGATGAATGATGCAATGAACATGCAATTTTCCGTTCTTTCTGTTTTTTTTCTTTTCTGTTCTGTTCTTTCTTTTCTTTTTACTTTCTGCTATATTCAATAGAAGAAAGTATTGGATTCGTAAACATTTTCAACCTCGGTTTTTTGATGCATTTACACGTTTTGCGAGCTGTAGAACATGATCTGACCATTTTTAGAAAATGTCTGTCTGTGTGTGTGTAACAAAATTTGTGGGAACTGTATCTCAGGAACTACTGCACAGAATTTTATACAAATTGGTATGTAGCTACACCTTGACATAAATCAGTGCCTATCACCGTTTGGTAAAAATTGTCTTACAGGTTTTGTTGCCATCCCGCTTTTTCTAAAATTTTACATGATGGTATAGAACAAAATTTTGTATAAATGTGCATAAAGAGAATTATTTTTTAATAATAATGATGAAATTTACAAAAATTATTTATAGGGATAGTCAACTGGGAAAAAAAAATTGTCGCCTCCCGTCCCCGGGAAGTCCCCCCCTTTTAATAAATTTTCATAATGGGTATCTTTCAAAAGAGCTCGCCAATACCTTTAAAACAAATGGTTGAAACATCGATCTGCGATAATTTAAAATGAAGTTATCGATTTTTTTTTTTTTTTTCATTTTTAAGAAATAATTTTTTTTTTTTTTCATTTTTAAGAAATAATTTTTTTTTTTTTTTTTTTCATTTTTAAGAAATATATATATATATATTTTAATGTAATATTGAGAATAAAATGAACTTTTTTTTTTTTTTTTTTTTTTTTTTTTTTTGTATATTTAGTGTTATAATACTTCTCTAATATGGAAATCGTACTGCATTATCATGGAAGATAATTTTATTAAATAATGATTTTAATAAATTATTTTTGCTGAGTGAATTTGCATAGGAAAATATCGAAGAAAATTATGTGGTGGCCACAACATTCTAGTTTTTTTTTTTTTTTTTTTTTTTTTTTTTTTTTGTAAATATAAGCCATGCAGTTAGCCTTTTTTTTTTTTCCTTTCGTTTTTTTTTTTTTTTTTTTTTGTTATATTAATTAAAAATTTTTTTTTTTTTGTTTTAAATATCCACCTTTTACAATTTTTAATCAATTTGAAAATGAAAATAATAAAAGGCTTTATTATATATATATATATATATATATATATATATATTTCAGCATTAGAGTGTTCAGGTTTCTGTTAACGCTCTACACTTATTTTGTTTTACGCATTAAAAATTAATAGACTGGAACCTACGACTTAAAATCGAATAAGAAACACTTATGAGCATCCATTCCTGAACTAGGATTCGAACTCAGCAAAAAAAAAAAAAAAAAAAAAAAAAAAAAAGAAAAGAAAAGAAAGAAGGAGAGGAGTTTTGTTTTCCTATATACTATTTTGTTTAGCTTTAAATTCTTTCTCATATGTTTCTGTAGCATAAGACGATACTTTGCAAAAACATTATGAATTTACAAGCTATAAAATTTTCTTTTCCAGCATTGGTTGATGCCTTTTTGAAATATTATTTTATAACTTGTATAAAATAAATTAGGAAGAACGGCATTAGTTGTTTTTGAATCTGCAATGAGAGAACAACACACACATTTTATCGTGAAATTATATCAAGAATTGCATTATAAAGAATTTATGTAGAGATTCCAATCACATAATATAATTAATTGCACATATCGTCTTTTCTTGGATTGCTTGGAAAGGATTGAATGGTTTTTTGTTAATAACTAGCTGCGATTAAATAATTCTGTCACGCATGCTTTGACTTAAGTGAGAAGAAGTATATTTGTGGAAATAATTTGTTTCTTCAAACAATTTAAAATGAAATATATCGATTAAATTAGTATTTGCTATAAGGTTGTTAAATATATTTCTGTTTCTGAGGAAAAGAAAAAAAAATGTATTTTTATTCAGAGGAAAGTGTTTATAACAGATTTGACATTTTCAGTAATAAGTTTTAAAGATCGGATATATCTTCATGATAGGCAGATCTGCGTAAACAATTATGCTCTCCAGTTATAACTGTCCTTATTAAAAATTAACTTAAAATGATGATAAAGACAAACTATTGATCATTTGTAAATTTGATACTAAATAAAATATAAGTTATCAACTGTAACAGCTCATTTTTATTTTACATACATCAAACCATGATGATTTCTACCATATAAGTTTTATTTTGATTTGAAACGTAAATCTAGAAAATATTTTTGCTATTAGTATTATTTCTAAATAATTAGCTTCCAAGCATATACCATGTTTAAAACTTTTAAGAAATTATAATATTTTGGGAAATAATATGGACTTTAAATCTGTGAATAAACTTTATTACTGTTATATTCTATGTGAATCGGAAGCTGACCTTCTAGTATAGACTAGATTCATGGAAATGTTGTTTACAATTTTTATAATTGTTAAATCTACCGTTTAAATTTTTTGTGAGTTTTGACTAAAACAATTTATCTTTTGCGTAACTGGTATGTTAAAGATAGTGCTTTTAAAATAGAATGAAACAGTCATCAGTACGAATTCTATATGAAATAACATGTAAAAATTACAATATTCGTACGTTAAGATGGAGACATTTTTTCCCCCGTAGATTTAATTACGACGGAATTATGTTTAAAGGCAACAATCATGTTGTTATAAAATATTTACAACATCTTGGTATTTTCAATTGTAATTTGCAGCTAATAAATTGTTAAATCATTAAATAATTGAATCTTAATACAGGTCCAACCTCTGTCAAAACATTATACATTTGTAAATAAAAACACAAAGTAACAGGCACAAAGCACATGTCCACAAAGCACATGCCAGTGTCCGCTGAACCAATACATACTGTTATATCCGTTACAAGTAATCCAACTCACCGCAAATAACACAGACATGATGAACATTTTTTCTGCAAGTTGATAAGTTTTCTGATGTATTTCGATGCTGATTAAGAGAATAATATAAAACAAAATTCCATAACAGTTTTGACGCAAAAGGGGATTATTTGACTAAAACGAGCTTAAATTTCCACTTTTTCGACATCCGTTCCTGTTATTTCCCGTAAAATCAAGGCGATGTCAGTACAAAACAAAGAAAACGATTTCATAAATTCATCAAATGAATGATAACTGCTGATGGAGTGTTAAAAGATTATTGTTGGATATTGATGTTATCAGATTATTTTTGGATGCTGCAAAGAGAAATCCTGCCTTTTCTTCGCACTAGAGAAGAAGCTCTAAACAATGCTTTGATGTAAAGAAATGCATTTAAAATGTAATGTGTAAATAATAGAATATTTTAACGTACTTTATATATAAATAGTTTCAAATTTGTTATAGTCTCCGTGGGAATGATTTTGATTCTTCGTTTTTACTTTTTGTAAAACTCTTACGGGTTAGGAAGAAATGTCAAGCATTTCTGAATTTAGCGGACCTGAATTTTGCGATTTGGCAGACCTGTGTAATGTTTAGCAAATTTTTTGGCAATTAATTTTGTTTTTGATTTTTTTTTTTTTTTTTTTTTTTTGTTATATTATGAAACAAATACACATTTCTGTTAAAGTTCGTTAAAATAAGCCATATAGTGAACATCTTTAAAAGATAATAAATGTTGATAAATGTTAGTATAATTTATAAATACTAGATCATTAATATCATGGTTTATGTTATTATACAATCATGTTTCTATAACATTATTAGATTGATCATTAATAAAATTAACATTTTGAAAAAAAGATCCCTAAAAATTTTTTTTCTAAAAATAAATGTACGAGATTACTTTTCAAATGATTCAAATACCTTAAAATATTTTTAAGTAGTAGAATCGAATAGATTTATCTAATTTACTTTTTGTTTGATGGATAAAAAACGCCTTTACTATTTTTCATGAAGTTTAACGAACTTGTCTTAAAAATGTCTGCCACAATTCGTTACAAGCTGAATAAAATCCTCTTTTATCTTTTCTTTTTAACTCTTTTTTATTTTCTAGATTTTGTTTATTTTATAAACCTCAAAAAAAAGAAAGGATGGCTTACATTGTTATCGATATTTTATGTTTTGCGAAAGAAAAATAAATATCATTCTTTACAACTATTCGGCTTAAGCTTTTTCCGCCGGGATAAAATTGCGATTATGTTTAAGTGCTGTAAGAAATGAGAAGACATCTATCATTTTTACAGTAAAACCTTCAATAAAGTTTCTCACTGTCTTCTAAACCGAAGGTAAAGTATTTGTTGGGATTCAGGTAAAATTTCCATCATAAGTATAAGAGATGTGATTAGGGCAACCATTTCTAGACAAAAACTTTCCTGTAGTTAAAAGCAAACGATCAGATAACACTTGTTATTAAAAGAAATTTGTCAATTAGGAATTATTACGAAAAGTTTCAGATTTTTACCTTGTCTTTTATTACGTTGTTATATTATTTTTCTTTTAATTCAGGAAATATTTTTTATAGGTTTAATGTTAAAGGCGAAAAGAAATATCTTATGTAACAAATGTTTTTAAATCATGCCGATTAAATATGATAAGAGTCTTGTCTTTATTTTTCAGAAATTTTTACTGTTTTGGAGTTCATATTATATTGAAAAAGGGCTAAAGAAAAAAAAATAATAATAAAATACATAACGCGTTAAACATCAACCAATTGCTGAATTAATAACAAATTTAACACAGAGTGTAAAAGTGTTTTAAAAGAATTAATAAGGTAGATATAGTAATTTACTATGTGACTTAAACCGAAACTTCTGAAAAATAAATGATTTTAACCCTTTAACGTTCACTACTTAATTTATTTTAAAAATTACTAAACTAATTTTAAAAATGGCTTTTAGACACATAGCGGACCATAAATATTTAAAAAATAAAAAATTAGCATTGTTCCTTTTCGAGAAATTTTCGGTTTGAAACATCTGTAAGTAAACCTTATTAAATTCAAATAATATTTAATTTAATAAATAAATCACTTTATAAGTAAACATTATCGACAACAAGAACTCGTAAAAGTTGCATAGATCCAATCATTTTAATTTATTCCGGAGTATGTTATTAACCCTTTGCGGCGCAAGGTAATTCGGATCATTTAAATTACACTTCCACCGGAATTTACGAACATAATTGAAATAGAAGAAATTTTAAATTTTCACGTTAAAAAAAGGGCCTTTTCTGCTATGTTATAAATGTAAATTTTTGCTAAAAAAATTCCGGGATGGGTTTTTGTACTTGAGAATTAAAATTAGGTGTTCCATCAGCGGGAACACTGCGACTGAAAGGGTTAAAGCAAAAAACCAAACTTTCAAAATTTAAACTAAATCTCGTATTTAGTATCAGGGATGAAAGAATTCCGCTTTTTTTGCCGCCAGTACTCCTATACTGAAATTTGTACCATACTTTTACAGTTATTTCTATGATTTTATAGGTTAAAAAATTTTGTGAGAAAATACTGGTGGTAAAAAAAAGTGGAACTCTTTCATCCCTGTAGTATATACTTTCTTCCCATATATAACCGAACACTTTAGATTTCAGTGGTATTGTCAAATATCTAAAAATGTTTTTAATAAATTATCCCGAAACTTCCGATGTGTAAAGAACATATTATATCTCGCATGTTTCTGTAAAAAATTTGACTCTAAGACAAAAAAGGGACAAATAAAAAATTGCATATATAATACAGAATATTTGGGATGGAGCATTAAAAAAAAATGTTTTTAAAACGTTGCAGCTGTAGCATTTGGTTATGAGGCGAGTTTTTATTATCTTTATTGATTGCACTTCAATATCATGTGTATTCCTAGAAATATAAAGGTTTCTTTAAAAAAAAAAATGTCTTTAAAAACTGCCAGAAATTTTGTTTTAACATGCAATTTATTCACCAAAATGCTATGTCGTTTAAAAATAAAATTAACATACTATATTAGACACAATATATTGCAGTCAGTATATACTTATATTAAATTTATTATAAAATATGACCATTTGTACAAGGCATTTTAAAATTGCACATACGCAAACGTTTACAAATGTTTTTGTTACATAATTTGTTTGTTAAGTGTATTGATTTACTTATTTGAAAAAATCCGAGTAAATGTCCTAAAAATTCAAAACATTAGATCAGCAGCTCCTCTGTAAAAACAAAACTGTAAGGTCTTACCCAGTTATTTTTTTTTTTTCAGTCACAGGTAATTATCAATTATTGTAAATAAATATGGATAAAATCTCCTACCTTTTCCTTGTTTTATGAAAGGAGCCGAAATTGTGATATTTCTATGGTTGATAACATTTTGAGTTTTCAGGATATATGGTTGTTGTTTTCACATTAGTAACTTAAAACATTTGCTAAATAATTTTGCAAAAGGATTTTTTTTTTTTTTTTTTTTCAGAATAATTCATCAAGGTTTTTTTTTTTTTTTTTTTCAGAATAATTCATCAAGGTTTTTTTTTTTTTTTTTTCAGAATAATTCATCAAGGTTTTTTTTTTTTTTTTTTTAAATATTTGAAAAAGTCTAATGCTTCCGCTCATTTATGGCAAGCTTGTGTATCAAGCCAATATTAAATACAGAAAATTAACTGTAACGGGTTTTAGATGAACGCCTTTACAATTTTACAATATATTTATTTTTGACTACAATAATTTAATTAAACTGTAACAATATTTATAATCGTGGTCTAGAAACGTGCATAAAGTTTAGATTAATATTATTCCATTTTGTCTACAAAATAAAAAAAAAGAAAAGTAGAAAGTAAAGCAACAAATGAAATAAATAAGTAAAAATAAAATAATAATTTAATTAAAGAATCAAATATTTAGTTTGACTGTCTTGCTGGACTAAAAAATCTCCATTTATTTTTTCGCTATATTGGACTACCTTGACACTTTATAATATTTTTTTACTAAAATTATGCAATAATTTTATTTCAAAGCCCCATTAGCTATCCCAACAAATTTTGGAAATCTCTAATAATAATGAGAGATAAATATATTAATGTATTATACTTTTTCTTACTACATTGTACACCTATCTTTAATAGGTAAAGAAATAAACCGCGTTTCAAACTTTTTGGAAACCCTTTGTATAGCTTTTGAATTTACAAATATTTATATACATTAAACAGCTTCTGACTAATTTTTCATTCATTATAGCCGAATTTTAATTCTTAAAATCAAATATTCAAATGTGTTAGTTTTTCATTATATGAAAAACCATTAAATTTTATTGGAGTATTAACGTGTTCAATTACGCTTTATGAACTGTATTTCGACTTATTCTTGCCTAATTTATAAGTATTATTTATCTTTATTATTATCCTTATAACTAAGATTTATCATTGTAATAATAAATTTAAAATAATATAAACAATATTTATATATTATTTAGTGTAATAATATATCTATTCTAAAATCTGCTCTAATTTCTGCTCTACATTAACTCGGGATTAAGTCGAGAGACATACATCTAAAAACATCTTAAATTTCTTTCAAAATTTCTTTCCTTTAAGAGTAAAACTATCATAATTTTATCAAAACTAAAATAATAATAATAATAATCACAATAAATTAAAAGCCCTTAAAATCCCGTAGTTTAATCATAATATCATTTATAGCACAATTAATTGTGAATAATGTAAAAAAAAAAGTGCTGGTTCTCCATTTGATTACTTATATTGTTACGTTGCTAAAAAAAATATTTGAGTTCTTTTTTTAAAAAAATGTAATGATATTTTCCAGTTTTATGCTCCAGTTTTTCTTTAGATAACAGTGAAAAGAATACAAAAATATATTTGTTGATTCTATTTTGCGCTTAGATGTCTTAAGATAACATAGAAATAAAACATAATCTACAATGTTAGTGGTAAGTAAAAAAAAAAAAAAAAAAAAAAAAAAAAAAATCGTTGCTTTTTGATCTAGATAAAAATATTCCCAGATTTTCCTAAAGAAAGTATTCTCAAATGCAAGGAGAAAAAAAACTGAGAGATTTTATCTCTTTTATATAAATATACGACGAATTCTTTGAATATTTCCGTAATCTAATTAAAGGTGTTTGTTATACATATTCGCAAAGGAAAGGAAGTTAGTATGAAAAAACGGTAATTTCGTAACTGCATGAAAAGAAATTATCATAAAAACTGTCAAATTTTATCCACACGAATTCTTTCTTTATTTTATTTGCGTGTTTATTTATTAAAAAGTTTTCAATACATTTAAAGTCTATGTTTAAATATATTATATCGATATAAATTTACGGAAAATGGTATAATTAACAACATTTGTGCAACATGACACTTATTTTGTTTAGTAAAAAACACATTTATTATTATTTTTTCTTAAAAAAAAATATTAATACATCAAATGCACGTGTATGTGAAGAAGAAGAAATGTAAATTAAATTTACAAATGTCACGAGTAATGGGCTCTTAAAACGTGACGTCAGAGGTCACATGATAGAGGAAAAACAAATAGCAGACAAAGTCTTGTTTATCTACAGTGATTGCTGAAATAACATATTTTCTATTCTTATTTTTAATCAATCGTATTTAATCTGTGTTATTTTTTATACATTATCATTTTTAATCCATTTTATATCATTATTCATCCTCTTTTGTTTGCTGTATACATTTACAATCATCATTTAGTTTATGTTTGTTATTGATGTTCATGAAGAACATGTTTAATAATCTGATTTTTGGTACTTAAATCGGTGACAGTGCAATATCGTACTGCGTAAATCCATTTAGACCAGTAACTAAGATAATTAACTTGTTGTAACACCTTTATGTAATTAAATTAAATGAAAACATTTTAAAATTTCAAATTATAATCCATAATCATTCCACAAGAAGCTATTATTTATTGCTAGATTAATGTTACAGTTACACTACAATATACAAAAATCGATTCTTATAGGTAAAAATAAATAAACACATAAAATGTTTTTTAAAAATTATTAAATTTACAAATACAATTATTCTACTGTTTACAAATGCACAATATTACTTTAATTTTATTTTATATTAAATATTAAAATTTTTGTTCTTAAGAACAATATTTAATTGAATTCGATTCTCAGAATTCGGTTATTCGTTTTCCTCTATCACGTGATTGAGCAGACGACGGTGGGAAGAGCCCATTAAAAAATATGCATTTTAAAAAACTTTTTCACTTTTGAAGCACATTAATAATTGTAAAAAAAAATATTTAAAAAATACATTTTTCAGACAATATCTGTACAATGAAATTAAGCAAAAGTTATTTTCAGAGCTTATGAATTGAGAACGTATCATGATTAAATTAGATACGAAATGGACATAGATGATTTAACAGACACATCGTTTTAATTATTTTCAGTAATAACTAAAATCTCAGGTGATTCTTTCAATTAATTCTAAAGTTAGTTAAAATTAATGTGCTAATACATTCAGTTTGCTTTTAGACGTTTACGAAATTACATTTTAGATAATGGTATATGTTTTTTTCCCAACTCGTACATTTTTTTTTTTTTATTATTAAAAAGAAAAAGCGCTAAAAATAAAAAAAGTGATTTCTAAATTAATTTTTACTTTTTAATCGTTGAAAAAACTAAAAAAAGGAAAGTCGTTGAAAACTTGTTACAAAAAATGCAGTGCTGTAAATTATTTATATTTTTATAGACATTTATACAAAGAGTATAATCTTTTTGATTTAATTAAATAAGTAATAAATATTTAGTAAATGTAACAAAGTATTTTGTAAAAATTTAATTAGGTTAATAAAAGCAACAGAAAAATGCACGTTTCTTTAAAATAATACTATTTAAATTAAATTATCTAAAAAAAAAAAAAAAAATGTTTCATGTTTCAAATTTATTTATAATAAAAGTAGAAATATTTTAATAATACATTTAAAAACTAAACGTAACTTTAAAACATAACACATTTAATTTTTCCTAATGCTCGTTTTAATGACAGAATAACAATTACTTTCGTTTATTATTTTACTTCTAAGTACATATCTCTAAATGCGTTTCTTCTTATAGCAATATTTCTTCTACTATTATCATATTTTTTTTTTAAATAGTCTATTGTATATTTCTTCCATTTATTTATCACATACTAATAAACTGTCTTAATATTTTATCATTTTCATATTACATTTATGTATGATCATTGTTATTTCAATACTTTATCCGCAAGGAAAGCAAATAAATTAAATAAATAAATCAGTTTTAAAAATTCTGTTTAAAAAACTTAATGATATGATAAAATATTAAATATTAAAGCTGTTGATAACCGAAATCTAAATATTTAAATACGGTGAATAGGAATATATATAGGAATACATATAGGAATTCAGTAGATGAACTGTATTACTAAAGATTTCAGTAGTGTGACCTACAATAATTTTTCTTTCCTTGCAAATATGGAAAAGGTTTCACAATTTATGTGTAGTGCATTATTTTATTTCGTGTATACTTATGTGTGAGTGTATGGCTCTATGTAAAATCTAAACCTATCACACATACAAATATTAATATTATATAACATTTATTTAAAATAGGGTAATACATAATAACCATTTAGTTGGAAATAACATGGAATTATACGATGAAGATATTTAAAGGTCAAGATATTTTTCAGAGTTATAAGTTACGATTAAGATTTTCGTAAAGAAACACCATAAACCCACAAGAATTGTTTTATTTGAAGTAATTAAACATGATATGATTTTTCACCAGGAAAAATATAGGAAGGAGCGCAGTGGCTGCTTTCATTCCGCTCTCGTGCTTACTCTTATGTGTTCAAAAAAAAAAGAATACTTAATTATCTCGAATAAACTTTTGTGTGTTTTATCTTTTTATAGCGTTTCTTCATTATTATTATTATTTATCATTTAACACTGAGTCTTCAATATTTGTCCCCAAAAAATTAAAAGTCATTTACATTCATCAGTACTTATTTATATATTTTTTAATTTTCGAAAGGTGAAGTCCACACAACATTATGTGTTTCTAACATTAGTATTAAAAATTCATTACCTTTATAAGAAAAATTATTTTCTTACTAACACATTTCTTTCTCTTTTCTCTCTCTCTCTCTCTCTTATACGTGCGATGGAAGATCGTATTCAAATGTCTTAAACCGAAAATTTTCGGCTCAAATGTATTGCGTATTTTTTTTTCTTTACAGTGTTTATATATATAGATATTCTTCATTGTTCAAAAATGAGTTTTAAATGTTTGTTTCTGAAAAATCATAGGTTATCTACAGTCGGTAACAAAAGTATCCGAACACTAGCAAAAATTCCTATATAAAAAAAGTAGAGTTAATACTATTTTGCTAAATAAATCCTTGTCGAATTATGTTCTTAATCAGTCTAAGAACATGATTCGACAAGGATTCATTTAACAAAGCAGTATTAACTCTACTTTTTTTTTGTATCGAAATTTTTGCTAGTGTTCGGATAATTTTGTTACCGACTGTACATTTATCTGTGCTATTTTACAAAGTTCTTATTATTCAAATATTGAAGCCCACACAACATTATATGTTTCAAATATTTCTTTCTTTCTTTTCTCCTTTTCCTTTTCCTTTTTCAATTTTTTTTCTGTTAAAAAGTCTGGTTTTGTAAAAAAAAAAAAAGTTACGATTGGTGCTATTCTGCGCTGTTTGAAATGTGTTAAAGAAAAAGGTATTTTCTATTAATCATAAAAAATAAGAAAATATTTTTTCTCCAAAAAGCATAGGATAACGAAATTACAATGTACCACTGCATGAATACATTTTCATTCCCACATGAATAAGATAAAAATAATACAGTTTTCTTCATTTACTTTTAAGCCTTATTCCTATATACTAAAATCATTTTTTTTTTTTTTTTTTAATACTTTACATTTATGTTTTCCTCAACATCTCCAAAAATTGTCGCAGAAAAAAAAAATTCTTATATTTGTCAGTTTTATTAGATTAAGTAATTAGAAAAATATTAAAAGATAAATAACAAAACTTCCATGCATTGTCTCAGACAGATGATGAATGGTTGCAGATTTAAAATGTTTCAGTTATGCGATGCAGGATTATTCTTTGAAAACACAATATTATCTTTTGAAATTCCAATTTAAAAAAATAATTTATTTATTTAAGCTCTTCCGACTTTCGATGTCACTTTTAATTATTTACAAGTCACGTGTTATTATTCTTTTAAAT
Organism: Salticus scenicus; assembly: GCA_963930645.1. Lineage (NCBI taxonomy): Eukaryota > Metazoa > Arthropoda > Arachnida > Araneae > Salticidae > Salticus > Salticus scenicus. Next base: position 119,024,640 of record OZ005654.1, read on the forward strand.
GTTATTATTAAATGTGATTTTAATTGTTGTTAGGGCAATGAACCTAATTTCTAATTGAATTAAATTTTTAAGTTTCAAATGAAATTTAATAACTTACAAACTGCTTAATGAATTTTTAACATTTATTCTAATTGAAATGTATGTATAAGAAAATTAATGAAGAGAGTATATGACTATTGCAAACGTCTAATATTTACTCAGTCGAATAAAATTGACAGAAATTTAATATTATCAGCATACATAGTTACGCTCATCAGTGCCTGACTCTGTCACGCTTTAGGCTTAAGAGATTTCCTTAGACTCTGCCTCCTAATTTTCATACTGTAGTTAATTTTGAAAAATCTAATTGTCCGGTCGATAAGCTAATCCAGCGGATTAAAAAAACATTGCCCCTTTCATTTGGCACCTTATTTGTAAAGAATTTTTTATTAAAATTTTTAAAATTAATTAAAATTGAAAATAACAGCTTTGAAATAGACATTTAAATTTCTAATTGTTGCCATTTTTTCATTTTTTTCCAACATAAAATGAAATATGGTTTCACGTGAAAAAAAAAAAAAATATATATACAGTCGACACCGGTTATAACGTACTGTCACGGGACCAGAAAATATGGTTCGTTATAACCGAAGTACGTTATAAGCAATATTTCCAATATAATTTAGTGCCTAACGAAAGAAAAAGGGGCATAATTGCACTCGCAATAATAGAGATTTTAAATAAAAAGTTTATGATTTTCTCAAAATAAGATAAGAAAAATGAAAAAAAAACAAAAACATTTTACTACTTACATGTTTATTTGGAAAAATAATCTGTTATTTTTCGTTGTTTTCTTTGATTAGATGACACAGTAAAAATTACATTTTGAATATTTATAATGGAACTTTGCAGAGTCTCTGAATAGTCAGTATGGAATTCAACGAACCGCGATAAAGTTTTAAAGGTATAAAGGAGATATAAGGCGATAAAGAAGACATCGAAAGACAATATCCAAGAAAATATACCGATTTCCAAACCAGAAATACAAGGTTGACATTCAATTTTGGCTTTTCATTCCAGTCTAAAAAGTACGTTATAACCAGATTAAGGCTTTTGCATAGTCCGTTATAGATGAAGATGTAAGCCATTACATTATATAGGGTTTCATTCGGGACCAAGCATCTGAGTACGTTATAAGCGAAAGTACGCTATATCCCAGGTACGTTATAACCGGTGTCAACTGTATATATATATATATAATAAATACAAATAAATAAAGTGCGAAAATTTTGCACGGGCTTGCTAGCAAATGAATTATTTGATGTGAGAAATAAATAAAATGAAATGATCATTTTTCAACGGGCGCTTTAGCCCTAAAGCTAACTAGTTTTAATATATATTGAAGTATTTTTCTACAACTATAGTTCAATATCTTATGGTGTTAATGTTTCGTGCTAACACCGATTGACTATATCAGGATTTTACGCCTAGATACTAGGATATAAGGATTATAGTCCTAAATGTAGAGATATAAGAATTCTAGGTCTTATTAAGAAAATTGCCTATATTAAGAAAAATAATTGGTTGACTTAACGGGTCAGGTTTTTTGAAAGGAAAAAATATCAGAAAAAAAAATAATCGTAACTTTATTTGCAATATAAAAATTTGCAAAAATAATTACTTTTAAAACTTGTACTTTTAATAGGCGTTTACAAAGAATTGATCACTCTGTTACATCTATTAAAATAATTAATTCTACCTTTTTATTTATTTATTTATTTTTTTAATAAATATTTTAAAGGGCATTTCTTGTCATTGTATAATTTTGTGCGCATAGTATCTACGTGAGTGTTACTAAGAATTTAATGAAAGTTTAATAGCTTATAAGTGTCATGCAAATCTATTATATGGTGAACAATTACTTTTGAACTTTTAAAGTTTTGTATTTATAAGCATAATTATGCCAGAATTAGTGATATATTTTTAATAATAATTATAATAATTTGTGAGGTTGAGACGTTAGAACGTCACCACAGTTGTTTCAATTAAGCTGGATCCAGCAAAGTAGGAAGTGGGGACGGTTAAAATCACTCCGTCGCCAGTGGCTCGGTGACGGTTGAAGTCGAGATAGTTTTGTGTCGGCAGGGTGCTGCATTAAAAGACTTAGATTTTGAATATTAGTTAAATCAGAAGTGATTTTTAAAAGTACGGATTGAAATGTAGTGAAAGGAGGGTGTAGGAAGAAGTATAAAAATAGAGATGGTTTTAGTAGATAGTGAGGATGTTGGAGGATCGTATAGAGGATGTTGGAGGATCGTATAGTGGTTGTTGGAGAATATTATAGTGAGTGTGCTGATTCTTATTTTGGTGAATATCGAAAGTGGAGTAGAGGAGATTTAGTTGTGTGAAGTTAAGTAGTGTTGAGTGTTGGTGAGTGTCTACTAGTTATCGGAAGTTCAAGCTGGGATAGAAGGGAATCCTCTGTCCCATAGTGAAGCCGTAGTTGGAGTACGAGTGTGACCGTCTCTACACCATTCGACTATCTGCTGGGGTGAGATATTTAAAGTTATCTACTTAATTTGTTGATTCATATATTTTGATTAAGTAAAACGCTGGCTGAGCTATATAAATTTACCAGGCCGCCCTCCCATTAATCTGCTCAAATAAACTTTAGTTATTGTTATTTAAAGTCTTGTGTTCTCTTAGTAATCTAAGTATCTAAGTTAAGATGGAGTTTGCAGGAGCGCAAACTCCACAAATTATTTTCAAAAGAATGAAGTTTTCTAGCAAAATTATTTTTTGTTATTAAATAAAGGTTGTTTTGCCATGGGGACAAATTTTTTAGGTTCATGTTAAAGATCTTTTACTTATAATCTTCCGCGTAAAGCTTATATGGACTAAAGATTTGATCTAAAACTTTTAATAAAAAATAAATTAAAAATGTACAATTATTCTAATAACTGTAATGTATAGATAAATTATTTCTTAACGTCTATTAAAAATTACAAGTTTCAAAAGTAATTATTTGTCAAGTTATTGTAAAAAGAATTATGATAGTTTTTGCTATTGATTCCATCGTTCAGTGGTTCCCTGCCCCCATAACAATTTATTTTTATGTTTGGGCAAAGTTTTTATTTATTTATTTATTTATCTATTTATTCATTTTTTAATAACAAAAACTTGTTAAATAAAGCAGTATGTATATAAATATATGTAGTTTCGACAGAAATTTTATTATTTTAACCATTTTTTTCTTCTTTCTGTGAGGAATCTCTCTATGGAATCCTAGGTCGTATTTACGCGAATTGCGGAAAAATAAGCACGGAAATTTCAGAAAGACTAGACCGGCGAGCCCAACCTGGATTCGAGGGTAACATTTCGGCAGCGGGTGGGGCTTTAATTCCTTAAGAAAATTAATATTGATAAAACTACTGATTGACTAACAAACTGCTTTTTAAAATATTTTATTTGTCAAAAAAATCTATCAAATATACATTTATATATGTGTGTGTATTATTATTATTATTATTTCTTTTCTTATTTACTTTTAAAATTTGAAACTCTTAAATCTTAAATCAATTTCTCCATCAAATGTTAATTCATCAGAAGCCATGTTATTGTGAAAACCAAATTAGTATCGTACGATAAAATGCTACTGATATTAAACCAGAATCATCCAAAGAAAGGTTTCAAAATAAAATTAATGCTTGACTACCCAGTTTTCATAGTTCGCCAGGCAGTACACTTTTAATATAGAATCCTAATGGCAGCTTTAAAATTTTTGTTTTGTCGCAATATTGTTAATGCATTTTTATTAATTTATTTATTTTGGCCTTAAAAAAAAAAAAAAAAAAAAAAAAAAAAAACTTAGTTGTCTGAGAATGAAACGTGAATCTTGCAGAAGCTTAAAAGCTTATTTACGGAATTATCTAGAAGATTGCAGTTCTCTAAACCAAGAATCGACTTCAATTTTAACAGAAAACTCAGCTTAAGTAACAGATGACGACATCAAATCCGCAGTATAAACTGTATTATAGCATTAACACACTGTAATGGGCTGGCAACAACAGTAGCAAGAGACTAGTCAGGAGAACTTTAATGTAAGGCGGTTGGCGAGAAACTGACTGACATGGCTGGATGCGCTTTCTTATATACCCGCGAAGAAAATTGAAAATGCTCCTGTGACTTAGGTTCTATTCAAGTTAGAGTTTAGATATTTGTATATCGATAATAAGAATTTTTTCGCCAAGGTCGACACAAAAATTGCCAGGGAGCAAGAAAATCGCCTTTTTTTTTTTTTTTTATCAAAGCCATTACCCGCTTTGGTGAAGATTTTTAATGGATTTTTTTTACATAAAATGAGCTATTGCAAAGCGAAAACAAGTTAAAAAGGCAGAAAATTAACATTATATAACCTGAATGAGCTTCATTGAATAAATTTACATAAAAATAACTACTGTTATTTAAAAAGTCGTAACAATATATAGATAGATATATATATGAACGCTTGAGCATGCGCAGTTTTAATTATGTCGTAAAAATTCATGTATCCCCTTAGATATTTGATATTTAAATTTTTGTATTTTTAATGTAGTATTCTGTCTATTTTCTAATATTTCAAGTTTTATAAAACTCATATTGAGTTAGTTTATAAATCCTGTATGTTATAAATAAATAATTTACGAAATATTTTCGATGTTTTTCAAGAAACCTTTAGAACTCTGGGAATTTATATATCATTCTCATACAAATGAATATAGCTAATTAAAATAAGCATTTTTTGCTACTACTACTCTGTATTTGATTCGATATTGTTTACAGGGTGATTCCATATATTATTTATTTTCTTTAATTTGTGAATGGTATCCGCTTTGTATTCGGTAGGAAATTTTCATGAATATAATAAATTACTACAAAGGGATATAAAAACTGAGAGTAAAATTACAAAAAATCTAGAAATATATTTACAGCAAAAAAAGAAACAAATTATTCTTTTTCAAAATACCTTTTCCTCAGATGATATGCAACGGTCCCATCGTTCAACCCACTTTTCAAAAGAAATAGAGAGCCTTTTTTCTGGAAGCTGCTTCAAAGAACCCTACACTGCTGAAATAACCTCAGAATCTGCATTAAATTTTCTGCCACGGAGCTTCTCCTTCAACTTCAGAAAAAGTGAGAAACCGCATGGTGCTAGATCTGGATTGTAAGATTATATAGCATGATTTTAATATTACATTTAATAAGATATTGTTGAACAGAAGTAGTACTTATCTGAAATAAACATAGCGAAGCTGTAAATTGTTGAGTAGAATGCAAAATATCGAAGTTTTAGAAACGTTAGTTGATGGCGCTATCTTTTCACATGTCATTCATCGATTTTCATGCAAGATTGCCCACACTGTGTTAATATTTCGATCATTCACAACACTTTCTAGTCGGCCAGGCTTAGGAGCCAGTTCCGCTCTTTTTGAAATCCCCATGCCATCTGAAAATCGGAGATTCACCAAAATATTTGTCTTTGTAAGCTTCTATCATTGACTTAACTGTTACTGGAGCAGTTTTGCCCAAACAATAGCAAAATTTTATGGCACAGCGCATTTCGTTTTTTTTTTTTTACATCTGAACCACTCACCTATACTTTTTGTAGGGCGAATAAAAACAGTTTATTAAACAAGCATGAAAACAGGAAAATAAAACGTCTGTTTTATTTAGAATAATTATAACGTACAGTTAACATTTTGAAAAAATTATCTGCAGTTTTATTTTTTAGTTTGGCGGTATTTCCTCTACGTAAAAAAATAACTCTTAGTTTTTATGGAATGTCCTTTGTACATATTCATATATGTGATTCCATATATAAATGTATACATATTAATTTTCTAAAATATAAAAACTGAGCAAAGGAAAATATATATATATATATAAAATTTTATATATGAGAAAAGGTAATGCTCATTTACATAATTGTTTTGTATAACTGTCATAAAAGAATTTGTATTGTGGGCAAATGCAAAAATAAAAGAAGGGTTCAGTTCGGACAATTAATAATATATTGTGCAGTTTCAACAAAATACACACCCACACATATAATTAATTCCGCAAATAAAATATCAATATTACGCAATGACAGATTCAAAAATCCCACACAAATAATATCTCATGATATTTAATTCAAAATACACCCATAGAAAATAGATATAGATAACTATTCTCTAATTCATTAATAATAATAATTATATTAATAACAAATAATAAATTAAATATAAAATACTAGAACGTATTAATTTAATTTTTATTATAATCTTATTGTTATTTTAAGAGAATATTCAGCAATTTTAATTTGCTGATTTTCCTGTGACGAAAAAAATAATCCTTTCGTAACTTACAAATTCTGAACAATCGTAAAAAAAGAAAATTCATTCAATTATCTAGAGAAAAAAATCTATTATAGATTTTTTCGAATGATATACTTCTTTCTTTTATCTATATCCCACATCTATGCACAAAAATGAATTAAAATATTCTATTTTCACCGCAAATCACGTTTTTCGAGAAAAGCTTTTGTCATCTATGAGACATTTTGAAAAGGGCTATTATCATGTTAATGCAATAAAAAATACTATAACGCATTTTTTTTTTTTTTTAGCCGCATGGATATAAATTTTTCAATTAGAAAAGCAATTTTAATGTTGTTGAAAAAGGTTATTTTTAAAGTCTATATTATAGCTATTATATTAGAAAAAAAAAGTAATGTTACATAAAAAAAGACTTATTTCTAATTATTTCGTCGAACATCCAAAATTACATTAAAAACTCCACATTAATTTTCTAATCTTAAAAAATTAACAATTTTTACTCTCCTGTGTTTATTCCGAATATAATAAATATCTATTTCATACAAAGCATGTTTTTATGTCTACAGAGAGAAGGAAATCCTAAGGTTATAAAAAATGTTTAAGACAGTTGAATAAGAGATATTTATTAAGAATGACAGTAAAATAAAATTAACATAAACATAAACCATATATGTTTCGTGCTATTATCCTACAACCTCATCAGTATGTATTAAAATATCTACAAAACCACTACTCACTGCTGCATAAACAAAGAGCATAAAACAGAAATGCTAAATCAGATGGTACAGCGCATATGTCATTAATTGGTATGGGTTGAATTTTTCTTAACCCTTCTTCAAGCATTATAGTTATCTGCATAGACCTATTATAACAGTAGACGGGACAATGCCAACCTTTCTGTGTAGCAAAGATCATACATAAAACAGTCACGTGACACCATGTACTACAGAAAGTCAAACTGGCAAACACTTAAATTTTCTCGCCAAGCTCTAAACTCTGTTTTCTCTTGCGCAGACGATATATATTTTCCACGAAAGTTCTTTTAAAGTTTTTTTTTTTTTTCGTTTAAAAGTTAGATTGTTTTGAATCTGAAAGACATTTTATTGCAAGCAGTGTTTCTTAAATGTTGTGTAAAAAACTGTAAAAAACTGTAAGGAATATTTTGTAATAGGATGAACGGTAACACTTCACAAACAAGTTATTTTATGGTTTATCTTTTCATATTTTTTAAGTAATTATATTTGTTATAAAATGTTCATAACTTCTTTATTTAATTCTTTAAATTAAAAAAATAGCAATTATACGTACTATTTGAAAATAAATGCAATATTGTTTTAATAATAATAATAAAATTCGTGGGAATTATACTTATTTCTGGATAATAGCATAAATGAAAAAAAAAATAAAAAACTGAAAATCTAAAAATTAAGTATAGATATCGTTTTAAGCAGTTTTAAGCAAGATACTAAACCTTTATAGATTTATTATCTTGGTCATTAAGCATCATAAAGAATGTATGTATGAATTTTATTTTTATAGCGGATAGAAAGATAGACGAATTAAAGTCATTATCATAGTAAACCGTCTTGTAAAGTGTTAGAACGCATAACATAATTGTAAACGTGCTTCCAACAATTTCCAATTACGCTCCCGAATGTATCGATTGTACTTGTGTGATTTCGTAAACAAATCATTTATGCTAATCACGCCACAACCTACAGAAAATATAATTTTGAGCTTAGGAATAACTGAAAATCAAAATCTAAAAAAACAAAACAAAAAATCGCCAATAACGCGATAATTGCCGAAACAAAAAAATGTAACCTTCAGCTGTTTCATCTTTGCAACACTTTCTTATAATGGAACGCTCCGTCCACTGTTATAATAGGTCTATGGTTATCTGCGAGCTTTGAGACTTGTTAATTCAGCCCTTGGAGTAATGATATACGAGGAGTTCACATACGGTGTATCAGCAAGCAGGGCAAATGAAGTTAACTGTTGTCTACTGAAGATGGCTTCCGCAATTGCAGACAAGGCTACCGCAAGAGCCATATTGAGTATACCAAAACTATGTCTAGTTCTTTGTTCTTTTACATATCTGACAGCTTTGAGACTAATTACAGTAACATTCGTTTTGAATGATTCATATTATAATATAATTTCACGCAACAATGCTGAATTTCTTATATAACTGTGTTATTTAATGGCCTTTGCGGTTACGAACTTGCCTTCATGTTCTTTCGGATATGCCATCTCTTCTTACATAATTCCTTCAAAGATTATATAATTTCCTGAGATTAGAATTTTATTATTTTCAAGTCAGTAATATATGATCTAATTTATTTTCACGAACTTTTTCTGTATCAGAACTTAATGTGTTGTGTCGTGGTCTCAATTGTGTGTGTGGTAATTGAAATATAAACAATCCGAAGTTACTTGCCGCCATCATAATGCCGCCATCAACCTGTTCATCATAAACTTAGTATAAAAGATAAACAATCTCTCCATTCTGAGATATAAAAGATTTTTAGCGAAACATCATAAATTAGTCTCTGATAATTTTTGTTCTGATTTAAAAATTTTAATATCTTTATTTAATGATTTATCTTTTGTAATTATTCGTGCCGATAAAAGCGTAAAACTGTTGCAATGGGTAGACCAATCTATAACAAAAAAGTTTCAGGTTTTTTCCTATGATAAGTCTACTTCTGCAGTTTTAAAGTAGGACTTTACTGCATATATACAAAGAAAATCGAACGACCTCATTACTAAATATGAAAAATAAAGCAATATTCCTCTTGTCAAAAACCTAAAATATTACTCTCGTTTATTTCTTATTTTTTATGGTCTCACATAAATTCATTAACCCTATTTTCCTCATCGCTCAAGAATTGCCACTTTTCAGCTTTTGGATGAAATCAAACAAGTTAACGCTAAGTGGTATCCATTCATGTTTGTTTCTTTTTCACTTCGATTCTACTCTTCTTTTCATGTTAAATTGTTCGTGAAATATATCCAAACTCAATTACCAATTCTAACTAATGTTCATGCTATCAGTGAGCTAAATTTCTTTTATCTTACGTCTAATTTCTTTCAGCTTAACAGACTCTACTATCGTCGAATTACTGGTTCGACAATAGGCTCTCCCCATTTCTGTAAGAACTAGTTATGAAATATATTGAAAACAAATTTGATTCTCTCTTTAAAGATACAGTTATTTTTTGGAGAGAGTGCTTGGATGATGTTTTCGTCCCCACAAAGAAAATTTTATAATAACGATATTTTAACCGGCTTTACCTCAATTTCCCTCGATTCAGAGGCACACCGAAAAATTCCTTATTATTATGGCCTATTCCTTATCATATGGCCTATGAGCTTAAATTATTTAAAGTGCGATAGTATCTTAATGTCTTATGAGATCGAGCTTCAAATTTATGTAACCTATGTTATAGGTAACCGTATCTGCGTTATAGGTAATCGTCATACGAAATGGTGAACTAGCACTCATAGATTTTTACAGGGACGCAACGAAAAATTCTTTATCATTAGGATCTATAGGCTCAAATAAGTGCAATCACGTTAAACGCCTTATTTGATTGAGCTGATTGACTTTAATTTATTTAAAAAAACCGTTAGTTACTTAATGTTCGAAAAGATGAAAGAGATATTACTTTGTATGCCTATTCAGGCCCATATTATAGCATGGGCAAACCGGGACTTTGCCCAGGGCCCCAGACATAAAGGGCCCCCCAAATCCCATAATATTAAATTGCAAAATATTCCCTTTGAGTTTTTTTTTTATCTTCGTTTTTTCTGGTTTTAATTACAATGGGTGTTTCGGGCCTGAAAATAAAGAAATTCTTAACTTTTGCTTTTTTGTGACAGAAAAACATCCATTTTTTAGCCCATTTGCATTCTGCCAGGCCCTTGATAACGTTAGAATGCAAAAATAGCTTTTTTCTCATTCCAATTTGCTATAATTCATTTAGATTTTACTTTATTTCTTTTTTGGTTTGATTTGGGTGGTCTTCGTTTTTGATCAGAAGGACTGTTTGAATACTGAAATCAAATCATCTTTAAATTTCAAATGTTTGCACTGATAATGTTATATTACTATATTTCTATTATTTCTAAGGTAATGCTGCATATAGCGCTTTATTTGGGAATGGAACTTTTTATTATTTTATTATTATTTGTTTTTATGTCTTTATGTGTATGCACAATGCAACTATTACTTAAGCAGATTTTTAATTTTCAATATATATATATATATATATATATATATATGTTTATAAAATTTCTCTTTAAAAAACTTTTTAGAAAACAGAATTTTCATTTTGGATATATTTTGCTTTTTCTATTTCTGCTGGCTCATTAAGTTCCTGAATAGTTAGCATACTGGCCTTGAATCAACAGATGCAGAGTTCATGTCCCAGTTCAGGCAGGGAGTTTGTAGTGATTTGAAATTCATTTTAATCAGTAGATGCCGCTGTAATTAATCCTAGTGTGTAAAAAACAGTAGTAGAGTGACAAACCAAAGCTGGTTGCCAGCTTTGACTGACTACTAAATTTATATGTCAAATCTCGTTTACTATAAATTAAATATGCTATACGTGTCCGTCAGTGCTTCTTTGTTGTCGCCTCTCAGACACAACAACATGAGGGGGGATCAGCAGAGCAAACCCATTTCATATTGAATAGACAATTTCTGATTTTATTCGTATATAATAGAAAATGAAAAGGTAAGAAAATAAATACATACATTTTCTTTATTTGAAATCTAATGACTGATTTATAACAATTTTAACTTCGCACTATTTACCCTATCGAGAAAACGCAGTATAATGTATCGTGACGTCACTCTTTATGACAACAAACGAAAGTAATCGTTGTTTACATTCGATTTCGTGTTTTGCTTTGCTTCTTCAAACAGTGAAATAGGTTTTGTGTGTTATAATAATGACGGATATTAAAAAATCGTAGTATAGATATTGTATTGTACCATTTTGCACTAATACAACGGCTAATGCTTCTCAAAAGTTATTCTTTAGCGTTCCACAGAATCCTATTAAAAGAAAACATTGGACAACCGCCATGAAAAGAAAACAATTGAAAATAATGATAATGGAAAAGGGTGATAATGATATTAAATGATTATAAGATGAAAAATAAATGCTCAGAAACCACATAAACGTTTGATAATTACGAAAGTTAAAACGAATTGCTGCTTACTAACCAGGCTAACAAAACGTAAACATTGAAGCATCATAAAGTGTGTCGTCAGGCAGCGTTTTGAAGTCACGTGATTTTTGGTTAATTTTAATGTTATTTTTTTAAATAATAAGAACTTTTTTTGCATTTTTAATAAACTTTTTGAAATTTATGGGCCTAAGACTACCAGAAAAATAGGATTTTGTTCAAATTCCCCATGTGTGCAAATTCCTCATTGTGTGGACGTGGAGCTGGTAACATTAATAAATATTAAAAATGTAAAAACTATTAACATACTTAAACATCTAGCCTCGGAAAATTTTGTTTATGCATTGTACATACGATTGATCATCATCTATCAAATATATATGATGTTCTGACGGTTTCGAGAGGGGCCCCCAATTTTGCTTTGCCCAGGGCCCCAGTCTGTCATAATCGGGGCCTGTGCCTATTGCTTATTAAATGTATTTCTAGGCCAATTATAAAGCTATTTCCAGACATCAAAAAACTTAAATGATTAACTTGTTTATTTCACATGATCGCGACTGCACTTTCCGTTCATTATTTTTTATGTTTTTAATCTTACAGCCTAATATAAAATCTCCTTCAATTTATTTTGCAATATTACTTTGAAATATAACCAGAATACCCTGAAACTATGAAAATGTTAATTTAATTATTACTTCTTTTTATCTCTTATATTTCATATATATATATATATATATATATATATATATATATATATAATATATATATTATAATATATATATATAATATATATATATATATATATTAAAGATTCATATTGTTTCTGTATTTGTTAGTAAATAAACTATATGCTGAATTAAAAAATAAATAATAAATAATAAATCGAAATTATTAACAAGGACATAAATATTGCTTTTAATATTCATTTAAAAATCTATATGGATGATATGCCAAGCCTGTATATACGAAAAATTTGATTTAAAAAAAAAAAAAAAAAAAAAAAAAAAGTAAAAGTTTAATTAAAATGTTTATAAACATCATTCTTAAACAAATCCTTTAATTTTGACAAAATTGTGAAATATTAAGAAATGAATAATTAGTTATAAATATCTCTACGATTCCATCATTTATTTATTTTTGTTATACTTACGCTTAAATTATTCTAAACACAACTCTAAATAGGCATATAAATAATCTTACACCGATTTGAAATACTTTTGGAATAAGTGTTTAAATACAAATCTAACATTTTTCCACAATTAATTTTTACACGATATTTCTTTTAATATAAATATATACGAAGCAATAATATTTTTTTTTATATATAAGGATATAGTGTTCAAAACATTTTCACTTCTGTTTTGATTTTTTAAATGTGTATCTTAGGAATGTATAACAAATAAAAAAGATACCTATAAAAAACGAATAGAAATTCACATATCGATAAAAAATTTCACATAAGTTAATTTTAGGAATTATATATATATACATATATATATTAGGGCTGACTATAGAAATATATTTATGTAAGTAAAATGTGCCACATGCTTATAAAAATTCACGTACAGATTTTCAATTTTGTATCATAAAAAGTCTCTTTAGGCAGAAATTTTTGAAGCAAAAATAATAAGTAATTAGTAAAAAGTTAAAATGTAAAATATTTGTCATCTTTGTTTTCAATTAAGAGACGTGTATGAACATTTGCGATGCACCTTTGCGATATGATATTTTCTTACGAGAAGCACAGAAAAGTAATGTAAATCAGATTTTTCTTTTTTTTTTTGTTAATGACATACTTCTTGGAATATGAGAGCTAATATTTTCGGCATATTTTTGGGTTCATTTTGGAATGAAATGCTAAAATTTTCTACATTAATTTATTAGTGAGAGGAACACATTTCATTCGTTCGACAGTTTTTAAATGGAGGCCGTATAAAAGTTTAAATTATGAATTTTTTTCTTTTCTTTCTTACTTTTTTTCTTTTTAAGCAGTTTTGCAATTTATAGTGTATATTTAAAGTAATTGATTAAGAATTAATGCCACTGTCAAAGATTTTAAAATGGATGTATTTACATATGTATAGTGCTTTAAACCAAAATTGAAACGTTGCCAATACATTTCACTTTTTCTCAATTAATTTCGGTTGCCTTGGAAATGTCTATTACGAATTTTAAAATGAAAGATATCATCTCGTATAAAATATCAGTTATTTAAACATATAAAACGCATGTTTTTCAGGAGTATTGCGATTCATTTTCATGTTGAAAAATATCAAATATCGAACATGATATATCGATTTCACCAAAAAAGGATATTCTAAGAAATGCTTGAAGAATATTTTATTTTATTGTAAAATATAAAGCTTTGAAGAATGTTCATGATAGCGTAATAAAACCATTTTTTTTTTTAATTTTATATGCTTTGCTTGCAGTATTTTAAAAGATACTTGGTTGAATTTTGATGCGAAAGCGCACAAAAATATTTTTTTGCGAAAATGTAATAATGATTTTCTCGTCCTTTAAACGTTTTAAAACTTCTTCTTTAGTAACGCATCTGAAAGTAAAATAGATAATTAAAAAAATAACAATTAAGAGAGAGCAATTTAGTCTTAAATAGATTTATAGAGTAAGAGTACAGACTTTAACAGATTTATAGAGTCAGAGCATAACGTCAGGAATAGTTCTTGTATATTCGTCCTAGAAAACTTATTAAAACTTATTACTAGTGAAATATTTAATTTTAAGTGTGGATTATAAATTAAACTCTTATATCGATTTTCTTGTTCTCTTTTTTAAACGATGGTCAATTTCGTTATTTTCAATTCGATGTAAATTAGCTAGGGAAAGAAAACAGATTCGATATTTATTTTTCTAAAACTACATATATCTTTCTACAATTTATAGTTTTGTGTCAGTTAGACTAACAATTTTGCAATGTAATAAAGGTTAGTTCAATTGAAAGTGGGACTGAGAAAATAAGAATTGTGTTCGTGAGGTCATATTTTTGAACATCTATGTTAATGGCGATGTATAGCTGACGAAGCGGTGGTGTTCGAATTACCGGCTATGCATAGTTATTGCAAACAGAAATATAATAGAACTAGTGAATAATATGTCATGAATTCGTGCAATGATGATCAGCGCAGCGTGTAAAATTTCAAAAATAGTGCATCGAAGGTGTTGCAGTTAATCTAGCGAAATGATAAACGGAAACTTTACGATAAGAGAATATAACCACCAAGAAACGCAGGCATGATTTACTGCAAAAAATCGTGCAGGATAATATCCTCCCTCATGTCGAAAAAAAGTGCAAAAATGTGTGCAAATACTTATGATGAGAGGTTGTTTATCATCATCTCTAAAGTCCCGACTTGTTACCTTGTGATTTTTTTTTACCTATTCACTATTTTCACAAATATAATGAAAGGACGTCAGGTAGAAGACTACAATAACGTTCACAGTAGTAGTGAAGAATGATTTCGCATGTAGCCAAAGAATTTCTTTAAAGTTGGCATTTATGATCTTGTAAAACAATGGAATATTGCAGAACTATTGCCCCAAATTTTATTTTCTGCATCATCATTTAAATATTGTCCATATATGGTTTTACGACACCAAATGTGCGCAACTAAAACAAAGATTTTATGATCAGTGAAATTCTGAAATCATCGAAATATTCTGTACAAAACTGCGTTCAATTTACAAATTTAATTACATATATGAAGTTTGAAATTCAGTATACAAAAATGGTCTTTTAATTATTTTACATTCAATACAAATACAAAATTTAAATATTTGCCTCTGAATAAATTAGGTTAAATCTTTTTATAAAATAAGATAAAATAAATTTTCTTCTTTCCATGAAACTTTTTATGCTTAAATAATAAATATTTCACTACACTCGTAATTTACTATTCAAAAGTTCTACCACTTTGTATGTGAATCTATTTATCTTTTATGCAATGCAATCGATACATGGTTTCCTAGATTTTATGTCAACATTTTCATATAAATACTTTTACGAAATTATCAGCGCTTCAGGGTATTTACAAATTTAATTTTATTGTGCGTCAACATTATGTTACGAGAATGCTATTATGTAATAAGGTGAATTTTTATACGAGTATGGAAAGCACTTTTAATGTTTCTATTATCTTTAAAATGTTTAATACCATTTTAATAAGAGAAAATATAGTTTAATGTATACTTAGAAAATTTACAAGTTTATAATATTTTTATAAATTTGTACACATTTTATAAATGTTTTATTATATTTTTGATGACATGTATACTAAATAAAATTTGAAAAAATAAAATAAAATAAAGTAAAATAAAATAAATGAATAAATAAAAATAAAATAAAATAAATAGATTTTTCTTTTATTTGCTGTTCAATTTCTTTTCAATTAGCATTGCAAAAGTAATAAAGATGAAGTAAAAAATTTTATTGACTCTCTATTATATTTTATCTTACTCAAAGAACTAATTTAGTATGCGCATGTTGCAACATGCAAGTGTGTCTAAAACCATTAACGAATTAAAAAAAAAAAAAAAAAAAAAAAAAAAGGGGTAAAAAATAAAGTTAACAGGGCGTGATCAGTGAATGAAAACGGTTTAAAAAAAAATCTGAGATTGGTGTTGAGTCAAGGTATTAAGTTGTGGATAAATTAGTTTTATAATAAAATACAAAAAAAAAAAAAAAAAAAAAAAAGAGTATATGTCTGAGTTATATATATTTTTTAATCTAAGTTTCTATATAAAGTTAACCATATTGTATAGTAAAGATAATTGTACAGTAAGACCCCGCTTAACGCGGGGGATACGTTCCATCAAAGTAGAGCGTAATGCGAAACAGCGCGCGCACAATTTCAGGGAATCCCCGTACTGCTGCGAGCAATTTCGGGTAATCCACAGGGGAAATAAAAGAGCGCTAAACTGAAACAGCGCTAAATGAAACAGCGTTAAGGGGGGTCTTACTGTATTGTATTATCTGTGAGAACTGAACGAGCACTTTAGTACAGATTTCATGTAATATTTAAATCTCTCCCATAAAAAAGTGAAAGGTTGTTAAATGAGTAACTTTATGCACCCTTCCTCTCTCTCTCTCTATGTATACATACATACATATATATATATATATAACATGTAACTAGGATTACACTCAAGATACGTTGATGAGAAACACAAATAATACACTTCTATTCTACACCTCGAAACTATTTGAATAACTAAACAGTACGAGTGTACCAAGGGTATTTTTTATGCGCTGTAAACAAAGAATAAATACTTTTCATACCATCTTCCTCATAAAATAAACTTACACTTTGATTTAGACATACGCTGTCATGTTTTCCGAAAGATTCACGAAAAATCTTTGGAGTTATAAAGTAAAAACTTGCGAAAATGTTTTGCAATTTTTAATAAAATATTAGTAACTCCTTAAATTTTCAAGATATCCTCTTAAAACTCCACTCACTTATAAAATATAACATTTATAACCATATCTAAAATTTGCAGACCAAGAGAAGCTTTTTCATGTGCAGAGTTATTGCAAATACTTTTTATTTTATTGGATTTGTTATTTGTCCCCTAAAGGCTTTCGAGACAAAATCTTTGCTCAAAAATATAAAGAAAAGACATGTTTTCCTTATCCCCAAAATTGAAGAACAACATGTTAAGTATTTTTCAAGATATTCGACAAAACGTAAAAAAGCGAAAGTGTTCACATTATTTTGTCTAACAACTGTACTTGAAATTTCGTCCATAAAAGTAATTTATCTGAATTCTTTTGAATCTCGGTATAAACGAACCTTTTATCTGATGTTCATAAAAACTTTGAATTAACTTTTCCATTTCATATAGATTTAAAATACTGGTACAATTGCTAATCCATGTTCCTAAGTTACATTGATAACAAACACACGTACCAACCGCTAAGAATATGACTTTCAGAATCAGAGTATCCCAAATCAAATAAATATAACAAAATTTTAACTACGAAAATCTTTGGCAAATACAAAATTTTTCTACCGTATATGAATAAGGGAAAGGAAAAAAGTAAAATTAAATAAAATTTTTCTTTTTATTTAATATTTTGTTTTTCTATGGTTCTTTTAAATTGTTTCTCCTATGTTTCTCCAGCATAAAATGATATACAATTAAAATGGCCTTATAAGTTTACGAGCTATAAAATTTTCCTTTTCAACATTTATTAATACATTTCTAAAAGTCTTACTTTATGAATCATACATAAAAAAAAGTAAATAAAATAATAATAATAATAATACCTGTAGAGCTATAATGACATCAATTTTACCTTGCAAGTTTAATTTTTCACAAAGTTTTATAACAATTTCAATATTTACGCGTGAATTTCTTTTCATTAAAAGAAAAAAAAAAATTAAAATTAAAACCAGCTCGCAAACTTTTTTGGCAACAATTAAAATTAAAATAAATTATGTATTTTTGTCTAAAAAAGGGCTTCTTCAATTTTTTTTACTGTCCGTTTCGATACTGAATATTATTAATTTTCTTTTCTCTTTTATTCCTTTCAAAAAAAAAAAAAAAAAAAAAAAAAGAAAAAGAAAAAAAAAAAAAGAAAAAAGAGAAAAGAGAAAAAAAAGAAAGAAAGAAAGAAAGGTTTTGATGAAATTCTGGCAAAAGCAGAATTTAGTTTAGTACGGAGAACTATTAGTTTTTTTTTTTTTTTTTTCAAATTATAACATCGCTTTCAAATTATTCAATTATATTTTCGATGAAATTTCGATTTCGTTAAATGCGAAACCATCGTAAAACGTTTTATCCGTAGATTGAGACTTATAGTCCTCCGTCCTTAAAAAAAAAAAAAAAAAAACCTAGAGTGAATTTTTATCGTGAATTTATATCCTTAATTGCATAACAGAAAAATGATGCAGGGATTTTAAATCACGTAATATTAAAATTAATTTTACATACATTACTTTCACGGATTGCATGGAAAAGATGGACAGTTTCTGTCAATAATTTACGACGGCAAAATTTTATTCAAAGAGGACAAAAGTTAATGAAAAAATTTTATAATTTTGCCATTGATTAATAACTAAATAAACTATTTAAATTAGAGTTATTTATAAAGTTGTTTGTTAATTAATATAATACTATTTATTCGTGTAAAATTATATCAATATATATTATTTTAACATAAAAAAAATAAAGATATAGTTAGCTTATGCAACCTTATTTGTAACTTTGTAAGTAAAACTTTGTAAATAAATCCAATAAATCACAAAAACATGCTAACATTTTACAATCTGTACTATGAATCGAAAAACACTCTTGATTTTTATTTATTTATTTATTTTTTCTTATCATGATTTATTGATCTCCTTTAAAGGCTTATGAAAATATAGATGAATAAAAACTTTGTAAGCGAAAATAAATTACAAATATATGCTAAAAACTTTGAATGTAAAAAAAGAAAAAACAAGATAAATAACCAAATCACGCTTAAAAATTTTAAGTTTTTGCTTCCGAAGTTTTTATTCGTCGTTAATCTATACTAAGAAAAAGATGAAATAAAATTTTGTAAGTTAACGCAATATATTGCAAAAACGTGCAGAAAATTGTCTGGTGTTTGTTTAGAAAGTTAGCTCAGAACAACAGCATTGCAGTGTTTTTTACTATGAAATCCCTATACAGAAAAACATTAAAATCACCCTGCTAAATATTAGCTGTAAATTACAGCGAATGTATCATAAAATATGATTGAAACGTGCAATTTAGGACTAAAGCTTATCAGCATGAGGTTTTTATTTCTGCACTGCATAATTGAAAGATTTAATATTGTAAATACGTATGAATCATGTTCAAAAATTTGTTTAGAAATTTTTTACATGTATATTATTAAATATTTTAAATCATGAATAACTATTCAGAATGTCATTTAATATGTAAGATTTAAATGTTTTTAATACATTTTTATATTTTAAAATCAATTTCGAATTTTCCCATATAAAATTATTTTATTATGGATATACATTTAAAAAAAGATTCAGATGTAGATTTAAATGTATTCTTTGAGAAATATTACAATTGAAAAATTGTAGTTGAAATTCAAAAAAATTTTGCAAAAACACAGTAGCTACCAATACAAATTTGGACACTTTCGATTTTAGTAGACTTTTCCAAATATCTAGAAAAATTCTTTAGGAATCATTTTGAAACTTAGGAAGTATAAAAAACATGATTCACCTTATATATTTATGCAAACGTTTTTATTTTTATTTTTATTTATTTCCTCTTCTTCTTCTTATTATTATTTAAGTGGAAAAGGGGACCAGTAAAATATTTTTTTAAAAAATCTGCCCCAAACTAATATAGTGTAAGTGCAAAAGGCTATGATAATCAATAGAATTTCAGTTCTTCTCAAAATAAAAGCTAAACTATAAAGGGCTTTACTCACATTTTTATTTTGATTTAGAGATGCATACTATTATAACAATCGCAGCTATCGTAGATCACAAGTCGGATCGTACACTCCGCAGCAAAAGTATCCGAGTACTAGCAATAATCCCTGTCTAGAAAAAGTACACTTAATACTGCTTTGTTAAATAAATCCTTGTCGAATCATGTTCTTAAACAAACTAAGCACATGACTCGACAAGGATTTATTTAACAAAGCAGTATTAAGTGTACTTTTTTAAGACAGGGATTATTGCTAGTTCTCAGATACTTTTGCTGCGGAGTGTACGATCCGACTTGTGATCTACGATAG
The DNA here is from genome assembly GCA_963930645.1 of Salticus scenicus. Lineage (NCBI taxonomy): Eukaryota > Metazoa > Arthropoda > Arachnida > Araneae > Salticidae > Salticus > Salticus scenicus. Next base: position 119,044,926 of record OZ005654.1, read on the forward strand.
TTTCGATTGTTACAATAGTATGCCTCCCTTAATCAATGCACAATGACAATTCAGTGTTCGCAGTTTGGAAATCAATATTGATAAAAACCCCTGTCATCATCTTTTTTTTTTTTTTTTTTTAAGAGAAACTGAAATTATGTCTATTGTATAATTCATAACTGTTTGCAGTTCCACGATAGTTATTTTGGGTTTTCATATATGTAGTTCAATACTTTTGGTTATTAAATTATGCAAATGATTTTTTTTAAAGCTAGCGTATGCGTAGTTGAAAATTATATAGTAAATATGTTCATATTTTGTAAGCTATTTAACATTTTCGCATTCTGATTGCAGTATGTTGTGTTTAATGTAGTATGCCAATTTTCCTAAAAATCGCTTTGCACTGGGTCTTATACCATACGTGTTATAATTAAAAAAGTTGCAGTTTTTCTTGCAATTTTTCATAGAAACCGTTATATCTACAACAATATATATGGTAAACACATAAAAATTTATGCAGATAATTAAAAGAATCCTTATAATCACGTGCTACAGTCAAAACGCGTTTGAAGCATTTCTTTTTACAAGGTGATCGAAAATGTTTTGATTATTGTTTAATTTTTTACTAATCTTTTTTATTTCCACTTCAGTGAAACATTTTTGCAGAAATATATGAGGTGTTTGCTAGATAGTTTACAAAACGCCTAAATCCGAATGTGTCAAAATACTTATTAGCAGATAGTGTATATATAAACAATGAATTTAGCGATTAAAATATATCTGAAAAATTTATTTTTGAAATTTATTATAAAATTATTTTTTTAAATATTATTAAAGCTTCAATTAACCATTTTTAAAGTATAATAAAGTAGCTATTGTACTTGTCATAAAATCTTGTATAGTAACTATAAAGCAATTACTGTACTTTAAAAATCTTGTAGCGTATAAGCTCACAGCAGACTTATTACCTGTATTATTTAGAAATTTATATGATTTGTTTATAACTTATTAAATAATATCCCTAATTTCTATAATAATTTATTTCATTTTACCACCATGTTTCGTTTACTGATCATTAATAAAATTATAACGTTTTTTACACTTTTTTATTTCTAAAACATTTTTATAAACAATATACCAGATTACTCCTGAAGTAATGTAAATGCCTTAACATATTTCTTTTTTTTATATAAGATTTCATGCATTTATCTAATTCACTTGTTTGTTTGGTACATAAAAAGCGCGGTCAAAAAATGAAACGAACTTTCGTCAAAATGTCTGTTAAAATTCCATTCAAACTAAATAAATTCCTCTTTTATCAGCTGTATAACTTTTTTTCTTTCTAGGTTTTTGTTTAGTTTAAACCTCAAATAAAAAGCATGAGTTACATTGTTATCGGTATTTTATATGTTTTTAAAGAAAAGTAAATGTCTTTCGTTGAATGTGTTCAGCCTGAGTTGTTTCGGTCGGGATAAAGTCGCTGTTATGTTTAAGTAATACGAAATGTAAAGACATCTACCATCTTGACGGCAAAGCTTTCAATAAATGTTCTCATTGTCTTTTAAACCGAATTAAATAAAACGTATTTTTTGGGACTTGGATAATTTCTGCTAAAAACATATGGGATATTGTTAAGATGACCATTTCTGAACTAATCTATAACTAAAGGCAAACGTACAGATAATAGTTGGTATTAAATTTTTGTTAATTAGAAGGTGTTACGAAAAGTTTAGGATTTGTCCCCTTGTCGTATATTTCGTTATATACAGAGGCTGTTCGCACATTTTTTAGACGATTTTGATGGAGTGTACTGAAGCAATTGCACTCATATTTCGTGTTTTAATTGTTCAGTTTGATAGCCCTTGGTCTTAACTATCATTCTACATCGTAATTTCTATGATAATAATGCTTTTTATAATATCGGAAGAGGTATATTTTTCTACTCCTCTTGAACGGGTTTCCAAAGTCCACAAAGCGTTGTAGTCGGTGTTTGGATAATGTTGATTTTAAGAGTAAAAAAAACACAAAAAACCAACAGTGATACATCAGGAGATTTAGCAGGAATATCAGTGAAGGGTATGGTTTTAATTCCGGTTTTTTGTTCCATTTTTTTCTAGAAAAGCAATTGCGGATTGCGATGTGTGGCTGCTTGTTTTGTCTTGATACAGTTCAACGGATTGATAGCATTGTGGATAAGGATCTGGATTTTCATTTTTTAAAAATGGAATTAAAATATGTTCTTCATAGTATTTAGAGCTGATTTTGACATTTTTGTCACATTTTTTTTTGCTTTTATCTTGCGCTTGTATGAAACACCAGTGGCAATCATAAATCCTTTAGAAAAACTTTCTTTTGATGCTTTGAACCATGTAGCAAAAATTTGCTTCTCCACTTTTGTGATAATAAATTGATCTTTTTTTATTGCAACCACTTAAATAGACCCAAGATTCATCTATTTTTGCGACATTTTTCCATTTTTCTCCTGATAAATGTTTTTCATAAAGATTCCACTAAAAACTCTCTTTGGAAAGGGCGGAAACCTATCCTTCCATTCACTGCCTTTTTAAAAGCGCATTTTTGCATCTAAACAAAAATTCTAAATATCAGAAGATAAATAAAACTTCCAAAAATATAACTGTTGTAAAAATAAAATCCATGCAAACGATTTTTTCTTACTGCGAAACAAAATCGTCTAAAAAATGTGCGAACAACCTCTGTATATAGCATCCTAATGACCGAACCACTAGGTCTTCAATACGTATTATATATATGAAAGTAAAAGTAAATGAAAAAAAAAAAAAAAACATTGATTTTTTCCCTTTCAGTTACATATAGTACTAACAGGCTTTGTCCGCTTCGCTGGTCCTTATATTTAAATGAATTAAAAAGAAAAATCTCCATTTATACTTTATAAATTAAGAAAAAAAAATCCATTGATTTTGTTCAAAAACATACTTTAGACGACCGCTGCCTTCGCTATCTTATTTCTCATTTGCAGTATGTCTGTGCCCCTCTTGCCTGAGACAACCAACGCTTTTCACTTAAACCTCAATTTAAAAATCGTGATTAAACTGAATAACACTATACATAGTATTCCCTATCACGTTATTTCGATTTAAACAATCGACCATAAAATGACAGAAAATTTATTCTAAATATAGTAGTACAATATGTTATAAAGCTTAATATGTAGTTTTTAAAAAAAGTCAATTCATTGGCAAACACAGGACTGGAATTTTAAAAAGAGTATCAAAGAAATGTAAATGAAATTTATTTATTAGAGTTTCATTAGGCTGATTAGAAACATGGTTAATTTAAAATGAACTAAATCTGTATTCCTATTAGGGTACAGCTTCAGAATAGAACCCTCTTGGCAAAACTTGAAATTTGGTACCGAAATAGCTTGGACGCTTCTCACCAAGGTTTCCGCTTACGCAATCGCGATAGTCATTTTAATTCATCGCCAAAATTGCAAAAGATATTAAAAGTCGCCAAAGGATACTATATTACAGCTGTACCCACATTAGTTTGTGAACGATAATTTCGGCGGCGGGGGGGGGGGGGATATATAAGACCATATGGTTAATTGAAATTAATACTTTAAAAATAAATAAAATAAAATAAAAATTTTCAATCTATTACGGCGTTAAATTTGCCAAGAAGGTTTGATGGTAAAGATTAATTCACGTTTAATTATAGGTTTTTTATTCGCGTGTAGAGAAATGTTTCTTTTTACGTAAAAAAAAAAAAAAAAAAAAAAAAAAATGAAATAAAAGAAATATTTTAAAGCTACAATGACGGCAATTCTAACTTGCATGTTTAATTTTTCACAATGCTTAAAATTTATTTTTTTCTTTTCTTTTTTTTTTGACATAAAAGAAATTTAGGTGATGATAATAATAAAATTGATATAAAGCATTGTGAAAAAGTAAACCTGCACGTTAAATTTGACGTCATTACAGCTTTTAAAATATTTCTTTTCTTTTATTTTTCTATTAATTTAAAATTATTTTTCTTTAGTTTAAAATTAAAACAAGCCTTCCGGCTTATTCGGAAGGGTAGGTTGATTTCTTTTTCCTTATCAAGTAGCCGTCATTTTGTTTCAAAATGGCGGCTACAAATTAATAACGAATTAGTAGAAATATTGATGTAGGCTATCTACATATGGAGTTTTAAGCAAATCGGTTCATAAATACCTTTTTATGTGAATTTAAAATTTTCAAGTGGCCGGTGCTAGGAAACAAGATGGTGGGCCAAGTTGACAAATATATCAAATGCATTTGTGAGATAAGACTACTGTACAAATATAGTTGGAATTAATACAGAATCTCAAAAGTCATCGTGATGGAAAATTAAGTGGCTGCCGCGTGGATCAAAATGGCAGAGAAAGTTGCTCAGTGAACTAATTAATCTAAGATATTGTTGCAAATTTGGAAAAAAAATTATTTATTTATTTATTTATTTATTTATTTATTTTATTTTATTTTATTTTATTTTATTTTTTATTTATTTATTTATTTTATTTATTTATTTATTTTTTTTTTTTTGTAGAAATTCTTTCAAAGAGGCTTAGTAAGTTGATTAAATGTTAATTTTCTGCATTTCTAGTTTGTTTTAACGTTAAAATAGACTAATTTTCCCTTAAAAACGCATTAAAAAGCTCCAATATTGCAGGTAATGGATATGGCGACAAATTTGGCGACTTTTTCACTTGACGACTTTTTTTGGCGACTTTTGGCGAGAAAATTCATAATTCATTAATAAACTTCATTGAGACACTTATATGGTCTATGTATACATCAAAATTTAAACAAATTCGGAATATGCTTTTTACAATTTGAATTTGAAATTTTTAAGTGATCTCAACTTGAAAACAAAATGGTGGAGCAACTTGGTTAAGAAACTCATCCAAAATATTCATAACACAAGTTAAGACACTGTTCAAATTTGGTTCGATTTGGAGTATTATTTCGGAAATTATCGGGATTTTAAATTTTCAAGCGGAAGTCTGATTTCAAATAGCCCCGCTTAACTTAAGATACCCGCCACTTTATTAAATATGACGGATACGTTCATTAATAAACTTCATTAAAACACTTATATAGTCTATGTATACATCAAAATTCAAACAAATTCGGAATACGCTCTTTACAATTTGAATTTGAAAATATCAAGTGGTCTCCACTTGAAAAGAAAATGGTGGAGCAACTTGGTTAAGAAACTCATCCATGATATCCATAACACAAGTTAAGACGTTGTCCAAATTTGGTTCGATTTGGAGTATTATTTCGGAAGTTACCGTGTTTTTAAATTTTCAAGTGGTAGCCTGATTTCAAGTGGCCCCACTTAAGATATCCGCCACTTTATTAAAAATGGCAGATAAATTTCATAAATAAAGTTCATTGAGATCATTATGTAGTCTAAATTTACATCAAAATTCAAGCAAATCTTGCTTTAAATACGCTTTTTACAATGTGGGTTAGAAATATTCAAGTGGCTGCCACTTGAAAACAAAAAGTCGGAGCAACTTGGTTTACGAACTCATCCAAGATAAGATCAATTCACTGTCCAAATTTGGTTCGATTTCGAGTATTATTTCGGGAGTTATCGTGATGACAAAATTTTCATTATATATATATATATATATATATATATATAGATAGATAGATAGATAGATAGATAAACGAAGTGATTGCAATAGGTCGATTTCTAAAGAAATCAACCTAAAAGGAAATGAACATGTAAAATTTGTACTTTAGTAGCATCAGTTAGATCTTTAATATTTCAGTTTTTCATGTCTTTTATGGGAATTTTAATTAAAATATTGAAATTTCGAATTAAAAAAATTATTTTATCAAAATTAATTACAGCCTGAGTAGTGTAACTTTTGATCAGTTAAGAAAAAAAAAAAACATCGTTTCAATAGTTCCCTAGATTACCTTCCACATACAAACAAATCTCTCCTCTTTAATAAGTACAAATTGCGTTTGAGTTTCTTTTAAATAATAGGCCGCGGTAGCCCAGTCGGTAGAGCGCCGGCTTCGTATTTGGGAGATTGCGGGTTTGGTACTCGAGCCGACCAAAGACCGCCGTGTACACTATTGGTGGCTGGTGCACGTAAAATCTGTCGTGGCCGCAATGTTCTCCATGTTCCCATCAAAAATTATAACTCTGGGGGTCACCGAAGCGTTAGAGCCATCCCTTCCGTAGAGGATCAAAATTGTGATGGCATGTCTCCGGACCACCTCTAGGGGTGTGTCCCAGTCCATTGCCAATTGCCCATCTGTGCAGTACTAGTGCGTCGTAAAACCTAACCATCAAACATCTTTTCAATAATAATAATAATAATAAAATAAATAAATAATAATGATCTTTACCAATTTTAAACTCTGAGGCAGCACAGAAAAGCAAAAAGAATTATCTTTGTTGATTATTTTTAAACTTAGAAGTATTAACGAAAACCTGCAAATAAAACATAACTTACAATATTAGTGTTAAAAAAAATCTTTCTTGTCTTTTAGAGATAATTTAATAAATTTTTCTTGGGTTTCTAGAATGAAAATGTTTTCAAATATATGTAGGATATAATTGAAAGATTCTATCTTTTTTTATAAGAATTTTACGACAAATTCTTTGAATATTTTTGTAATCTAATTAAATGTTTTATAAATATTTAGAAACAAAGAATATTTGTTGCTACATGAAAATAATTAACAGGAAAACTGTTACCTTTTTAACTGGAAAAAATCTTTAGTTATTAACTTGGTTGTTTATTAAAGAGATTTTCATGCACTGAAAAATATATGTTTAAATATTTTATAGAGTTATATATTCACAGAAAATTTTATAATTACTTGACAGTCTTTAGAAAATAATGTAAGACCGGATGAATTGTGTTTGTTTTATATATGAATAACAATTTTATCCTCTCTTCAGTAAAAGTTTATTTGATTTTATAATACAAAGCCATAATATTTTACCCTAAACACTTTCCTTACAAACAGAGAAAGCTATTTCTTTACTACGCATAAATTTATTAATTGAAAAGAATTTTACAGAACTTCCGAGAATGCCTATGTTGATAGATATTGGATAATATAAAGTAAAATTCCAATTAATTTTTAAATAAAAAATACTATTCAAAAATATTATTATTGCAATATTTGAAATTAAATATTTCTCACCCTCTAATATTTCTGTTTCTAACATTACCTCACTTGATAATTATAAGACACAAATATTGAATGTTGAATTATACTAATATATCGGATTGTAATGCAACTTAATTTTCTATTTAACATAAACAGAAATTGTTTGTTCAATTATATCAATTAATATTTCTCTTTATCATTTGCTATCTAATATCAATATTGTCCACTCAATTCTAATCATATGATTGATAACAAGAATGTTTTTAACTAAATTTTGTTACTACTATAAATAAGTTTATGGTATAAAAGTTATTTTGCCATTAAGTATCAACAAGGGATGTTGAATTAAGGTTTTTGCATCTCAATTACTTGATAATCGTGCAGTTATTGCAAGAATTAAACTTTTAAATATTTACAGAGAGCAAAGCTGTAATTAAAAAAGAAAAAAAAAAATCACTATTTCCAATAAAAGATTTGTGGTTAATTGTTTAATTTAAAATACTGGGTCATATTTAAAAAATTGCAACACTATAGTACGTAGTTCTTTTTCAGTCATAAAATTTGCAAACTTGAATAGCCTGTAACTTATTATGCGTGAAGAATGCGTAGTATGCAAATTATTTAAAAGTAAAGTGACTAATAATGTTGTTAGATACATTTGACTTAGAGTAAATATACTCATTTTAAAGTTTGCAAAATACGGTGTAAAATACATAATAATAAAATAAGTACACCAAGTAGATTTCATATATTAATGGGAGACTGGGCGTGAGATTATGAAAACAAAGCAAACTACATCGTCAGGAACGCCAAATAGTAAAAAAAAAAAAAAAAAATTATATTTGGCGTTCTGGAATGTGTAGTATTCCTTGTTTGTAAGTAGATTTTGTATTTTTCTGAAGTAATTAATTAATTAATTGTTAATTCTAAAATTAAAAATAGAATACAACATTAAAATACAACTTTTTTCTTTCGTTTTTTTCTTTTTCTTTTTCATTTTCTTTTCCTTTCCTTTTTTTTTTTTTTTTTTTTTTTTTAAGCAACATATATTTTCAGAATAATTATTATACTATTAAAATCCGGATGTATTAATATGTAACTATTTCATCACAAACCGCTGAACCAAGACAGGCGGAAAAGATACCAGAATATGCGAAATAACACTATGATTCCTAGTTGACTATTTAAACTACATTATTCCAGTTTGTTGAGAACAAAGGGAGTACAAGATAAGCGGTATAACATACTGCTAAATAAATGTCCTTCTACAATAGCGCCAGTTGCCTGAAGGAATTTGATGGCAAATTACAGGGTGGGTGAAAAGTTTCCGGATTTGCTTTTTAGATAATTTAAGAAGACATCACCACCACTTTTAATTCGTAAAATGAAGATATTTTAAAAACAAAAATTTATATGATAACAATAAAAATAAATATAGTGGGGAAAGAATGTTCAAAATTGTCTCCTCCGGCTACAAAAATTTACGCATTCGCTTTCAAATGTTGTCAAAAATTGTCGCACACTTCTCCAATATAATTTGGTCCCAGACACGCATCAGTAGTGTCGTATCAAGTTCCTGGTATGTTTTCCCATCAAAACGGTCCAAACTGTTTCATTCATCTGTTTCAAGTCGGACAAGTTCTGTGGACAAATATTTTTGCTAAAAAATCTTGGAAAGGACTCTTTACAGTCTGTGATTGTCGAAATAGTAGAATGTGCCTACGCCCAGTCCTGTTGCAAAGCGAATCCATCCTGGCCAAAGTGCTTCGCCGCCCATGGCTCCAGTATGACTCGTAGAACTCACTACTGGTAGCTGCTGGCTTTCATCTTGACATTTCTTTCGATGAAGAGCAGTGGCGTCTTTTCCGTGGCACAGATGCGAGCCCAGATAATTAGTGATGGAAATAAATGGCTGCGTCCGATACTTTTTGCTGCGATGGTCTTTTGCTGGCCTTAAGCAACTGATGGTAATTCTGGCAATTTTGGAGAAAATTATGAAAATATCCTCCGCCGTGTAAAGGACCTTTTCCAAACGACCACTGCAGACCAAGCCAATTATTTGGCGACATTTCACCAACCGTTTCCTCTTCATTTTCTCGATAAGAAATTAAACGCGAGCTCTTTCATAGCTTTGAAGTTTCAGCTTAGTTTTGACGATATTTCGAATGCGTACCGTGCAGATTCCAAACTCCATGGTCATCTTGCGTATTGAGAGTTCGTAATTCCGGTGAATTCGGTATCGCAACTTGTTAATTTTCTCTGGAATCTTCGAACGACCATTGTTATTGAACGACCATTTCGTGAACGATCTGTAATCCCACCAGTTTCCTTTTAAAAATTCACATCGTTGTAGATGGTACTCCGTCTGAATGATGCTGGCCGTTTTCATTCTCGTCTTCTGCAATTCAACAACAGTAACAAAGTACATTTTTTAGATCCATGGAGCAAACTTACTTAAAATAAATAAATAATTAGCATGGAGAATTCAACTAAATCATTAGAATTAAGAAAAAACTATGTCAACATAAAATGACTGTCCAGAAAATAATCCTGGATTTTTTCACCCATCCTGTCAACCTGCAGCGGCAGAATATATTAGCGGTAGATGTTGGAACGGTTTTACGTCTATCTAAACTTGCCCAGTGGTCAATAACAGCACCGACTTCCCGAAGCTATTGGGCGGCAAAATACATTTAGCAGTAGAAGTATGAGTTACAGGTTTGAGACGAGCTACACACTAGAAAATTGTCTATGGTCTGGGAGGATAGTTTAGAGAAACATTAAAGTACAAAATTATATGTAACAGTCTAAAAGAAGTTTTGAGCGTTTTTTAAGCTTTTTTTTTTTTTTTTTTTTTAGTTTCTATTTATAAAACTAGGGGCTTTGTCCTCTGCTCGATCCGCTTACCAACTCCCGACTTGCTTCGCTTATTAGCCCTTGCTGGGCTCTACTCACCTATTTGCTGCTTTGCGTTTTACTGAATAGGGATATTAACAGTGAATAACAGAAAACAACAGCAGAACAATATTATAGCAATCCCTATAAACATTTATTCAGTGTTAAACTACATAATATTTAATAGCATGTTTATTGATTATTTTTTTTTTTTTAATGAAATATTATGCTAAAAATCCGTAATTCTTTTTAGAATAGAAAGAAATTCGCAAACCTAGACAATTCTGTTTCACAGTTTTAATACACGATCCCCCTGGCCTTATAATTTCTTTTTTTTTTTTTTTTTTTTTTACTGTTTGGCGAGGAATTTGTCTGGTATAATTGCCTGTTTTTTTTTTTTTTTTTTTTTTTATATATATATATATATATAGTACCTCAATGCCGTGATCTTTTTGAGGATCAGAATTTTTCAGCTATTTATAGTCTAGTGTTTAATTTAGTGATTTGTTTTTTTTTTTTATATTTACATTTGTATTATAACATTTTTTTTTTTTTTTTTTTTTTTTTTTTTAAGAACAGAATTTAAGCTTGAATATTTCATATGAAAAATAGCATTGCTTATGATTCGGATTACTTATTCTTTTTTTAAATTATCACCCTTGTAAGCGTTCATAGCACTGTTTAACAGACATTTCAAACAATAATTTACATTACACTTTTTATTGAGAAAATTTTTTTAATAACTTAATATTTGTAATCTAAATATATTTAATACCTAAGTTTCTGTATAACTGACGATATTATTATTATTATTATTATTATTATTATTATTATTATTATTATTATTTTTTGTCTTTAAACTGTATTTATGTTTTTTATTTGAAAGCATATTTTAAAATACTTCGGATATATTTTGGCACAAAAAATATTTTATAGTCAAATTCAAATTTATATTAAAAGGGCAGCATATTGTAATTTCATACTAATGAATTCTACCATTACAGAATTAAATATCTTTATTATACACTTCATATTTATAATTATTGGAAGAAAAAAATTCATCACCTAAAACTCTTTTAGAGAACCGAGTGCATTTTATCCTTCGTTACTTTAAAAATTTGTCAGGAGTGAATTAAAAACTAAAGCTATAAGAGATTTTTCGAAATTGAAATAATAATAATAATTAATAATAATAATTTTTTTTTCTTTCACATATTTTCGAATGTGTAAAATTATTACCTTGCTGTACATTAGAAATAGATATAATTAAACTTTGTCCTAAATTAACAGCCCTCTTCACTTACCGTATCCGGAAGCCCGTGCCAATGTTATTCTAAGGGGAAATTTTCTTTACAAATAACTTATTAATTAATGCATATTTTTAAATTCTGTTTTTACATTCAGAAAATTTCCAACTGTTAAATTGACGGACCTGTTTTAAAAATGTATTTTTTTTTTTTTTTTTTTTTTTTTAATAATTTATTTTGAACTTGCAAAATGAAAAAAAATTACATATTGAAAATTCGTAATTTGCAGCTTCAAAATAAAATTGAAAAAATTGAAAGAATAATTTAAAAAAAAAAAAAAATCCGTCAATTTAACAGCTGGAAATTTTCAGAATGTGAAAAAAGAATTTAAAAATATGTATTAGTTAATAAGTTATTTGTAAAGAAAAATTTCCCATAGAATAACATTAGCTTCGGTTTCCGGCGGCGATGAGTGAAGAGGGTCCTTAACTAAAATAATTCAACAACAAAAACAATGGACATCGAATATTTCATAATTTACAAAAAAGAAAAAAAAATGATAACATAAGAAATTACCAGTAAGTAATTCAATTTTCTAAAATTAGAAAAAAAAAAAAAAAAAATGATTGCAGACGATTAAATACAATTCTAAATGCATTTTTTTTTTTTTTTTTTTTTTTTAATTCAAAATATCTAAAATAGCGCTTTTTATTTGCAGACGATGAATTTCATTGTTACTAATAGAAAAATTGACATTTATTTTGTTTCATTTTTATTTCATTTTTATTTATTTATTTTCACTATTCATAACATTTTAATTTTCCTGTGGGAAATAACGTCATTGTGGAATATGACGTAGTAACAGAAATTTTTTGTATGATGGCAAATGGAATATTTTTATAAACCTGACGTTTTTGATTAATAATTTCATTAATTAAGATGATAGAAATTTCTAACTACCTGAAATGCATTCCTTGCAGTATCCAGCACACATTAATGCCTTTCATGACGCGGAGGACTTTGCTAAACTGCTAACATTAAGGTCGAAAAAAAAAAAAAAAAAAAAAAAGAGAAGGCGCCAGCAACAGTAACCTTTTTTTAATATATAGAAATGATATAACATATAGGGATTCTATTTTGTTTTTTGAAAAAATTTTAAATGTTGTAACTAGCGAATGATACAGTTTATTCTAAGAAATCAAATTTCAGTATTTAAATTTACACACACACACACACACACACACACAAGTATCACAAGTAATTAAAAAGCATACATCATTAAAAGGAGAAACGCATCTTTGTTCTTTTCATGCACGTTAAAAATTATGAAAAAATACATTGAAAAAAAAAAAAAAAAAAAAAAAAATCTCGCAATTTCTGTAGAGCGAAATTAGAGAAATTATTTTTAGAGCTTCATGATGAAGAATGAATCAAGATTAAATATGAATAAATAAATAAATTAAAAAAAAAAAGTCACTTCTAACCAACTTTCAAAGCATTGAATTAAAGCCAGAAAACTTAACAGTACGTGACATTTATAATACTTTTAATTACTAGTAGCAATTAAAATCGTTTGCAACCAGAAAAAATAAAAGCAAAATTTAATATTTAAAAAATTCCTGCGTGCTGACTGCGTGTCAACTTAAAATATCCTGTAAATTCATGTTCAAGGGAAATTTCCATTTATAGGGAAAATTTTCCTTTATAGAGAAATGAGATGATGGGTTTTAGCAAAGCTTCCTAGATCTACTATCAAGCCTGAAGGTCCCCTTCGTGACGTCACAACCCGGGTCCTTTCGCATCGTATACTTTCGCTTGAAACCTCTAAAGATATCCTCTAAAAGCTTCATTTCTTCTTCATAAAAACTAATTTCTCATGAATATTCCATTAAAAGATATTAGTTGACATTTATCTACCCTTTTCATTATATATATATATATATATATATATACACAGTCCAGTCACATTAATGTGACCACCACCTACTTTCCATGTCAGAGTTAAATAACCAATCACAGAAGGCAGGTGGCAGCACAGTGCAGTTGAGCGTATATAAAGGGTGTGTGAGGGCTTCGGAAAACATTTCAATCGTTGGCGTAATGCAGAAACGAAGCGATTTATCCGACTTCCAAAAGGGCATGATCATTGGCTTTCGGGCCAAGGGTGGAAGCATTTCCGAAACGGCTGAGTTTGTGAACTGTTCGCGTGCCGCCGTGGTAAAAGTGTACCGTGCATGGCAAAATGGGACTGTCCAAAATCAGCGACGTGGCAAATGTGGTGCACCACGGGCCATAGATGACAGAGGCGAACGACGGTTGCGGAGATGCGTTCGGGCAGATAGACGGGCTACCGTTGAGCAACTGACCACCAAAATGAACCAAGGGGCTACCAAAAGTGTCTCCCAAACTACTATTCAGCGAACATTGCTGCGTCTGGGCCTCCGAAGCAGACGCCTGGTTCGTGCACCTATGCTGACTGCTGTTCATCGACGGCGAAGGCTAGAATTTGCACGCCAGTACAGCAGCTGGACGTCCACTGAGTGGCGACAGGTTGCGTTTTCGGATGAATCGCGTTTTATGCTCCATCGGACAGATGGACGTTGGCGTATAAGGCGTGAAACCTCTGAAAGGAACCACCCTGCAACCATTGCCGGAACGGTCCAAGCTGGAGGCGGGAGCATTATGGTCTGGGGAATGTTTTCCTGGCATTCTCTAGGTTCACTGATCATTGTGGAAGGCACAATGGATCAATACAAGTACGCATCTGTCCTTGCGGACCATGTTCACCCCTACATGCGCATTGTTTTTCCTCAGGATGATGGCATCTTCCAGCAGGACAATGCGAGGTGCCATACAGCTGCCAGTGTACGTGCATGGTTCGAAGAGCACCAGGATGAGTTTACCGTCCTCCCCTGGCCACCAAACTCACCTGACTTAAACCCAATCGAGCATCTGTGGGACCATCTCGATCGAGTTGTTCGCGCCATGGATCCTCAACCGCGTAATCTAGCGCAGCTGGCCACGGCATTAGAGTCGGCATGGCTCAACATCCCAGAGAACACCTTCAGGGACCTATGTGACTCTCTTCCTGCACGTCTCGCAGCAGTCCGCTCTGCGAAAGGTGGTTATTCCGGCTTTTGACAAGTGGTCACATTAATGTGACTGGACTGTGTATATATATATATATATATATACATATATGTGTGTGTGTGTGTTTCCCCCCATAGTTTCAGCTAAAATAGATATATTTTCCCTTTCATTTATGTTTATATGTGTTTATATAATTGTTTTTTAAAGTCAAATATTTGATTTTATAAAACTAAGTTTGTACATGTTATTTAAATAAACGAGGGAAATACACCGAATTCCATTGGAATAATTTATTTTATAACTATTACACCAAGGAAATTAAAATGTTTAAATAATAATAATAATAAATTTTCATACGCGTTCTTTAATTTTAAATTCCTAAATTTTAGCATATGAAGATTTAAATTTGAGTTAAAACAACAAAAATGATATTTAATATTGCTCATTTTAAAATTAATATAAATGAAAATCTTTTTTATACATATTTTACCAAATATTTATTTTATTTGTAACTAGCAGGCTACGCCCGCTTCGCTGGTCACTATATTTAAATGAATTTTCGAAAGAATTGAATTAATATTTATTTTTACACCATATTATAGAAAAAAACTAAAAAAAAAAAAAAAAGAAAAGAAAAGAAACTGAAATTGCTCCAAACTTCGCTTCGGGTACCCGCTGTCTACGGCAGCTCTTTTCCCGCCCGCACAGCATCAGGTCTAGGTTTCCCATGCCCGCAGAAAGATATTTTCCGGGCACTTTAATCTGGATATTTATCGACGACAGGGGGGATCTGCTACGATTTAAGAACTACGATTTTAAAGATGACTGTATCTCAGCATCTATTAAATATTTTAGTTTTGAACCATGTATTTTATAGCCCATGCTATTTACACTATATTACGATTTAATTCCGACCAGTATAATAATAATAATAATAATAATAATAATAATAATAAAAAGTAGATTAAAAAATAAATATAATATATAAACAAATAAATTTTAATCAACGTATATACTACCATTTTTCCCGATAAATACTGTAAATAAATAAAAATAATTAATAAATAAAAGTTTTTTTCTTTTAAAGGAATTTACTAAAAAAGGAAAAATAAGAAGTTGTTCTACTATAAAATATTAAACATAACTGTTATAAATACGTTTTTAAATTTAAAACTAATTATACTTATTTTTTTCTTCTGCATTACGATTTTATTTTCAATAAATATAGCAAAAAAAAAAAAAAAAATCGCCTTCAAATGAATGAAATAAATAAAAATAAGTTGCGTAATAGCCGTTGCTAAGATACGCAGACGATTGAAGCAAAATAATTAAATTTATGAAAAATGAAACATTAAAGGCAATATTTGAAATCGGAAAAACCTTAATTTAAAAAATTCAAATTCGAAATTCGGAAAAATCTCGATGAGGTGCACACATGCATGGGCCCACCCAGGTACCTATATGCCAAATTTGGAAGCTCTGCGATCAATAGTGTGAGCACCACAGCGCAGATACACACACAGACACACAGATACACAGACACACACACACACAGACACTTCTCTTTATTTATATAGATTATATTCACATATATATATAAGTGTATTTCAAAATCAAATATATAATGCAATAAATCAAGCTTTGTATATTTTTACATTATTTTAAAAAGTATTATGATATATTTAGAATTCTATTAAGATCTTTCAACTTCAAAGTTTTGCACAAAGAGTATTAAATTAATTTATAAAAAATAAGTATTAATAATATTTAGATATACATGCATTCACTCTTTTTAAATTTTCAAACTGTGACTTATAAAAATTGAAATATGAATCTAAATCCAATCTTTAAAATTAACATAAAATATTTTTTAAATCCTCTATTTTTGGCTATGTAACATATTTGAAAATGTTAAGTATGTATATTTTTCATCATTTTTATACATGAATTTGAAAGGTTATTTTCTGAAATGTAGATGCAACAACTCTTTAGTAAATGCTGATTTGTAAATTTTGAAAAAAATTTCGAGTTATAATAAATACAAGATGTCGGAATTAATATTTCAAATTAGTGTGTATTGGGCAAAATTAAAATCATTCAGTTTATAGGTAATATTGAATAAATTTGAAATAATGTTTGCCAAAAGAATAATGAATTTTTAACATGCATACATACATTCAGTACTTTTAAATTTCCAATTTTTAACATATGAAGATCGAAATTTGAATGTTAAATTTATATTTTAAGAACAATAAAAATTTATATTTAAAATTATTCCCTATTTGCAGAGCACAATAATTGAAAATGTTTTACATACATATTTTGCGAAATTTTTATTGATGGCTTTCGAATATTACTTTATAAAGCATAAATACATCATTTGAGTTATTATAATTGTTTTGTAAACATTTAAAGTAAACAATTTGAAGTCATAAATATAAGATGTTTAAAAAATATTTCAGATTAATATATAAGAAAATTTTGGATCATTCAATTTAAAATTACATGGGCCGAAAAAAAATTAAAACAATATTAAAAAAATCTGTTTCAGATAAATTTATAATTCCTAAATAAATTCACGCAATACAAACTACTTATCAAAATTAATTTCCACAATGAATGGAGACAACCTTCATATCAGAGAAGTACAATACTAAATTTCGAAAAAAAAAAAAAAAAAAAAAAAAAATTATGCTCTACATTCGAGATTGTAGGAAGTGTTTCTTTCTTTCTTTTTTTATTTATTTATTTATTTTATTTTTTTATATCTCGATAATTTCGTTTGAAATTATCGAAGATACGTGGTTCAATTATTAGTTTTAAAGGTATTTATAAGTTCTTTTTAAAAATATTTATAATGAAAGTTTACAACATTCGGGAGGATTTTCCTCCAAAGGTGCAAAAATGCTCCTATATATATATATATATATCAAATTTTTCTATAAGTATTTCGGTCCACCAGTGGCCAAGCGGTTCTGCGCTCAAAGCAGGTAGACGTGAATTGCCGGGTTCAATCCCAGGTCGCACTTGTCGGCCTAGCTGTTCGGAATTTTCCATGGTTTTCTCCGAAATTGCGTAAATACGGGCTAGGAACCCTTAGAAAGACCCCCACGGAGGACATTTCCCCCAGGCCTAGGACTCTAGTGCAGTCCTCACAACCCAACCCAACCCAACATATAAGTATTTCTTTTTATTTCACGATGATTCGTTAAAAATAATTGTAATTGTGCTTATTTATACAAAATTTTCTCCTATACTGCCATATTAATAATTATCATAAAACGTTATGGTATCACCACCTGTTGGCGATTTTCATCAAAATTTGAAGGACCTTTAAATCGAGAAGCAACTTAAACTTTTAAGAAATTCTATTCATTAGTTCCTAATAAACAGATACCACAATATTTTGTCACACACACATACATATATTGACATTTTCTTAAATGATCAGCTCGTGTTTGTACCTTTCAAGACGTGTAAATCCATCGAAAACCAGAAATAGAAAACCTTTACGAATCCAAAACGTTTTTCTATTGAATTCAGAAGAAAGAGAAAAATAAATAAAAATGTAACAAAAATTTGAAAATTAAAATCTTTTAACAAGTGGTGTTGCCATTCCGCTTTTCATAATTTTTAATGTGCCCGTATAGTACAAAGTTTCGTATAAATGAGAATAATTTTTAATGAAGTATTGTAAAATTAAGAAAGAATTATTCATAACAGTAACAGTCAATCAGGATAACAGTCAACCTTGCGTGTGTGTGTGTGTGTAAATTTTCAATACGGATATCTTTTAAAAGAACTCGTCAATACCTTTAAAACGAATGACTGAGCAACGATCTGTAAAAATTAAAACAAAGTTTTTTTTTTTTTTTTTTTTTTTGGAGAAAGTGTCGTCCGTGGGGGGTCATTTTACGGGGTCCTAGCCCTATATTTAAACGTTTCGGGAAAAAACAAGGAGAACTCCGAAAGGATAGGTTGACATGTGTCACCTAGGATCGAACCCGGCACCTAATGTCTTTGAGAGCAGAACATTTTGACCACTGATGGGAGATTTTCGTAATTTTTAAAGAATTTTTACGTAATTTCTATCATTTCTAAAGAAATATTTAATTTTTTTTTAGAAATATTACAAAAATTTAAAAGAAATTAATTGACGCATTTTTAAAATCCCTGTTTGACACTTTTATTTGCACTATTATTAACAGTTGCTAATTTTCTGGAAGATCTACCATGAAATTCATCATTTCTTGTCTTCGTACAGTTCGAAATAATTAATAATATTCGTATAATTCGTAATGTCTTCGTATAATTTCTTGTCTTCGTGTAACATTCGAAAGAGTGTTACATTTTGTTTTGTTTTTATACATTCATTAATTAACTGAGTTGAGTTAGTGATTTACCACAATTTCAAATTCCTTCAAATTCTAATCCGTCATCCACTAGTTTTTCTCTAGACAGTTCACATAATAGAAAACGTTGATTTTCAGATTTCAAAAAATTTTCCTCATATTCTGCAGTAATACAATGTAAATGAAAATTAACTCAATTGATGTATATTAAATTATGGAATCTAAAAATTCATTCATGGAAAATGTAATTTAAATGTATGTGAGGCGTAAGGTGAGGACAAACATTATTTGCTACACGCATTCCAAGTTCCAAGCAGAAGAAAAGATAGTAAAACATAATAGTAAACGGATCCGATGGACATCAGTTTCTTACAGATAAGGGACCCGGGTTGTGACGTCACACGCTGTCGGAAGCGATACCTTCAGGCTTGATAGTAGATCTAGGAAGCTTTGGTTTTAGACCAGTGTTGCCAGATTGCAGGTAACTAGACGAAGAACGGGTATTTTGAAGGCTCGCGCGTATTTTTGAAGTTAGTAGTCAATTTACCGTTTGTGTGTAATTTTCTTAGCAACTCTCATAAACAACCATGGTTTTCCCAGTCTCGTAACTAATGAGGAACGAATATAAGTGTAAGCGATAACGATAGCAAAATGCAGGAATATAGCTGGGGATGGGAAAGGGATTTAACGGCTCTAGATGGGGGTTATTGTGAATTTTAAGGGTGGAATAGTTTCCTATTTCTTCCCTTTCTTATAATGTCATTGATTAATGATGAACGAATGGAGACCTGCTACCTGCAGTTTTTAGTTATCATTCGAATACCATTTAAACTTTGTAAATAGAAATACAATTTGCAGCATCTGAGAAACCTAAAGGTTTTTTAAAGAAAGAATAAAGATTTTTCTGCATGGGAACTCAATTTTTAATGTCAATCAAAGAAAAATTCTAGTTTAATTATAATGTACTTAAATATCACAAGTGTTTTTCTCTTTATAAATTAAATACTTTTATACCAAAATTAAAAACATTGGATTAAAACCAGTTATTCAAATATTATAAAATCCATATTAGTGAGAATATTTTTTAATACATTTTACATTCTTTTTGAATACTTTTTTATAACAAGGATTTCTCAAATTAGCACGCAATCGAATAAATTAAAAAGTATTTATTAATGAAATCAATAATTTAATATTATTATTATTGTATTTGAAATACATAATTACAAAAAATTTAATCATTAAATGAAAGCGGATAAAAGTATTTGGGGAAGGACCGCTTGCCTGGTCTGAAGTTTGAATCTTATATAAATTAAATTCCTATTCTTTTTAAGTACAACAGTTCTGCATTTTGTAAAGCAAACATTTTTTATACAATGATGCTCAAGAACGTTATTATCGAATATATTTATGATAGGTATTAAAACAACATAATTAAGTAGTTTCCATCAAGAAATCTATAAAATATACATCAAGATGTCCTTAAAGGTGACAAACCTACAAGATTGCCAGGTAAATTAAACTTTTTCCCTCTTTCACTGGCTGTTTATTTATTTTTTTTCCCAACTTTTTTGGACTATTTTCCTTTAGTTAACCATCTTTATGCAACGTGGGATGCGTGACTACGTCACAGGTTCTCCCACTCAAATACCATTCGAACACACCTACAAGATGTAACACATACACAGTGTGCCTTTAATGAAGGACATTTAATTTAACCCTTATCGCTCGTATGTCTCTTCTGAGAGGACATTAAAAAATAGAGCCAGGCCTTACGGTGTTCCTCTGCAAATGAAATGTTATTTTTCTAAAACGTGTAACTATAGGCTACCTTTCGGCTACCGGAAAATTTTACGAAAAACATTTATTTTATTTAATGATGAAGTAAAATAAAACAAATTATTAGAATTTTTCGGTAGCCAAAAGGTAATAAGTTGGAAACTATACGTGTGACGTTTTAAACGAACGCCAAAAGGCGTGTCTTACTGTTCAATATAGGAAAATATGCCGAGCGTTAAGGGTTAATATGGCTTGTGTTTCTAATTTTACTTCATGGGAATAAATCTACTCAAAACTACATTGAGACTGAACTATCAAGGCAAGTTAAAATTATACGTTGCCAACGCCCAGTCATACTTTAATCGTTGTATCAAGTCCTTTTCAAAGTCCCCATCATTTCTAGTGATATTACATAGACTTGCTTTTAATTTTAATTTTTGCACTTTTCGATCCCTAAATCAATTCTTCTTTTTCTCATCCGATCCGTCTAGTAGTGACGAATCTAATTTTTCCTTATTTAGGTGTTTATTTTTTAACCGACTTCAAAAAAGAAGGAAGGTTCTCAATTCAAACCGTATGTTTTTTTTATGTTTGTTAGCTCATAACTTCTGAACGAATGCTCCGATTTTTATACTTTTTGTTTTGTTGAAAAGGTCTTGGTCTGAAATAGGTCCCATTGTAATATCTTTACGATTTAAAGAAAATACAGGGTGCCCAAAAAAACAGTCCCAACTCTTTTAACTGCTAAACGGCTGCAGCTATAGTGATAAAAATGATATGTAAGTATAGCAAAGTGGCCATGCAGTACAAGGTTAAAACGCTTGTAGCTCCACCTGGTGGAAAATAGCGGAGTTAGTGTTCCTATCTTGAAAACAGTTTTAGAGAAAAAAGTGAAAATAGTGAAGAAAGTTGAAGAGTATCATCGATTTAGTACAAAAAGATAGTTTAGACATTCATGCTAGCGTTCCTATCTTGGAAACGGTTCAAGACAGGGGGAAAAAATGAATTATAAAATTGCAGAGCATTATCGATTTAGTACGAAAAGATAGTTTAGACATTGATGCTAAAAATACAATGCTAAAAACGTGCATTTTTTTGTTCACAATTTCTTGCACTATGCATACTTGAGCTACATTTCACACGTTGTAGCGTAGCTGGTGAGATATACGCTATATAGTTCAAAATACGGTTACTTGATAATTTTTGTTTTGTTGAAAAGATCTTGGTCTGAAGTAGGTCCCATTGTAATATCTTTACAATCCAAAGAAAATAAAACGCCATCTGGGGAAAAACAGCAAAATTAGCGCTCCTATCGCAAAAACGGGTTAAGATGGGAGAAAAGTTAATTACGAAGTTGTAGAGCATCATCGATTTACTACAAAAAGACAGTATTTAGACATTATTGCTAAAAATAGAAAGCTTAAAACGTGCAGTTGTTTGTTCGCAACTTCCTACACTGTGCACACTTGAACTACGTTGAACACTTTGCAGCGTAGCGGATAACACGTATACTCTGTGGTTCAAAGTACTGTTACTGTAAGCGGTCACATCGATTAGCGCAAAGTCGTTTTCAACCAACTTCAGAAAGGAGGGTGTTCTTAATTCGAGCTATGTGTTGTTGGTGTTTGTAAGCTTATAACATCGAAAGATATGCTCTAATTAACCGACTTCAAAAAGGAGGAGGTTCTCAATTCAAAGCCTATGTTTTTTTGTTTTTGTTTGTTAGCTCATAACTTCTGAACGGATGACCCAATTTTGATACTTTTTGTTTTACTGTAAAGGTCTTGGTCTGAAATACGTCCCATTGTAATATCTTTACGATCAAAAGGAAATACAGGGTGTCCAAAATGTCAGTCCCGACTCCTTTAACTGCTGAACAGCTGCTGCCTAGTCATAAAAGTGGTATGTAGGTATAATAAAGTGGAGATGTGTTACGCGATTCAACCGCCTACAGCTCCAGCTGGTGGAAAACAGTGGAATTATCGTTCCTATCTCGGAAGTGGTTCAAAACAGGGAAAAAAAGTGAATTATAAAATTACAGAGCATCATCGATTTAGTACGAAAAGATAGTTTAGACGTTAATGCTAAAAACAGAACGCTTAAAACGAGCATTTGTTTGTTCACAATTTCCTATTTTGTGCACACTTGAACGACATTGCATATGTTGTAGCGTAGTGGGTGACATTTATGCTATGTAAAATTCAATGTATGGTTATTGTAATCACACACGGTCATATCGATTAACGCATAGACGTTTTAAACCGACTTCATAAAGGAAGAGGCTCTCAATACAAACCATGTTTCTCGTTGTTGTTGTTGAAATTTGTTAGCTTTTAACTTCGTAAGATATGATTTAATTTTAATACTTTTTTTGTTGTAATGATCTTGGCCTGAAATAGGTTTCATTATGATTTCATTAAGATATAAACAAATTACAGGATACTCACAAAAGTCTGTTCTCACTCTAACTGCTGAACGCATGCAGCTGCACACTGGTAAAAGCAGTGTATAAGTATCGGTGTTGAAACTTCTGTCTGTCAGCTGCAATGCATAATTTGCTCTTTGTTTGAACTTTACGCTGCGTAATTTCCAGCGCAGCGGGTGACACGTATTTACTGTAAAGTTCAATATATATGCCTAACAGAATTTTTGGTTACGAATACAGCGTACCCGTTCTTTACATTTCTAAAGACTTTTTAACTTAACGTATGTTCATTCACTAGATAGTTTTTTGCTCATATCTGATAAAGGCAAGAAAAGTGACACAACTTAAAAGTGTAGCATTTGAGAAAAATCAACTTAAATATAACTTGACTAGAATAAAACTGGCACAACTGTCTCTCGAGTGGATAACTTTCTGTATGGAGATGCAACTTTTTTGTTCACACTGGGTGCATTTCATGTAATATTCAGTGACATAAACTATTTTTTTTGAGTTATGTCACTTTTCTTGGAAGTTGTAATTTGTGAAGCTGTCGTCGAACGTCTTTTGATGTTTTGCTATATGAATAAGTTTTCACTGAAAAGAGAAAAATAAAATCTTTTTGTAAAAAAAATAGAACCGACTCCAAAAAGCAACTACTATTCAAACAACTAAAAAAAAAAAAAAAAAAAAAAAAGTTATGAAATGAAACTGTAAATTGCGCCTAAAAGTATAAAATAATTTCCTTCGCCAAACAACCTATAACACTACAATTAATCATAACTTTTGAAGTCGGCGCAAAATTAAATAAAAATTTATAACTTCATTCAATACAAAAACTTAATCCTATTCAATATACACATCTCACATTGTCACCTGCAAAGCGCAGCCGAAAACTAGTTTGATTCAAAAAAACAAATAAGATTTCGTAAGCAGCAAAAGTTGGCGAAGATGCTGGTATCTGGCGTCCTTGGTGAAAGAAAAATCGCAACATTATCTGGCAAACATGTTTAATTTCTTTGGGATATCATGATTGTTTTGATAAGGTATATTAAGAGAGTAATCAATATTATGAAACAATACATCTTACAATATATATTATGAAAATATAAATCTTGCGTGTATATTTTTGCATTACGTTTTGATCGTCAAATCCAAAAGCCACCAAGGATGATAGTTATCAAAGTTATACCAAATTTGCAAAGGAGACTCAAACTTCGTAGAAACAAAAATACCGCATTGTAGAGAATGTTCACTGTTCTATGCAGATGCTACTAATGCACCAATTGTATATAGTGTTAAAATAATGAAGGAAACATGAAATGGATCATACGAGACAACAGCATTTCTTGCTACCGATCTAAAAAAAAACCTTTAAAAACTAATTTAATTTTATTTAATTTTGCGCCGACTTCAAAAGTTATGATTAATTGTAGTGTTATAGGTTGTTTGGCGAAGGAAATTATTTTATACTTTTAGGCACAATTTACAGTTTCATTTCATACCTTTTTTTTTTTTTTTTTTTTTTTTTTTTTTTTTAGTTGTTTGAATAGTAGTTGCTTTTTGGAGTCGGTTCTATTTTTTTTACAAAAAGATTTTATAATCATATCACATTGTCTGAAAATTGATTTTAAACATACTTCGTACAGTCCTTGAATTTTCTTTGTTTTCTGCACCACTAATGTTATGCTGCAATATTTTATATAAAAAATCCTTAAAATGTTTCGATGTTTACTATACAAATTAATCTATTTTTGTAAAATTAACGCATTGCAGGTGGGAAATTTTAATGACATTCCAAAAGTATAAAAGCCCCACCCTCTGGAATTTTCTGAAATAATACTTTACTTTAAAAAATGTTTCATGTTTCCTTATTTATAGTTTGTTTGGCTCTTTATAGAATTCTTGCATCTATACACGAGTGAAATTTACCGTTTCGATTGCTGATGACAAAATTTCAGTTATTTAATCATGAATTTGTTAAATAATTTGATGCTTTACAGAAACGACGTATAATGGAGTGACCTATTACTCAAAATTGGAATGATTTTGAACCGTACCTTCTTTTATTGAATATTAAATATCCTTTCTAAGATTTTAGTTTAAATCTTCTTACCTATATTTTTGTATATTGTATATTGTATGTGTGTACGCCTCAAATTAAATGTAAAACCTTATAGTGACGCTTTCGGGCGGGGCTTACTGTATAAAATAAAAATATACCTAACAGAAGTATATATATATATATATATATATACTTAAATATTAAACACTTTTTTTAAATTTAAATTTAAATTTTTATTTTTTTACTGCTGTTATTATTATCATCATTATCATTATTGCTGTTATTCTTTTATCTTGCTATCTAGATTTTTGTAATGGAGCATTCAAGAGTTCATATAACTCAAGCTATTGAAACTGAAACGCATGAAGTGACGTAATAAACTATTCCACGTTTGTTAAAAATAAGCAATTACGAAATTTTTAATTCATAAGGAATGTTGCTAATTCGTTATCGGAAATTAGTGCACAAAAAGTGCTAGATTTTGATAAATTTGTGAAAAATGTGCTAAAATTTGAAACTAAAAAAGTGCTAGAATTCCAAAGTAAAAAAAAAAAAAAAAAAAAAAAAAAAAAAAAATGCTACACTTCTATAAATTCAAGTGGACCATCCATAATGTTGAATCCTAGTTCGTCGCCAATTGCTCATTGCTTAATACTAGCTGGTACAATGTAAAAATTCCCTCAACATTGATAGATTTAAGAAAAAAAAAAGTTGAAATCCAAATGCAACTTTCGGAAGCAAAATATAACAACATCTGAGTATTAGCAGTTTTCAACTATATGACTAATAGCAGGGGTCTCTCTGCCTTTTTTTCAGGACACTCTCAATAATGATTTTTTTTATTTTTATTTATTGCTACCACTATTTTTATGCAATATTCTGTACACTGTACAAACAATCATCGCACATCACTATAAACATACATGTCCAGAAATATTTCTTCATAAAATTAGTGGTGGCTAAAAAGACAAAATTTCTTATCTTTGAGAGTGTCCTGAAAAAAGTGCGGATAGTACGACCCCTGCTAATAGGTTTCAGATTATATCTAATAAATTCTGAAAATTCTTTTACCCTTTTACAAAAAATCAAAATTGTGATGACATGTTTCCAGACCACGCCAACGATAGAATTCCAGATGGTGGCCAATTGCTCACTGCGTAGCCTTAGTGCGACATTAAAAGCTCTCAATCTGAAAATTCTTCACATTTGCCTAAGTATGTTTTCATTGTTATATCAGTTGATTCGTCGTTAATTGGGCTATATTTACTATTAGCAATCTCCTGTACCGACGTACACTTAAAATAGATTCCTAAAGCTCTTTTTATTATCGCATGACATTTGGCTGGAGATTTATTTACTCATTTAAATTCAACATGCCTGAATGGGTAAAGTTTTATTGTTGCAGTTTGTCTAATTACCATGGAAGCAAGTGTACGTTGATGTTACCAAAGTCAGAAGTTAACTTTCATTCACCTAATTCTGAAAGAGTGGAATCAATCGCTATGCAAGTTAATTAAAAAAAAAATAGATAGAAAGGCTTTAGAAACTGGGAAAGCTTTCACATATAGTTGATAGCTTATGCTACAGGGACACCCCCCCCTCCCCCCCCCCAAAAAAAAAGAAAGAAAGAAAAAGAAAAACAATGGGTTGCATTTTTGGACAGACATTTTCATAAATTACGTATAAAGAACTTTCTATTGTAAAAATTATAAAGAAATTGATATTTATTGTAACTATGCTAAAATAAGATTTTGTCAACTTTCAAATTTACGGGGCTACACTAAAATACTCAGATACATTAAGGGCTGCCTTTAGAATATAAGGACTACGTTTTCATTTGCGTTAAGCATTTTTAACACT
Source organism: Salticus scenicus (assembly GCA_963930645.1). Classification (NCBI taxonomy): domain Eukaryota; kingdom Metazoa; phylum Arthropoda; class Arachnida; order Araneae; family Salticidae; genus Salticus; species Salticus scenicus. The sequence continues at coordinate 119,071,766 of OZ005654.1, forward strand.
TTCTAACAATGTTTAAGAGTGATTAGGAATTCAATTAGTCTATCTGTATGCCTTCTTTAATATAATCTTTATATTCTTGGGTTCTTCCCATACAACACAATGGCATCCAGAGTAAATCTAGAAGCTGTCATATGTGGGATAATAAGGCATCCTGTAGACATCACGCAATGGACATACCTTGGCCAGAGGACATCCAGAGCTGAGCAAAATGTGACACCTATGCAAATCCAGAGGACAGCATTTTCAGGTAGTCACAGGATGAATGCAGGATGCTCACAGGATGCGGTAAAATGACTATAAACGCTACCTATGAGCATCTAGAAGAGGTCTTTTTTTTATGTTCATGCAATGGCTGCAGTTTGTCCACAGGACAGCACAAATTAGACTTGGGGAAATCTGTTATTTGTATAAATGAATGAGAATTGTGAATATATTTAATTGGTTTATTATGCAATAAAAAAAAGTAACGCATAATCTCAAGTTTATTTCAAATATATTTCTTATTCCCATACGTTTATATACAAGCATAAGAGAATAAAAAATATATTTGAAATAAACTACATAAAAAATAAAACAATATACTATATTTTAAAATTTAGTATATTTTATTTTTTTATGACAGATTTGAGAATATATATTAAAAATTATTATACAATAAACATGCTATAAAAAGATTTTTGTAGTTTTCCATTTATTTGCTATCAAAAGCTTATATTAATATTGTACAGCTAAAGGAAGTGAGAATAAATATTTGTAATTTTAAATATTTTGCTTCAATCAAGGCTGCCAAGGAGAGACTTGGTGATCCCTCCTTCCCCAATCTAAACATTTTAGACTTTTATTGAATTTAGTTGTAAAATGATTGCATTATAAACCCTATATATTTGAGAAATGACAAGGAACTTCGTCATTTAATGCCAAATTAGAAAAAAAAAGAATGAGCAGTCTAAAGGTCAAATTATTGTATAGTGATTTTCTTTTTGACTTAACACGTGTGACTAAGGTTAAATCAGACTTAAACATTCAGCAGTTCTATTGCAGTTTCCTTTGGTGTGGTTTTTTAATAGCTGTTACCTTCAAGACGTGTTAGGACAGTTTTCAACTGTGACAACTTTTACTGCCACTTTCTGCGGTGATAATTGTCATGGAAAACTGATTTATTTTGTAAAATTTTTCAAGGAATACAAAAATGTCATTGGAATTCCCCCCTCCACCAAGGACGTACCCAGGGAGGGGGTCCATGGAGACCGGACCCCTCCCGAAATATAATTTAATAAATAATCCTTCTGAAGTTAAAAATTATTTTATAATAATCATAACTTAAAAAAAGAAGAAAAAATGTTCATTTTAAGTTTTTTAATCGTATCGTTTGATCAGATTAGTTCTCCTGGGCGGAGGGGATGGAGCAATGGACTCCCACATTAATGACATTTGTAAAATGTATCAAACTGATTTTGTATAGCTATTTCTCATACACGTGCAACTTTTTAGTTATTTTTCCCAAGTTTTTTACAATTTATCGGAGGCAGTACTTGCTAACCACTACCGAGTTAATAAATGACATAACTATAAATCATGCGTTTATTCTATTCACATGCTTTCGCTCTTCTTCCTTCTTACAAACTCTGAAAAAACTTTTTTCTTTTGTTATATTCTTCGTAATCTCAGCTTAGCGAAGCGACTCCTAGTTGGAATAGTATTTTAACACAAATTTCTGATATTCTGCCACAGTATTCAAAGCATTTTTATTTTTATTTTTTTTTTTTATTATTTTATTTTTTATTTATAAAATTCGTTTTTTTTTTTTTTTTTTTTTTTTTTTTTTTTTCCACAAGTAAATGAAATTAATGGATAGTTTACTTGTATCTATAACGAGCACAGTGAGATCTTTTTCTTCTATGAAAAGTGTAAAGACATTCATTAGAAATAGAACTGCACATGAAAGACTATCTTGTTGGCATTTCTTTGAATTCATCATAATGTACAGTCGGTAACAAAAGTGTCCGAACACTAGCAAAAATTCCTATGTAAAAAAAGTACACATTGTAAGGTTTTATTAAATAAATCCTTGTCGAATCCTATTCTTAGTCAGTGTAAGAACATGATTCGATAAGGATTTATTTAACAAAAATCATTTTGTAAAAAAATAGAACCGACTCCAAAAAGCAGCTACTATTCAAACAACTAAAAAAAAAAAAAAAGTATGAAATGAAACTGTAAATTGCGCCAAAAAGTATAAAATAATTTCCTTCGCCAAACAACCTATAACAATACAATTAATCATAACTTTTGAAGTCGGCGCAAAATTAAACAAAATTTAATTGGTTTTTAAAGGTTTGTTTTTAGATCGGTAGCAACAAATGCGGTTGTCTCGATTGATCCATTTTCATGTTTCTTTTATTATTTTATCACTGTATACAATTGGTCCATTAGTAGCATGTACATAGAACAGTGAACATTCTTTACAATGCGGTATTTATGTTTCTACGAAGTTAGAGTTTCCTTTGCAAATTTGATATATCATTTGATACCTATCATCCTTGGTGGCTTTTGGATTTGGCGATCAAAACGTAATGCAAAAATATACACGCAAGATGTATATTTTCATAATATATATTGTACAATGTATTGTTTCATATTCTAGATTACTCTCTTAATATACCTTATCAAAACAATCATAATATCCCAAAGAACTCAAATATGTTTGCCAGATAATTTTGCGATTTTGCTTTCACCAAGCATGTCAGATACCATCATCTTCGCCAACTTTTGATGCTTACGAAATCTTATTTGTTTTCTTGAATCAAAGTAGTTTTCGGCTGCGTTTTGTAGGTGACAATGTGAGATGTGTATATTGAATAGGATTAAGTTTTTGTATTAAATGAAGTTATCAATTTTTATTTAATTTTGCGCCGACTTCAAAAGTTATGATTAATTGTAGTGTTATAGGTTGTTTGGCGAAGGAAATTATTTTACACTTTTTGGCGCAATTTACAGTTTCATTTCATACTTTTTTTTTTTTTAGTTGTTTGAATAGTAGTTGCTTTTTGGAGTCGGTTCTATTTTTTTACAAAAAGATTTTATTTTTCTCTTTTCAGTGAAAACTTATTCATATAGCAGAACATCAAAAGACGTTCGACGGCAGTTTCACAAATCATCACTTCCAAGAAAAGTGACATAACTCAAAAAATGGTTTATGTCACTTAAAAATACATGAAATGCACCGAATGTGGACAAAAAAGTTACATCTCCATCTAGAAAGTTATCCACTCGAGAGACAGTTGTGCCAGTTTTATTCTAGTCAAGTTATATTTAAGTTGATTTTTCTCAAATGCTGCATTTTTAAGTTGTGTCACTTTTCTTGCCTTTATCGGATATGAGCAAAAAACTATCTATTGAATGAACATACGTTAAGTTAAGAAGTCTTTAGAAATATAAAGAACGGATACGCTGTATTCATAATAACAAATTCTGTTGGGCATATATATTGAACTTTACAGTGAATATGTGTCACCCGCTGCGCTGGAAATTGCACAGCTTAAAGTTCAAACAAAGAGCAAAATATGCATTGCAGCTGACGGACAGAAGTTTCAACATCGATACTTACATACTGCTTTTACCAGTGTAGCTGCATGCGTTCAGCAGTTAGAATGAGAACAGACTTTTGTGAGTATCCTGTAATTTGTTTATATCTTAATGAAATCATAATGAAACCTATTTCAGGCAAAGGTCATTACAACAAAAAAAGTATTAAAATTAAATCATCTCTTACGATGTTAAAAACTAACAAATTTCAACAACAAAGCAACAATGAGAAACATGGTTTGTATTGAGAACCTCTTCCTTTATGAAGTCGGTTTAAATAGTTTATGCGTTAATCGATGTGACCGTCTAAAATAACCATACTTTGAATTTTACATAGCATAAATGTCACCCGCTACGCTACAACATATGCAATGTCGTTCAAGTGTGCGCAAAATAGGAAATTGTGAACAAACAAATGTACGTTTTAAGCGTTCTGTTTTTAGCATTAATGTCTAAACTATCTTTTCATTAGGATTTCGTACTAAATCGACTATGCTCTGCAATTTTATAATTCACTTTTTCCCCCTGTCTTGAACCGTTTCCGAGATAGGAACGCTAACTCCATTGTTTTCCACGAGCTGGCACTGTAGGCGGTTGAATCCCGTAGCACATGTCCACTTTACTATACCTACATACCACTTTTATGACTATAGCTGCAGCTGTTCAGCAGTTAAATGAGTCGGGACTGACTTTTTTGGGCACCCTGTATTTTCTTTTGATTGTAAAGATATTGCAATGGGGCCTTTTACAGACCAATACGTTTACAATAAAACAAAAAGTATCAAAATCGGATCATCCATTCAGAAGTTATGAGCTAACAAACAAAAACAAAAAAAAAAACATTCGCTTTGAATTGAGAACCTCCTCCTTTTTAAAGTCGGTTAATTAGAGCATCTCTTACGAAGTTATAAGCTTACAAACACCAACAACGCATAGCTCGAATTAAGAACACCCTCTTTTCTGAAGTTGGTTGAAAACGACTTTGCGCTAATCGATGTGACCGCTTACAGTAACAGTACTTTGAACCACAGAGTATGCGTGTCATCAGTTACGCTGCAAATTGTGCAACGTAGTTCAAGTATGCACAGTGTAGAAAATTGGCGAACAAACAACTGCATTTTTTAAGCGTTCTATTTTTAGCAATAATGTCTAAAAACTGTCTTTTCGTAGTAAATTGATGATGCTCTACAACTTCGTAATTAACGTTTCTTCCATCTTGAGATGTTTTTGAGATAGGAGCTCTAATACCGCTGTTTTTTACCAGATGGCGTTTTATTTTCTTTAGATTGTAAAGATATTACAATTGGACGTACTTCAGACCAAGATCTTTACAACAAAACAAAAAGTATCAAGTAACCGTATTTTGAACAATATAGCGTATGTCTCATCAGCTACGCTACAATGTGCGCATTGTACCTCAAGTGTGCATAGTGTAAGAAATTGCGAGCAAACAAATACAAATACACGTTTCTAGCATTGTATTTTTAGCATCAATGTCTAAACTACCTTTCTCACTAAATCGATGATGCTCTGCAGTTTTATAATTCACTTTTCCCCCTTTTTTGAACAGTTTCCGAGATAGGAACGCTAGCATGAATGTCTAAACTGTCTTTTTGTACTAAATCGATGATACTCTTCACCATTGTAATTAAATTTTTTCTCTAGAACCGTTTTTGAGATAGGAACACTAACTCCACTATTTTCCACCAGGTGACGCTGCAAGCGGTTTAACCTTGTACTGCATGGCCACTTTTTTATACTTACATGCCCTTTTTATCACTATAGCTGAAGCCTTTTAGCAGTTAAAAGAGTTGGGACTGATATTTTTGGGCACCCTGTATTTTCTTTAGATCGCAAAGATATTACAATGGGACCTATTGCAGACCAAGACCTTTTCAAAAAAACAAAAAGTATCAAAATCGGAGCTTCCGTTCAGAAGTTATGAGCTAACAAACATAAAAAAAAACATACGGTTTGAGTTGAGAACCTTCCTTCTTTTTTGAAGTCGGTTAAAAAGGAATAACAAAGCCGTCTTTTTAATTATTTCCAGCTTAAGTGTTGCTTTGGATTAACTGTAAACTTAGTTAAAATTAATGTTTTAATATATTCCACGTACTTTTAGACGCTAATGTAATCACATTTTAGATAATGATACATGTTTTTTAAATTCATATATTTTTCAAAAAGCGAAAACAAAATATGTGGTTATGATGTTTTAATTTCTTTTATTTGTAGTTTATAAAAATGAATAAAAGTTTAATAAAATATTTATTTTCTTTTAGACAATTTACGAAAAAAGTATAAGTTTATTTTTATTTTATTATTTTTCATTAATATATTAATTAATGATCAAAGTTAATAAATGTAACAAACTATTTTAAAAATTAGATTAAAAATGAAAAAAAAAACAAAAAAAAAAACAACAACAAAAAAAATAAAAATAAAAATAAAAATAAACATGATTTTACGCACATTGTGTGCAATTTCTATCACGATATAGGGTTCGTCCTGAAACTAATGAAATTGATTCCATAAAGTTCGTTTATTTGAAGATAATTTAACAGACACTTAATATTTTTAAATATAGCCTCATCCTGCATTAATACACAGTCAACGACTTTGTCACCAGTTGATACCCGCCTGGAATTCTTTATCTGGAATGTTGTTCTGAACGCGAATTGCGCTGTTTGCAAGTTCTCCAGATTATCAAAACGATAACATTTTAAGAATGATTTTAAACGAGGGATTAGAAAAAGAACCGTGGGCTACAGATTAGGGCTGTACGGTTGTTGGGACGGCAATGAGACGATGTGTTTTGTCAGGAACTGAATCAGGAGCATGGGACAGATTTTCCACATCTGCAGTTGATGGTTTAATACAATCGATTTATAAGTTCAAAGTCTCCGCAATCATTCAGCTTTTCATTCCAAATTCATCCAGCAATTCATTTAGTAAAAATCTCATTAATATTAGAAATCTTACTATTTTCTTTTCTTTTCTTTTTAATATTTTCTTTTGTATAAAAAGTTATGATTGATGTTGTTTTGCGCTGTGTGAAATACCTCAATAAAAAAAGCTAATTTACATTAATAATAAAAAGTATGAAAAAAAAATATTTTTTTCACTAAATATCATATTAAAAGTTATTCTTAAAAATCCACTTTAAATTTTGCATAAAAGCAATTTCATTTACGGATGAATTTTGTCAGAAATATATATGCTAAGGAAAAATACAACGCAGTTTTCTTCATTTATTTTTAAGCCCTTTTCATACATACTGAATGCATTTTATAATGCTATTTTCCATATACGATTCCATCTATTTCTTCTGACTTTGTTACAGAAAAAAAAAAAAAAATTGTCGTTTTTATTAAATTAAATATTTTGAAAAGCTTTTAAATGAAAAATATTAAAGCTTTCGTTCATTGTCTTAGACGGGTGATGAATGGTTGCAGTTTTAAAATGTTTCAGTTATTTGATGCAGGATTTTTTTCTGAAAAGATAACATTGTCTCTTGAAATTCTAGTTAAAAAATGTAATTTATTTTAAACTCTCTCATTTTTAATTGTCACTTTTTCGTGTTACAAGACACATCTTGTAAATCTTCTAAATTTTTTTATTAAACGTTATATTTTGTTGAGCTAAGACAGAACCATCTAATTTTTATTTCGATGCAATATTTCAAACTAGTTAGACATTTGAAACTCTTACAATATCTCAGAACCCGATGACAACACATTACTTCCGATTTTCGAATTTTTGATTAGTTTTCTTAAAATTAATTAAAATAGGAGAAAAATAACCTCCTATAATAGCGTTAAAATTGTCTTTAAATATTAGGTATAATATAATTGTTGAAAAAAAAAAAAAATACGAGTTTTATTTCTTTCGACATAAAATAAATACATTAAATTAAACGTGAACATTAAAAAAATTATAAAAAGTTAAATTATGCATCTCACAAAAATTGACATCATTATCACTTAAAAAAAAATTTTGCACATTGATAAGAGCTCTATGATTCATCAGAAAATTTCATAGATATAGTAATAATATATAGATTGATCATTGGGGAGAAAAAAGTTATTCTTTTTCACTTGGAAAAAGACGGTTATTTTACTAAAATATAGCCGTCTTCCCCCGAGTGATCACACACGGGAATACACACGAATACTTTAGTAAATAAAATTTATGAATAATTTATTTACTATATAGGTGAATGAAAAACTCCAGATACATTTTTAAATTCATTTTTTTTTTTTCCTTTTTTTTTCAATACCACTTAATGGCTGATTCCAAAGATTTTTTTTTTCGGCATCAAAAATCTTTGCACGATAACATGGGGATGATAGATCTATATATATTACTATATCTATGGAAAAGTTAAAACATGGTATATATATATATATATATATATATATATTATAATTATTTTCTTATTAAATCATTAAGCTGAAACCACGTGCTTAAATATTACCCATTTATACATATTATTATTATTTTTTTTATCTTTGCGTATTTTATTAATTACATCTCTATCGTATCGTTTCAACGAAATGTAATCGTAATCAGTTAACGTTAGCGAAATATTATATAGATTAATAATGAAATTTATCATTATAAATATATGCTGAATTTTTCTTGTCTAATTTTTATATCGTTAAAACCTATGTGTAAGAAAAGGAATGAAAAAAAAAACTTGTTTATCCCGAAAGTCTCAAATGTACTCATTTAAATAAAAATGTTAACATTATTTCAATTTTTCTTAAGATACTTAGCCATCATTAAAGTTCCGTTTGTTTTGGTGTTTGGTGTTAAAACCGATTGGTGCCCTGGTCCTAGGACTAAGTGGAGGGCCTTCCGTTGTTGGGGTCTTTTTCCTGTATTCTACTCCGTGTTAAAGCGAATCTCGGAAGAAAACCGTGAAAATTTCGATCAGCGAGTTCGACGAACGCGATATGCATTTGGACACGGTTCCTTCCGCCCACAACAGCTTCGAGAGCAGAAGATCTCAGTCACTGGTAAAGCGCGTATCAGACACGGCGATTTTATAGGCGATTTTAGAGCCAACCACTGATCAGCGCCGATTTTTCGGAAAAAATTGTCTCTACTCCCAGTGTGATAGCGCGCATCGAACTTGCCCAACTTTTTCAGATAAAATAACTTTCTTGATAAAATTGTCTCTAAACACAATTTTTCCACAGACTCATACTATCAGGATGCACTATTTTGATACGTCATATTTCCAAGATGGCGGAACACGGGAATTGCTTAAAGTGGAGATTTGAAGAAGAAATATTATCGTTAAGCACGTTTATTTTACCGTTAAATGATAAGAATTTTGAATTAATAGTTTTTACTTTCGTAGGACGTTATGAAAATAGTTGTAACAAAGATCAAAATAGAAATAATAATGCGATATTTTACACAAATGAAAAGGAATTTTAACACTAATCATTGCGTATTTTATTCGCGCCAAGAAAAGTGATAAGCGTTAGTCTTTTTTCATCCAACTTTTCACCAGTCTATTGTAACCTCTACGGTGTTTTCGTCGAGGAAAAAAAGGCGCTAAAGTCGGCTCAAAAATTGGTTATTTCTAAAGTTGCTGGGTCTGACGTCCTTAAGACATTATTTTTTATGAAAATTAAAATTGATTAAACAAATAACTGTCTTAACTAATTGGTTTTTGAAATTTTATTATTTGTCAGGAAAAATCTATCAAATAATAATTTTTATGATAAGCAGATTAAATAAGGATCTACTTAATTTATAACTATTTCTTTAGTGGTTTAAAAAAATTATGATAAATTACTTTTTATGATTATTTTTTGCTGATAAAATGATTTTTTGGGGAAATAAAATTAAGGATAAAATGCGTAACATACAAATAAATACCATTGATGAAATTTTCAGAAAGAAGAAGAAAATTGATTATATTAATAATATATTTTTTAACTGTGCGTCCTAATGAAATTAAGTTTTTAATTGCTTTTATTGAACTCGGCAAAATAAAGATCTACTTAATTTATAACTATTTCTTTAGTGATTAAAAAAAAATAATGACAAATTACTTTTCATGAATAATTTTTGTTTATAAAATGATTATTTCTGGAAATGAAATTTAGGATAAAATACGTATAACATACAAATAAATATCATTGATGAAATTTTCAGAAAGAGGAAGAAAATTGATTATATTAATAATGTATTTTTTTAACTGTACGTCTTAATGAAATTAAGCTGTTAATTGTTTTATTGAACTCGTGATGTTTACTTTTTGACTTCATAAAATTGAAACAGTTAGTTGATACTCCCTTACGAAAACTATTAACTTATCAGAAATTATTTAAATCTAAATAAATATAGATGTTTGTAGAATTAACCTTTTCCTTTCTGGATTGATTTGATAAATGTTATAAAACAACCCATTTTTGGAATAGAAATTTTATTCTTGTGTAATTGTAATTACATACTGGATAAACATACTCTACAAATATACAATGCGAAAAGAAGGAGTCTGTTAGTATTTCTCGAGAATAAATTAGAAATGTTACTAAATTTATGATATGATACTTTCACACACACACACACGGAACAATCGCTCAAAACCTGATATACACATTCAGAGAATCTTAAAACGTGTAAATTTGTTAAAACTTAATTTCTAAAATTTACCCCCAAAACAATACTTTTTCTACCATACACGGTAAGTTAAAGTAAGAAGTATTTATGCAGCTTTATGACTTCTGCGAAATAATTGCACGGCATTGAATCCTGATTAGAATATTAATTCAAAATAAACGACGCAATTTGCAAAAGTGATTGAATTACACACTGAATATTCTTGTATAATACGAGTTATTAACTTTGGGTAAAACAATTATTTTGTTTCGTGACGTTCTAGAAATTCAATTTTTCTTGTTGATTGCGCTAAAACAGCGCCTAACTAAATTACACTTTTTACATTTTTGTATGCAAGATAATAACTATTGGAAGTAGTTAAATGTTATTACTTACAGAACTTATAAAATAGGTAAATAGATTTTTTTCTTTTAATTTATCATTTAAATATGTATTACATTTTAATAAATTACATTTTCTTCATTTCATGTTATATTTTCCCATTTTTTGCTATATTGTGAACTACGTCAACTCTATATTTTGTTATCTATAATTGAAAAAATATTTAAACAGAATAAATGTATATAAATTAGAAATATGTTTTATAATTAAAAAAAAAATATTGATTTTACAATTAATTTGCTATTATGTCAGATTAATAGCATATATTTAAAACAAAATCTATGTTAAATAGAAGAAACACTACAATTTTCTCCAAGAACTCAAATTAATGGACAAATCTAAACATTTGAGGTCCGATCCACATCTACATTTATTGCGATCGGTCAGAATCTACCTTGTGTGAATATTAAAGAAATGTGATCTACTTTGGTATGCAGAGATATAAGGTCTCGCTGCTTCCTTGTTTAAAGTAATATTTACAATAATGACAAAAACACACATACACACACCGTTACAACATGTTTGAATCCTTTTTTATTTACAGGGTGATTCTAAGTATTGCTTTTTCTTTAATTTGTTAATGGCCCCCGCTCTGTATTCGGAACAAACATTCTTGAAGAAAATGAGGTACTGTGAAATCATATATATGATTTCGTATTTCTTCTTTTTTAATTCTCTAAAGAAAAAGTAAACAAAGGAAATATTTTTGTTTAATGTATATTTGACATATGAGCAAACATTATGCTGATTTACATACTTTTTCTGTATAACTCGAAGAAAAAGAATTAGTACTGAGTGAAAATGCAAATATAGAAAAAAAAATAGATAACTAAAGATATTTTATTCAATTTAAATAAAATATGAATATATACTCATAATTAAGTAAAATAATAAAATATTAGCTTAATGTAAGGACAAATTAAAATATCTCACACTATTAATATTTTAACTGAAGCAATTAATTATACACAGATAGACAGATATGGATATAAATACAGATAAAGGTTTTATAACTATTCTCTATTTCATTTTTAAAGATACATGACAAATATAAAACACTAGAAAATATTAATTTATTTTTATTATAAATTCATTGTTATTTCAAGAAATTTCTACACTTTTATAGTGTTGATTTCAATGTACGATTAAAAAAAAGTTCTGTCGTAAGTTTCAAATTCTAAACAACCTTGAAAATGTGCATCCATTTATCTTGTGAAAAAAATGTATTTCATCACTATGTATAAATTTGAATTATATACTTTTTTAACTATGCCCCAAAATCTATGCACCAAAACAAATATTCTATTCACACTGGAAATCGCTTTTTTCACGGAAGAGTATTTGCCATCCTCGAGACATATTAAAAAGGGTTATTATCATGTTAATGCATTAAAAATACTATAACATAATATATTTATAGTCGTATGAATATAATTTTTTCAAAAAAAAAGCAGTTTTATTGTTGTTATAAAAGTTATTTTAATGTGTATCTTAAAGTTTTATATTAGAAATGACCCATCCTCCTCTCTCTCTCTCTCAAAAAAAAAAAAAAAAAAAAAAAAAGTCCTACATTCTGAAAAGGAAGACTTATTTTTAGCTGTTTCGTTTAGTATCTAAAATTAAACTGAAAACTCTACATTAATTTTATAACCTTTAAATGTTAGCGATTTTATCTCTTCTGTTTTTATTCTGAAAATAATAACTAACTTTTTATGTCTATACACGGAAAACCTAATGTTATAAAAGATTTTTAAAACAATTGAATAAGAAACATTTATTGAGAAAGAAGTAAAATACAAGTTAAAGATGTGTGAATCATAAACGGTCAGTAATACTGTCCTAGCATCTCCCCAATATGTATTAGAACATCTACAAAGCCACAACTTTCAATTTCATAAACAAGAACTCAAACCAGGAATGCGTATTCAGAAGGTACAGTGATTAATTGGAGTATCGGTGTAGGTTTTTTTTTTTTTTTTTTTTTTTACCTATCCTTCCAAGGAAATAATGATAGATAGTACATCCTGTGATTAGAATTCTAATATTTTCAAAGTTCGCATTATGATTCAATTCACCCTAAGGAATATTTTCTTCATCAAAACTTAATGTCTTGGATCATGGTCTCAGTTTGCCTTCTGCACCTCAAATGCAAACAATCCGAAGCTATTTGATGGTTTTTGAATACGTTCTTCATAAACTTAATGTAAAATATAAATATTCTGTCTTTTGTGAGATATATAAAGATTTAGTAAAACAGCATTAATTAATCTGTTCTAATTTTGGTTCTGATTGAAAAATTTTAATATCTTTATTTAATGATTTTTCTATTGCCATTACTCATGCTAGTAAAGAACATATACCTGCTTTAATGAATAGATTAAAAAAAAATGTTTTAAATGATAAGTCTATTTATGATGTTTTAAAGAAGGTCTTAACCCCATTTATTCAAAGAAAATTGAACTACCTCATTACTAAATATGAAAACAAAAAATTTATTGATATACTTCTTGCCAAAAACCTAAAGTATCACTCTGGTTTAGATCAGACATCTTGTGGTTTCACAAAAGTTAATAAACCTGATTTTTCTCTTCACCAAGTTGCTGATTATACGCGTTCCCCTCTCTATAGTCTTTCACGTTACGTTTCCAGACTTTAAAAAGCTCTAACTGAAAAATCTCGATAAAGTTTAAACTCCACTTTTCACTTTTTGGGTGAATTGAAACAAGTTGCAGTTGAATAATATCCATTAATATTAGTTTCCTTTTCTCTTCGATTGCAATCTCTCTTTCATGTGAAATTATTCCTAAAATTTATTCAAACATAATTATTCAAATCATAATGCAAATATTATCATTGATCTCATTTCCTTTTATCTTTTCTAATTTCTTACAATTTAAGTCTTTACTATCGTCGAATTAATGATACAATAGGCTCCCCATCTTTCTGTAAGAATTACTGAACTGGTTATGTAATATATCAGAAACAAAATTGAATTCCTCTTCAGAGGTAAATTTCTTTTTTGGAGAAGGTATTTGAAATTGGTTCTGTCATCACTAACTTATATTAACGATATTTTAACCGGCTTCAACTAGATTTCCTTTAATTCACAGACACAGCGAAAAATTCCTTATTATTTTGGCTTATGGCATTAAATTATTTAAAGTGCGATAGCGTCTAAACGCCTTTTGAGAATGATCATCAAATTTATATACATATTATAAGTCACCAACGTACGAAATGATGAATCTAGTATTCATATATTTTTACAGAGACACAAGAACTTCTTTATCATCATAAATTATAGCTTTTTTTTTTTTTTTTTTTTTTTTTTTTTTTTTTATTTATAGCATTAAACGACACATTTGATTGAGCTGATTAATTTCAAACTTCTTTTACTTTGACTTATTTGAAATAGTGGCAATTCCTTAATGTACAGAAAATTGAGTGGGGTCACTCCAGATTTCATTATAAAAAGATTCATATTGTTTCTGTATGCATTAATATATAAACTATGTGCTGACTTTAAGAAAAAAAAATAATAATAATAACTTCAAATTATTAACAAAAACATAAAGATTGCTTTTAATAGGGGAAAGTTGCCCAAAACGGGGACGCTAACATATCTCTGTCCGCAAAAAAAAATCTATAAATAAGAAAAATTCGGCAAAGCGTTTCCTGAGTAGAACATGTCTTGGACTATCAGATGGCAAAGTTACTTTAAAAAAAATATCAATAGTATAGGCAGAAAAAACATTTTTCTGAAAAATGTGCAAAGTCCCCGTTTTGGACATCGGGTTGGGTAAAATGGGGCACTTATAAGAAATAACGTAAATTGAAGTCCTAATGCGAAATTTTATTAGAAAAACTTGGATTACAAAGAAAAGGTGAAGTTAACGCAAAGTCAAGATGCAGATAAAGTATTTTGTTATCTTTTTCAACAGTTACTAGAATAACACAAAAAATAATCAAACACAGACGTCACATATGAAATTGACATCGCTTTTTTCAACACTTGAACAGATTTCATGTGCCCAACTTCGACGGCGGCTAATACATTGAATCTACCCTTTTTTGTCTTTCGAGTCAATGTAAAGTTCATTACAAAAAGTACAAGTGTCCTCGCTAGTGTTTTCCGCATCAGATGATAATATTGAGTCTTCAATTTTTTTATTTTCTTCTTCTTTTTAGCTTTTGGATACCTAGAATTAGATTCGGTGGGTTTCTTGACCAATTTTCTTTCTGTATATTCTGCTTTGCATTTTCCCCCTGTTCTGCAGCTTTCAATCCTGCTTTGAAAGGTGATGAAGTGAGTACGGCAGTTTTACTTCTCCTCATGTCATTCACTTTTTTTTTTTTTTTTTTTTTTGTTGCTAACGTTCAGTTTCTTATGGCAGAAGCATTATTATTTTAGGCGAAGTGTTAAAAGCTGAACATTTCTGGGGTTCGACGTCCCCGTTTTGGACTACCGTTAATGTCCCCGTGTGAGCCGACCATGACGTGTGCTAGAAACGTGGCGTCTCTTCACACACGTGTCAGACAAAACTATAAAGCAATGTGTGAAAATGTATATTAAATCTAGACGAATCCATAACGTACTTACTAAACTCGAACGTTCAAAGGTCGCTTGATAGGATACAATACAGTGCACGGCCACAATCGAAATGAAAATCGCAAAAATTTGAAAACTTTGTAGAAAATAACAGATCCGGTAAAATATGTCAATAACTAGATTCAAACTTACTTATAGCCGAATTAGAATTATTGTAGACTATTGGATTCGAAGAGGACAGCACTAATCAATGAGAAACTGAACGTCCCCATTTGACCCGCCGTCCCCGTTTTAGACAACTCTCCCCTATTCATTTAATAATCCGCGTGAAAGATATAGCAAGCAAATAATTACGAACAATTCGATTAAAAAAAAAAAAAAAAAAAAAAAAAAAAAAAGTGTTGGTAAATGTTTGTTAAAATTTTTATAAGCGTCATTTTTAAGAAAATGCTTTAGTTTTGGCAAAATTATGTAATATTAAGAATTAAATAATCAGTTATAAATATCTCTACTATTCTATCATTTATTTATTTCTTATTTACGCTTAAATTATTCTATAAACAATTCTAAATAGGCATATAAATAATCTTATAGAGATTTGAAATCCCGCTCTTCCCCATTTTGGTACAAACGTTTAAACACAAATCTTTTCCCACAATATTTCCTTTGAAAAAAAAAAAAATATATATATATATATATATATATATATATATACATTCATTATATAGGCACTATGTTCAAAAATTTTTCACTTCTGTTTTAATTTTTTAAATGTTGATCTGAGGCATATATATAAGGTGTCCAATAATCGGCCACCGATTTTAAAATTAAACTAGCGAGCTTCGCCCGCTAGCGGGTCAGTATTTTCAAATGAATCACTAAAATTAATGAATCACTAACAGTAACTTTTAGTGTTAAGAAAAGAAATTAAAAAAAAAAAAAATCATTTCTGATTGGGTAAAAAGTCGGCCCGGGTCCCCACTGCCTTCGGCAGCGCTGCCCCGTGCGCGCTGCATGCGCGTATTCCTTCCCTGACCCTCCGTGCCCCCCCCCCTCAAAAAAAAATCTGATCGGGTAAAAACTCACACCGGGTCCCCACTGCCTTCGGCAGCGCAGACCCATGCGCGCTGCGCACGCACGTGTGAAGGTATTCGCGCGCTACGCGCACATATTCCTTTTCAAATCAAATTTTTATTCTTAAGAAAAGAAAATGAAAAAAAAAAAATTATTTCTCATCGGTTAAAACGTCGGACCGGGTCCCCACTGCCTTCGGCAGCGCTGTCCTGTGCGCGCGGCGCACGCCTATATCTTCCCCACCCTTTCAGCCCTTCCTAATTAACCTACATATACCAATTTTGAACGGTCTAACTGAATTAGCTGAGATGCAAAAGAAAACGTAATCAGGACACCTCAAAACGTGCAAATCTGGTTAAAACTTTCGATAATATAAAAGAACTTTAATATGTCTTTCGAATGATGTATTAAAAGCAATTTAATCATAATTATAAATTGAAATATTGAAATTTTAAAATATTACAGCGCCATCTAGCGGTAGAAACTTCTGTAATCTACTCTTCGATTTGAAACCAACAAAGCTAACTTATGATGTATTACTTATGGAATTATTTGAATTAGTAGCTCAGATACAAAAGAAAACCGATTCAGGAGACCTTAAAACATGTAAATGAAGCGAAATCTTGAATCCCGCTTTCGATAATATAAAAGTACTTTAAAATATCTTTCGAATGATGTACTAAAAATAATTTAATCATAGTTAGAATTTGAAATACGCGTATTATAATAACATTTAATTTGCAATTAAATTGTACATTTTTTATTTATTCTCGAAACCCGATGATATTTGAACTGGAACTTCGTCTTGTGATGTTAAAAGTTTGTAGCAAGTTTGAATTAATTTTGAAGAAAATTGAAGCATTTTGAAATTTGCAATTTTTATTTCCAGTACAAAATCAGTAAAGCTGGAAGTAAAATCTATTTATTCTTTCGCCCGGCGCCATGGTAACCGAAATACGTCTATTGCGAAATTAATAGAACTGTTGTGATTTGTTGCCACCTTTTTTTTCATACTCATTTAGTTAATTTTAAAAAATCTAATTGCCCTATAGATAAGCTATTTAAACCGTCGGATTCAGAAAAATCGGGCCTTTCATTTGATATCTTATTTGTAACGATACGACTGATATTTCTAATTTTTTTTCCACTTTTTCCGTAAAAATGTCGCTTTTTAAGCATTTAATCATGATATCTGGGTCATTTTTCGGTAGATATGGGTCGACGTTTTAATTAATATCTCCGCTAATTAAGGTCGCATCGCTTAGCGAATTATCGCGATGTCGAGATGAAGAAATTCTGCGTCTGTCGACATCGGTTTCGAAGCGCTGCGACCATTAGCGCCGGAGCTTTAGCTATGACAAGGCATTTCTCACAGACAGACAGACAGACAGACAGACAGAAAGACAGACAGACAGACAGACAGATGCGCACAGATTTTAATAATATAAGGAGATTACTTCTAAACAAAGACAGGTAGAGTAATGAAACAAACGGCATGTTTATTTTGGAAGTTGTAAAAATAATTTACATGGGAATAAAAATTTCTTACAAGTATTATCAAAAAGTGTCGCTGTTTGTAATTTATGATCTCATTCGTGTAAAAATATGATTCGTCTGGAAATTATGCGCAACCAGAGTTGAATCTTCCTTCATCAATCATTTTTAGCATGTTCTTGGCGAAATTTTCAATTTGTTGCACATTTTAAGAGGCAACAGCCTTGTAACCAGTGTTGGGCATAATTGATTAAAAAGTAATTGAATTACAATTAAATTACAATTATAATCATTTTACTGTCAATTAATTAACAAGTAATTGATTACAAATAAATTGAATTGTTTAATCAATTTATTTGTAATCAAATATTTGTTAATCGATTGACAGTAAAATAATTATAATTGTAATTGAATTTTAATTCAATTGTAATTCAATTACTTTTTAATCAATTATGTCCAACATGCTTGTGACACTGAATCTTAAACGAAAGTAGGCGTAGATTATTTCTCAGAATTGTATGAGTCTGGAAGTTTCCAATCCTAATTCTGTTGCAATTCTTTTTATGAATTTTCTTGGATACGTGTGCATGAGATTTTTACAGCTTTCGAAATAAACATGCCGTTTATTTTCTTCTTTTATCTATCTTTGTTTAGGAGTAATTTAATTTTAAAAAGGGGGGCCGATTATTGGACACCCTGTAACAAATAAAAAAAGATGCGTATATATATATATATATATATAAAGAATAGAATTTCAAACATCAATCGAAAATTTCCCGTAAGTTATTTTTGTGAATAACAAATAAATTTGTATTAGGGCTTCCTATGCAAAAATATTTCTGTGAGTAAAATGGGCCACATGCTTCAAAAAATTCAAGTAAAAAATTTCAACTTTGCATCATAAAAAGGTCTCATTAGCCAGAAATAACTGAAGCGAAAATAATAACTAACGAGTAACAAGTTAAAATGTAAAATAATTGTAATCATTGTTTTCAATTAAGAAATGTGTATGAATATTTGTAATGCAACCTCGTAATAGGATTTTTCATTACGAGAAGAACTGAAAATTAAAGAACGACAGCTTTTTTTTTTTTATGACATACTTCTTGGAATATGAGGGCTCATATTTCCGTCATATTTATGGGTCATTTTGGAACGAATGCTAAAATTTTCTTCATTAGTTTATTAGTGAGGGGAACACATTTCTTTCTTTGGGAAGTTTTTAAATGGAGGCCGTATAAAAGTTTAAATTTAAAAAAAAATCTTTCTCACTCTCCCCCCTCCCCCCCTTTTTTAAGCAGTTTTGTATTTTATATATTTAAAGTCATTAATTAAGAGTTAACGCCGTTGTAAAAAATTTTAGAACGCATGTACAGTCGGTAACAAAAGTGTCCGAACACTAACAGAAATTCCTACGTAAAAAAAGTGCACTTCATACGGTTTTGTTAAACAAATCCTCGTGGAATCCTGTTCTTAGTCAGTGTAAGATCATGACTGGATAAGAATTTCTTTAACAAAATCGTGTGATGTGTACTTTTTTTACATAGGAATTTTTGCTAGTGTTCGGACACATTTGATACCGACTGTATGTACATATGTTTAGTACTTTAAACAAAAATTGAAACGTTGCCAATACATTCCATGTTTTCTCAATTAATTTCGGTTGCCTTAGAAATGTCCAGTACGAATTTCAAAATGAAAGATATCTCGTATAAAATATCAGTTATTTAAACATATAAAACGCATCTTTTTCAAGAGTATTACAATTCATTTTGGTGTCGAAAAATATCGAATCTAGGGCATGATATATCGATTTCATCAAAAAGGAATAATCGGAGAAATGCTTGAAGAATATTTTATTTTATTTTATTTTATTGCAAAGTATATTTACAAAAAGAAGGTTTATGATACCTTAATGAAAATTTTGGAAGGGTTTTCCTTTTATTTACTTATTTATTTATTTTTTATTTATTTATTTATTTATTTTTAGTGTTTTGATATTGTATATGCTTTGCTTGCAGTATTTTAAAATATACTTGGTTGAATACTGATGCGAAAGCGCACAAAAATATTTTTTTGCAAAAATGTAATAAAGGTTTTCGAGCCGGCCAAAGACCGTCGTGTACACTACTGGTGGATGGTGCACGTAAAATATGTCGTGGCCGCAATATCCTCCATTTTCCCATAAAAATTATACCTCTGGGTACCACCAAAGTGGGGGAGACATACCCTTCATATAGGACCAAAACTGTGGTGGCATGTCTCCGGAACATCCATAGGAAAGAGTCCCAGACCGTCGCCAATTATCCATAGCGCAGTAATGGTGCGACGTCAAACACTACGTACCTACAACCAGGGATCATATTTTAATTTTCCCGTGTAAGAAAATTATTCTTTTAAAAGCAGAGAAAAAAAGTTGATATTTATTTCCTTTCTTTTTACATCTATGTTTTCGGACCGCGGTACCCTAGTCGGTAAAGTGCCGAGCAGGAAATTGGAAGATTGCCTATTCGATACTTGAGCCGGCCAAACACCATTGTGTACACTAATGGTGTGTGACGCATATAAAAACTGTCGCGGCCGCAAAGTCCTCCATGTTCCCATCCAAACTATACCTGTGGGGATCACCAAAGCGGGGGGATCATCCCCTCCGTGAAGGATCAAAATTGTGATGACATGTCTCAGGAACATCTCTAGGGATAAGACCCAGACCGTCGCCAATTACTCGTAGCGCAGTACTGGTGCGACGTTAAATCCGACCTATATACATACAACCATGGAACATATTTTTATTTTACCGTGTAAATTGACAGAAGGAGAACGTCAATGGGAGAAACTTTTTTCAAAATGGCAAATTGAGTACCTTCATATTGTCGTTTTTAGTTGATAACTTCTTTAATTAAAATGATAGAAATTTCTGAGCAGCTGAAATGTATGCCTTGGAGTATTCGGAACACATTTATATCTCTCATGACATAAAGGAGCCTTTCCTCCGCTGGAAGATTCTATCGCAGACAAAAAAATTTGACGCCAGTGACAGTAACTTTTTTTTCAATATATAGAGAAATTTTGTTGCTACTATAAACAAGTTTATGATATAAAAGTTATTTTGCCATTTAGTATCAACAAGGGAGGTTGAATTAAGGTTTTTTGCAACTCAATTACTTGATAATTGTGCAGTTATTGCAAGAATTAAACTTTTAAATATTTACGGAAAGCAACGCTGTAGTTAAAAAAGAAAAAAAAATCACAATTGCCAATAAAAGATTTGTGGTTAGTTGTTTAATTTAAAATACTGGGTCATATTTAAAAAATTGCAACACTAGTACGTAGTTCTTTTTCAGTCATAAAGTTTACAAACTTGAATAGCCTGTAACATATTATGCGTGAAGAATGCGTAGTATGCAAATTATTTAAAAGTAAAGTGACTAATAATGTTGTTAGATACATTTAACTTAGAGTAAATATACTCATTTTAAAGTTTGCAAAATGCGGTGTAAAACACATAATAATAAAATAAGTACAGCAAGTAGATTTCATATATTAATGGGAGACTTGGCGTGATATTATAAAAGCAAAGCAAACTACATCTTCTGGAACGCCAAATAGTAAAATAAAAATAAAAATTCTATTTGGCGTTCTAGAATTTGTAGTATTCCTTGTTTGTAAATAGATTTCGTATTTTTCTGAAGTAATTAATTAATTGTTAATTCTAAAATTAAAAATGAAATACAACATTAAAATACAACTTTTTATTTATTTATTTATTTATTTTTAAGCAACACATATTTTCAGAATAATCTCCTTATATTATTAAAATCTGTGCGCATCTGTCTTTCTGTCTGTCTGTCTGTGAGAAATGCCTTGTGCGCGCTAAAGCTCCGGCGCTAATGGTCGCAGCGCCTCGAAACCAGTGTCGACAAACGCAGAATTTCTTCATCTCGACATCGCGATAATTTGCTAAGCGATGCGACCCTAATTAGCGGATACATTAATTAAAACGTTGAGCTATATCGATCGAAAAAGTTGGCAGGAGTGAATTAAAAACTGAAGCTATAAGAGATTTTTCGAAATTGAAATAATAATAATAAACTTTTTTTTTCTTTTCATATATTTTCGAATGTGTAAAATTATTACCTTGCTGTACATTAGAAATAGATATAGAGAGTATTAAACTTTGTCCTAAATTAACGGTCCTCTTCACTTACCGTATCCGGAAGCCCGATCCAATGTTATTCTATGGGGAAATTTTCTTTACAAATAACTTATTGACTAATACATATTTTTAAATTCTGTTTTTACATTCAGAAAATTTCCAACTGTTAAATTGACGGACCTTTTTTAAAAATGTATTTTTTTATTTTTAATATTTTATTTTGAAATTGCAAAATGAAAAAAAATTTCATATTGAAAATTCGTAATTTTCAGATTCAAAATAAAATTGAAAAAATTGAAAGAATACTTAAAAAAAAAAAAAAAAAAAAAAAAAAAAAAAAACGTCAATTTAACAGCTGGAAATTTTCAGAATGTGAAAAAAGAATTTAAAAATATGTATTAGTTAATAAGTTATTTGTAAAGAAAAATTTCCCATAGAATAACATTAGCTTCGGTTTCCGGCGGCGATGAGTGAAAAGGGCCCTTAACTAAAATAATTCAACAGCATAAACAATGGACATCGAATATTTCATAATTTACAAAAAAGAAAAAAAAAATGATAACATAAGAAATTACCAGTAAGTAATTCAATTTTCTAAAATTAGAAAAAAAAAAAATGATTGCAGACGATTAAATACAATTCTAAATGCATTTTTTTTTTTAAGTTCAAAATATCTAAAATAGCGCTTTTTATTTGCAGACGATGAATTTCATTGTTACTAATAGAAAAATTGACATTTATTTTGTTTCATTTTTATTTTATTTTTATTTATTTATTTATTTATTTTCACTATTCATAACATTTTAATTTTCCTGTGGGAAATTACGTCATTGTGGAATATGACGTAGTAACAGAAATTTTTTGTATGGTGGCAAATGGAGTATTTTTATAAACCTGACGTTTTTAATTAATAACTTCATTAATTAAGATGATAGAAATTTCTAACTACCTGAAATGCATTCCTTGCAGTATCCAGCACACATTAATGCCTTTCATGATGCGGAGGACTTTGCTAAACTGCTAAGATTAAGGTCGAAAAAAAAAATGAAGGCGCCAGCAACAGTAACCTTTTTTTTAATATATAGAAATGATATAACATATAGGGATTCTATTTTGTTTTTTGAAAAAAATTTAAATGTAGTAACTAGCGAATGATACAGTTTATTCTAAGAAATCAAATTTCAGTATTTAAATTTACACACACACACACACACACACACACAAGTATCACAAGTAATTAAAAAGCATACGTCATTAAAGGGAGAAACACATCTTTGTTCTTTTCATGCACGTTAAAAATTATGAAAAAATACATTGAAAGAAAAAAAAAAAAAAAATCTCGCAATTTCTGTTGAGCGAAATTAGAGAAATTATTTTTAGAGCTTCATGATAAAGAATGAATCAAGATTAAATATGAAAAGGGAATAACAAAGCCGTTTTTTTTAATTATTTTCAGCTTAAGTGTTGCTTTGGATTAACTGTAAACGTAGTTAAAATTAATGTTTTAATATATTCCATGTACTTTTAGACGTTAATGTAATTACATTTTAGATAATGATACATGTTTTTTAAACTCATATATTTTTCAAAAAGCGAAAACAAAATATGTGGTTATGATGTTTTAATTACTTTTATTTGTAGTCTCTAAAAATGAATAAAAGCTTAATAAAATATATATTTTCTTTTAGACAATTTACGAAAAAAGTATAAGTTTATTTTTATTTTATTATTTTTCATTAATATATTAATTAATGATCAAAGTTAATAAATGTAACAAACTATTTTAAAAATTAGATTAAAAATGAAAAACAACAACAACAAAAAAAGAAAAAAAAAACATGATTTTACGCACATTGTGTGCAATATCTATCACGCATATAGGGTTCGTCCTGAAAGTAATGAAAATGATTCCATAAAGTTCATTTATTTGAAGATAATTTAACAGACACTTAATAATTTTCAATATAGCCTCATCATGCATTAATACACAGTCAACGACTTTGTCACCTGTTGATACCCGCCTGGAAGTCTTTATCTGGAATGTTGTTCTGAATGCGAATTGCGCTCTTTGCAAGTTCTCCAGATTATCAAAACGATAACATTTTAAGAATAATTTTAAACGAGGGATTGTTAAAAGAACCGTGGTTGTTGGGACAGCAATGAGACGATGTGTTTGGCCGGAATTGAATCAGGAGCATGGGACAAATTTTCCACATCTGCAGTTCGTTCCTGATGATTTTATACAATCGATTTTATAAGTTCCAAAGTCTCCGCAATCATTCAGCTATTCATTCCAAATTCATCCAGCAATTCCTTTAGTAAAAATCTCAATAATATTAGAAACCTTACTATTTTCTTTTCTTTTCTTTTTAATATTTTCTTTTGTATAAAAAGTTTTGATTGATGTTGTAATACGCTGTATGAAATACCTGAATAATAATTAAAAAAAAAAAAAAAAAAACTGATTTATGTTAATTATAAAAAATATGAAAAAAAAAAAAAAAGGAAGAAGAAGAAAAAAGAATAATAATAATGTTTTCTCTAAAAATCATTGGAAAGTTATTCTTAAAAATCCACTTTAAATTTTGCATAAAAGCAATTTCATTCCCGGATGAATTTTGTCAGAAATTTATATGCTAAGGAAAATACAACGCAGTTTTCTTCATTTACTTTAAAACCCTTTTCATACATACTGAATGCACTTTATAAAGCTACTTTCCATATACGATTACAATTACATCTATGTCTTCTAACTTTGTTACAGAAAAAAAAAAAAAAAAATTGTCGTTTTTATTCGATTAAACATTTTGAAAAACCTTTAAAGGAAAAATATTAAAGCTTTCGTTCATTGTCTTAGACAGACAATGAAAGGTTGCAGTTTTAAAATATTTCAGTTATGTGATGCAGGATTATTTTCTTAAAAGACAATATTGTCTATTGAAATTCTAATTAAAAAATGTAATTTATTTTACACTCTCTCATTTTTAATTGTCACTTTTTGGAGTTACAAGGCACTTCTTGTACATCTTCTAAATTTTGTTATTAATCTAATTTTGTTGAGTTAAGACAGAACAACTAATTTCGATACAATATTTTAAACTAGCTAGACATTTGAAACTTTTACAAAAATTCAGAACCCGATGACAACACAATACCAGTGTTGTGCAAGTTCACGAAAAAAACGAACTAGTTCAAACTCAAGTTCATCGTGTAAAAAACGAGTTAGTGCGCGCTCAAACTAATGTCTAAAAGGAAATGAACGCGCTCAGTTCAAGTTCATTTTTAAAAACGAGCGAAAAAACTCACTAAACAAACTCACTAAAAATTCATTTTTACGTACTTTTTTTTTTTTTTAATAGATCTTATCCTCTGTGAACACTTTCATAGGTAATTTCCCATTTTCTAAAATTACCAATTACCATGAAAATTATTTTTAATTTTACGCTTAATTAAACTTATAAACTTATAACTCTTAATTATTACTTATTAATTTAATTGTAGTAAAAATTTATTTAGCAAACACTTTTGAATAGTGTACCCACTGTTTTTAGATGGTTTCTTATTATCAAATTTCAATGCGTTTGTTTATGCGCATGAGAACTTCTTGATAAGCGACAAATTCTATCATTTAGAGGTTCCGTCGTTTTAAATCAGTGTTGCGCAGGACCGCGTTCATGAGTTTAATTAAAACATTTTCAGTTTTGAGCTAAATTTCGCTCAATTTTTAACACGCTTTTATTAGCGTGTTAAAAATGTATGTATGTTTGTTCCTGTATGTATGTTTGTATGTATGTTTGTAACCGCTCTGGGAGCAAGCAAAAAATCTATATTGTAAAAAAAAGACTTTTCCTCCTTGAACGCTGTGGCTGTGAGGTAAAGCTCCGGGCTACGAACCTAAAGGTCTAACGTTCGAGGCGAGTCAGGGGAGATTTTTTAAAAATGGTTTTTGTTTAATTCTAAATTATTTATTTCTCATTCCTTCATTATGTTATTTATTCAGTTAATATTACGTAATTTCTAGACTTTTTTAAAAATTACTTATTGTCTTAAAAAAGTATAATATACAATTATTAATTTAAGAAACTTTATTAATTAGTATTTTCAAATAAAATTTACTTAAATGCCATTAAATTTGTAGTAACCAAAGTGTTATTATTAAAATTTCGATTAAACGTCTTTTGTTTACACGTCCTTTTACATCAGTCCCTTGAAGGACGTACAAATGGTGCTTTACTGTAATAATAATAATAATGAAAAATTCTATATATTTATAAATAAATACACACATTTGTCAGTTTACTTGATGATATAAAATAAATATGCATAAAATATGATGGATAAAATTCACATCGTTGACATCAATCACAAAATTCTTTTTGTGATTGACCTGAATCTCATTTGATTGACCTGAATTTTTGCACACGACTTCATAGTCGATGACAATACTACATGCAAGTATTTCCAGGCTCTTATCCAGGGGCAAAAAAAAATTTGTGTATATATAAAACTCTATCGTATGTGGCACAGGATTTGGCCGTATTTGTATAACTTTGAGTGCCAACAATTTGAATTAATTTTTTTTATTAAAGATGTAAGTATTATAGTGTGTCACTCACACGATTTTTTCTTACCCTGCATTTTAATTCTATAAAGACAGATATTTTGTGCTTTTCAGTTCACATTTCAATAAAAGCGTGTTCTTTAATTTTTTAAAAATACAATTTTATTAAATTGTGAACTTGAGCTGAGCAAAGTTCGTTTTCTCATGAATCTGAGAGGGAAAAGCAACTCAAACTCATATGGATTATATTCCTTTGGGGAAAAAAAATTATATTCTTGGTAGCAATACTTTCTACCATTTTAATCGCAAGAGAGGACGCATTTCTCACAAGAGAGAAACGCATCTGGTCGGGTAATCACTTATTACTTGATTTGCTGGTCGGGTGCAGGTAAAATTTTCATTAATTTTTATTCACAAAATGTTTTTTCCGAAGATTGTTTTATGCTTTACTTATGAATCTAAACTTTTAAACGAAGAGATTGGATGACATTGTCTTCCTTCCTCGTAATTTAAAGACATGCCTGATAACCTGAATTTAATTACATTTACCTAAATATTAATACTTAACGTTTAAAGCTTTATATGGAAAACTATTTTTTTTCCCGACCTATATTTGCTTCCTTGTTTTACTGTCAAAATACTTGGAACAGTGGAATTATTAAATATATGTTTTAATACAGCTGAAAGTTTTTTTATAATTAGATAAATACATTGTTGTAATATTTTTATACCATATTTAATTGTCTGAAAGATTTCTTCAATAACATAATTGTAGTTTGTTTAAAAGAACTTTTATTCAGTTTATTATATAACACAATTTTAACATATAGCGGGTCAGAAGTTGCAGATTCAGTTCGGGTTGAAGGTCAAAAATCACTTTGCAGGTCGCGTCGGCTGCGAATCAAGTTTACTCGAACCACGCAGGACTCTAAACCAGTCCTTTCATAAGAACAAATATAAATTCCGCTGATCACCTAATACGATTGAAGAGTTAAATGCCCAATCCAGTAGGCTACCCTTTTCCTTACTACAGTAATTTTTTCATGCCAGTTTTCCGCGATATTATACTGTTGTCAATTTTGTATCTCAGTTTTCATGCAAGCAAACCCATGCTATTTCAATAACACAAATTTTTGCGAACTACCACCTATTATGAAAAATTATGGAAGTTCTAAGAGTCATTTAAGAAAAGTTTTAAGAAAGCCTTTCATTAAAAATAAAAATATAAAGATTTAAAAGTATAATATTAAATCCCAACAATTAAATCATGTTTGCTAGTATCATAAACGATATTTTAAAACTAGCTGTACAATAAAAAAAAAAAAAGAAAAAAAAAATTAGTTTAGTACACGTATATTTGAATTTTTGTGGATATATTCGTGGATATATCTGTACTGATAAGTATAAAGGATTTAAGTCCAAAAATGTCGATTTTGAGTTAAGTACATAGTCAGACTCAGAAGAAAATTCTCTATCGATTGGTATAAAGGATTTAATTCTATGTCATTTAGTCTTTGAGAAAATCCATTGATAAAAAAAGGACCAATTTAGAAATTGACCATTCATGTATGGTATAAAATATTTGATTCAATTTTTCCCGTTATTAAATGAATGTTGACAACCACTGAATGGTATAAAGGGTAAAAATCAACGAAATACCTTTTCCCTAATCCATTCTTCTGATTTGTTTTTAGCTAGTTAAACTTTATTTTTCGTCTCCTGAAAAATCAAGAATATGGACTTAAATCCTTTATACTTATCACTACAGATATATATTCGTTAAAAAAAAAGTATAAGAGAATTTAAATTAGATTAGAAATAGCTTGTTGTAATAAGGAGGATTATTATTTAATTTTTTTTTTACATTTATATTTATCTTATTTTTTATTTCATTTACTAATTTTTAATTATTATTATTTGCATTTCCCAGAAAGTGTAAAATAATCATTGATATAAAATCTACATCTCTGATATGAAATTATTTCAATAACCTGAATGCATTTTTATTTTTAATATTAAAAATATAAATAAACAATAAAAAATATACTATTATTCTATTTAATCTATGTGTAACATGTGTAAACCAGTAATCTTTGTTTAATCTTTTATATTTTAAAGATGCTTATCTTTCAATGCAAGAGTTATAAAATAAAGTTAATAATCATTTTTGCAAATAACAGGAATATCATTTTTAAAGAAAAAAAAGAGAATCTGTGAACATGGACGCAGGCCTATAGAGCAAGATATCAATAGTCCTGTGATAGCAGATCCTTTCATTGATTAGCATCGTCTTTATCAGCGAAATGAAATGTCCAGTACTTTTATGAGAGGGCGGCAATTTGTCACACTGCCTCAGGGCTATGGGTATGGTACATCTTCCGTAGCTCTGGGTGGTCTTGCCAAAGATCTTTGCATCGTGGTACCAGCGTAAAGCAATTGTTACGAAACCGAACTTTCTCTTTTCATAAACTTTATGAACTGAAAGACTTTTTCGAACTTTTTTTTTTATTATTGTTTATTTCTTTTTTACTGTTGGCAACAGCCTCGTTTTGTTTTACTTTTGTTGTAGTTTTCAGAATTGTGTTCGAAAAAGATAGAACGCTGAAATGGCGCATGACAGAATTGAAATATACTTTATAGTCAACTAAATTGTAAATATGTTAATATGTACATAAATTTATTAAATAATCGTGTTTTTTTAAGAGTCGTGAATTAATATTGAAGTTACCACAGTTCGGCAGGATATTAAACTAAGAAAAAATGAAGACATATGACCCAAAAAGAAGCATTGAGTAAGAAGTTGTTTTATGCATTCTATTATTTTATTTGATGCTACGTTACATATGGCACCCGAAACAGGGACTAGATGTTTTTCATTTTATTTGATATTCCATTTATTATTATAGATTGCATAATTATGTTTAGAATAAAAACGATAAAGAATTAAAAAAAAAAAATTGATTTGGGTTATATTACGCAAGAATTTCGATTTCAAGAATCTTTTTACATATTATGGATGCAGTAATTAAAGCTAAACGTTCTACGGTTAGGACGCAGATGACAAAGTTATTTAAGAAAATTGAAACAAAATTACTGGAAAAGAATTATTCTGAAAATGACCTTGAAGAATTACTTGCCGAATTAGATCTTAAAGAAAATGAAATAAATAATTTAGATTCTCAGATATTTTCGAATATTACTGACGTAAAAGAAGTTGAGTCTGAGGTACTAAAATGTGATGAATACAACACGAGCATTGTCATACATAAGACCAAACTTAAAAAAGCACTTTCTAAGTTGGAAAAACCGCTTGTTCCTATTTTAATGCAAAATAATAAGATAGGAGAGAATGCAATAGTTCGTCCGTTCGAATCCCCTTACGTAACTCTTCCTCGTCTTACTATGGAAAAATACAGCGGCGATCCGTCTGATTGGCAGAGATTTTATGATCAATTTGATTCAGCAGTGGCGGATTTAAGGGAGGGGGGGCTAGGGGGCTGAAGCCCCCCCCCCCCCAAATAAAAAAACACTGTCATTCATAATTGAATTTTGCAATTGTAAATTTTTTATTGATCTAGAATAACACTTTGAAAAATCTTAGCCCCCCCCCCCCAAAAAAAAAGTCAAGTTCTGGATCCGCCACTGTGATTCAGCAATAAAAATTGCGCAATTTCTAATGTTGATAAATTTAATTACCTTCGCAGTTATTTGACAGGTGTGGCGTCCGATGCGATAAAAGGTTTCAGCTTAACGAATAATAACTATCAGGCTGCAATTGAAACTTTAAAAGAAAGATTTGGGAAAAAAACGGTAGTTATTAATTCTCATTTAAATAAACTTCTGAATTTAACTCCTGTTAAAAAATCAAATGATATAATTGCTCTTAGGAAATTGTTGGATACTTGTCAGACTGAGATTAAAAATTTGGATGCGTTGGAAATAAAATCTGATAATTATGGTTCACTACTCTGTCCAATACTCATTAAATTATTACCTCAGGATATTGTTTTAGAAATTGCAAAACAATGCGATTTAGATGAAAATTGGGATGTTTCAAGGGTTCTTGATATTTTGAAAACTGAAGTAACTTACAGGGAAAAAGCTCAGTTTTTGACAAAAGATAGTCGCGAAAGAGAATTTAGTTCTCAATCACATTCTTCCTTCGAAAGTGCAAAAAAGCTTCTAAATAATAAGAATATTTCTAAATACCCAACTGCTTCTAATTTGTTAAATGAAACAGATAAAAATTCTAATTTGTGTTTCGCTTGTAATGGGGAAAAACATGCTTTAACTGAATGTAAGGTTTTTTCTAGTTATCCATTGCAGAGAAAGAAAGATTTTTTAATGAAACATGGATTTTGTTTTATATGCTTAAAACGGCGGCATACTGCGAAATTTTGTAGAAGTCAGATAAAATGCGAAGTGTGTAATAGAAGACATTTAAAAATTATGTGTTCGGAATCTAAAACAGTTAGCCAAGTTGAGGATAAGAAACCCGTTTCTAAAGAAAGCGAGGTTATTAATAATAAAGTACTGGGGAATAGAACACACGTGAAAGATGTTTTGTTACAAACTGTGACTGTTAAATTAAGGAATGGTAAGAAAGAAATACCTTGTAGGGTAATTTTTGATACAGGATCAATGCGTAGTTATGCAACTAAAGAAATTATTTCTAAAATGGGTTACGATGTATTAGGACACGAGAAAATGACACACAGCCTTTTCGGAGGCGTTGAAGAAACTAGGACACATAATATTTACAGAATACATATAAGTTCTCTCTCTGAAGATTATATGTGTAATTTTGAGGTCTATGACCAGGAAGTAATCTGTTCTGATATTCCTAAAATTAGAAATGGCCCATGGGTAAGGGAAGCTGAACAGTATGGGATAATATTTTCAGATGTTGAATGTTTCAATAAAACTCTTGACAGAAATAACAATATTGATATACTAATTGGTGCAGATATTTATGGAAAACTTTTGACGGGTAATCATATAATGTTATCTAGTGGGTTAGCTGCTGTAGAAACTTTACTGGGATGGAGCCTAATGGGTAAATTTATTGAAACTAATTGTAATAGCGATAGCTCTATGCTTGTTGTCTCTTTATTTTCTAGAATCAAAAATGAAAAAAACAGTGATTTATGGGAGTTAGATCTTTTGGGCATAAGGGATCCCGTAGAAAGTAAAAAAAGAGATGATCTAAATAAAGAAACTCTAGATTTATTTAATTCAACAGTTAAACGGGATTCGAACGGGAGGTACGTTGTTTCTCTTCCATGGCTTAAAGATCATCCTCCAATACCCTCAAATCGCAAAATAGCAGAAAAAAGATTATTATCAACATTGAGATCATTGAAAACTTCTGGAAATTTAGAGAAATACCAAAATGTATTTAATGACTGGCTACATGAAGGTATAATCAAGAAAATATTGATTTAGGCGATAGTGGCCATTTTTTGCCTCACAGAGCTGTAATAAGGCAACATGCCACAACACCTGTGCGTCCTGTCTTCGACGCTTCAGCTAAAGAGAAATTTTCCTATTCGTTAAATGACTGTCTCGCAAAAGGTCCAAATTTAATCGAATTAATACCTGCAATTTTACATAGATTTAGAAAAGGAAGAGTAGGAATAATTGCCGACATCAAAAAAGCATTTTGCCAGATTGGTTTGAACAAGAATGATCAGAACTTTGTCAAATTTTTGTGGTTCGAAAATGGTGATTCTAATAAGTTACAAGTATACCAACACTGTCGCGTTGTCTTTGGACTAAATGCTTCTCCATTCTTATTAGCTGCTACTTTAAATCATTTATTTGACAAAATCGAAGAGCCTTACAAAGAGATAGCTAACACACTGAAAATGTCATTTTATGTCGATAACTGTATTTCCAGTCTAAACAGTACAGAAGAATTGCGAGAATTCATAAAAACATCAAGACAAATTTTGGCATCAGCTCAGTTTGATCTTCGAGGTTCGCAGTATACACAAATTGATGAAGACTTACTAGACGAAGATTTTCTTAATGACATGGAGATAGAATCTGAAGAAAATTCTGATATAGCAATTTTGGGGCTGATCTGGAATAAGAAAGATGACACAATAAGATTGATGAATTCATCTAATGACAAAGAAGAACCGAAATCAATTACAAAGAGATCAGTTCTTTCTGTGGTTAATAAAATATTTGATCCCATCGGTTATACAAGTCCAGCCACTTTGATGCCAAAATTGATTCTGCAAAAATGTTGGAAAGAAAAGTATAATTGGGATTCTCCATTGACAGAAGAAATGACAAAATCCTTTAGAAAATGGAAAGAACAACTGGAATTGTTAAGAAATATAAAGATCCCTTGCAGATTTACCGAATTCGAGTTAAGTGACAGTGAAAAACAGCTTCATGTTTTTTGCGACAGTAGCAAAGTTGCTTATGCCACATGTATATTCTTAAGAGTACAGAATGGTGAAAATGTGTCTTGTCATCTAATTCAATCGAAAACAAGAGTGGCTTTTAAAAGAAGTTACGATCCCGCGATTAGAGTTACTTGCTTGTTTAATTGGCGCAAGACTAGCCTGTACGATTATCGATGAAATGAAAATAGATAATCTCAAAACCTTCTATTGGTCGGATGCTAAGAATGCTTTATATTGGATAAAAAATGACGGTGGTTGGGCTACTTTTGTACAGAATAGAGTAACAGAAATTAGAAAATTGACGAATGTCGATGATTGGCATCATGTTCCTGGTCATCTTAATCCAGCTGACTCACCCTCCAGAGGATGCTCCCCAGATGCCTTAACGAAGTCCCAGTGGTGGAACGGACCTGAGTGGTTAAAGAAGATGCCCGACTTTTGGCCTAAAAGTGACATTCTTCCTGATGATGAAGTTATATACTCAGAAAAAAGAAAAACTGTTGCATCAGCAATTGATGTTGCCTCTCAAGAATTTGATCTTTATGAAAATTGTTCCTCATACCAAAAAGTGCTAAAAGTTACAGCTTGGATTCTTAGATTTTGTGAAAATGCAAAGAAGTTAAAAGAAAACCGCTTATTATCTAACTTAACAGTCGAAGAACTTAATAAAGCGGAATATGCAGTGCTAAAATATGCACAAAAGAAATGTTTTTCTAATCAAGCTAAGAAAAAATTTAATTTTCCGACATTTATTGACGAGAAAGAATTAATTAGAGTCCGTACCAGAATTGAATACCAATGAGAGAAGACTCACTTAATTTCAGATATCCAATTGTCTTACCAGCAGATCACAATATGACATCCAGAATAATTGAAGAAAAGCACAAAGAAATGGATCATGCAGGAGTTCAGATTCTCATGTCAAGTTTAAGAGAAGAATTCTGGATAATTAGATGCAGAAGAACAATTAGGAAAATTCTACAAAGATGCATTCAGTGCAAAAGATTCTCCTCAAAACCAGCAGAAGTTCTGAGTGCTCCACTTGCAGAAGATAGAGTAAGAGATGCTAGGGTATTTGAAATTGTTGGAATCGATCTATTCGGTCCTTTGTTTTTAAAAGATGGACAGAAATGCTGGATAGTTTTGTACACTTGTGCCATTTACCGATGTGTACATTTAGAATTAGCAACATCCCTATCAACAGAAAACTTCCTTCAAACGTTAAGACGCTTTATAGCGAGAAGAGGCCGACCACACACTGTATACAGTGACAATGGAACAAATCTAGTTGCAGCTAATAAAGAATTAAGATCTATAGATTGGAAACAAATAGAAGATTACGCAACTGTTAGAAAAATTAACTGGAAGTTCAACCCCCCATCAGCTCCGTGGTAGGGAGGCTTTTGGGAACGTTTGATAAGAATTATAAAAGCTATTTTGAAGAGAACTCTTGGAAAAGCACAGCTTGACTATGAAGAGCTATATACCTTGATTTGTGATGCAGAAAGTATAGTAAATGCGCGACCTCTCACACACATGTCGGAAGATCCAAATGACTTAATACCTCTCACCCCAGAAATGTTCTTAAAGGACATACGTGAAATAGGAGTTCCAGATTTAGACTTGATTGATAAAATGAAGTTCAAAAAGAGATATGCCTATAGGCAAAAGTTAAGAGAAGATATTCGACAAAGATTCCGTAATGAATATTTAGGAACACTTCGAGAATTTGCTTCGGTAAAAAAATCTACCACATTTAGAGAAGGTGATTTAGTGCTAATTCAGGATGATAATCTAAAACGTCTTCAGTGGCCTATGGCTAAAGTGTTAAAATTGTATAAAGGTAAAGATGGACAGTTTCGTGTAGCAAGACTGAAAACTAAAAATGGTGAACTGCTACGTCCATGACAACGTTTGTGCCCCTTGGAACTTCATGATGAAAGCCGCTCTAAACTTCAACAGCAAACTCGATATGGTCGCTTAGTGCAACCAGTGCAACGCCTTGGTGTGGACAATAACTATCCAGATTGAGCATGTCGTATGTCCTACCCTGATAAAGGTGGGGAGGATGTTACGAAACCGAACTTTCTCTTTTCATAAATTTTATGAACTGAAAGACTTTTTCGAACTTTTATTTTTATTACTGTTTATTTCTTTTTTACTGTTGGCAACAGCCTCGTTTTGTTTTACTTTTGATGTAGTTTTCAGAATTGTGTTCGAAAAAGATAGAACGCTGAAATGGCGTATGACAGAATTGAAATATACTTTATAGTCAACTAAATTGTAAATATGTTAATATGTACATAAATTTATTAAATAATCTTGTTTTTTTAAGAGTCGCGAATTAATATTAAAGTTACCACAATTCGGCAGGATATTAAACTAAGAAAAAATGAAGACATCTGACCCAAAAAGAAGCATTGAGTAAGAAGTTGTTTTATGCATTCTATTATTTTATTTGATGCTATGTTACAGCAATGTTCTACTAGTATTTTATAGTATTGTAGAATGCAGGAAGTTGTCTGATGCCGAAGTATTGTACTACGTAACAAAAGGTTCTCACGCTTTTTTCTTTTGAATCCAATACAATGTTGCTGTGTATCCTCTTACTAATGACCTTTAATCCATATGTTCGAATTGTGCGGAAAACACTAAACAAATCCCTCTCTTCAAAAATGGTCAACAGATTTACTGAAAATCACTCCTCTGTATAAGGAAACTTACCATATAACTGTTATTTATAAAGTGTATTTATTCTCAATAATTAACAAGAAATTTTATAAACATGTTTCATTTGTTGTGCAAAAAACTTATACCTCAGATTTATCAATACATATTACTATGTAAAAGGATGAGTTTTATTTATTTATTTTAACTGCTTTAAGCTTTTGTTAAGATTTATTTTTAGTTCTGTAATATACATTTAATAAAGTTTGAGCTATATAAATCAAAGATTGAATTTTATGATTTATATGTTGTTTACATAGTTAAAGGCTGTATTTTTTTTTTCCTTAATTGATTAAATAAAAGGTAAAATTTCTTAAAGATAAAGTAACTTCTGTAATAAAGATACTTTTGCCATCCAAATTCCGGTATTTTATTTTATTGATTTTTTTTCCACATAAAATTTCAACATATATTTATTTATTTGTTTTTTTCCTTGTCAGTTACATCCCTATATTTTAACATTTGTGTTAAAGAAAAAAATCTAAAATTCTAAAATTTTATTTTTTTTTTAATTATTATTATTCAACATTAATTGTAAAATTGCTGTTAATTTGAGGTTCAAGATTAACTTTCAGATCACTATCACTTTCAGATCATTATCAATTGATATTTCTTGAATATATATTCTAAAATTAAAAATGGTTTTAACGAAGAAGTTTTGTTTATATAACTTTGGAACAAATTAAAATAATCATCTAAAATATTTTTCTTTCTATAGTTAAATTTTCGTGTACATGCTATTAACAATAGCAGAGATTAAGTTCATGAGTGAGAAAATCGTGCATTTGAAACTATTAGATAGTCTATAAACCCTTTTTAAATTGATTTCTTATAAATATATTCAAATTTTGATAGCTAGTAATTCCACGAATATTTGAGAAGTTTACAAAAAGTACGCATTTTTTCTCGTTAATATTTCTGAAGAAATTGAATAAATCTTAACTATTAAAAAAGTGAGAGGGGGAGAGAGACTAATACTATTTTTAATATGTAGTATTTTGTAGACGAAACTTATACAAAAATTTCGCTCATTTTTTGAAAGAAGACTTTATTTCATGTTTATTGGTTATTGATATAAGGCGATTTCTTTGAATTTCTGGAAAATGCAGATAAAGGCGAGCTCATCATTTTTTGTGAACGCTTGCTAACGCGAGGTAAGAGGGAACCTTCATCCCTACCCCAAGTCCTACACACACAATGTTAAAACAAACTGGCACATTTGGTAAATTTCAAATTTAGTTGGCAAACTTCTTAAACACTTTTCAGTCAAAAACTATAATGCATTTACAGATTCTGATTTTGCATTTCTTTCCCCCTCCCCCTTTTACTTTATTCTATATTCAATAAAAGAAAGTATTGGATTCGTAAAAATTTTAGCCGGTTTTCGATCAATTTACACGTTTTTAAAGGTCCAGAACACGAATGGACGATTTTTAGAAAATGTCTTTCTGTGTGTGTGCGTCAAAAAATTTGGGGACTGTATCTGAGGAACTACAGCACAAAATTACATGTAAATTTATATGCAGATGTACCTTGACTAAAATTAGCGCCTACGAAATTTTGGTATCAATTTCTCAACAGGTGGCGCTGCTAGGCCGCGATTTCCACAGTTTCATGGAAGGCTATATCTCAGGAACTGCTGCACGAAATTGCATATAAATTTATTGATCCAGATTAGTGCCTATGAACTTTTGGTGATCATTACTTAACCAGTGGCTCTGCTATACCGCGATTTCTACAATTTCAGGGAAGGCTATATCTCAGGAACTACTGCACGAATTTGCATATAAATTTATATGCAGATGCACTTTTTCATTAAAACCACTAAGAAGGTAATATAAAGACAATTATTATCTTTCAATCTGCTCCTTGACTCCCCCTTCCCCTAGGTATACACTTAGTGAAAATGGTAACAATTTCATTGATTGAAATTTCTAAAAATGCATTATGAAATAATTCTTCAAATTTATTCTTTGATGCTTATTATTTTTGCGATTTGCAAATTGCAAAAATACCCCTTTTTTCTGTACCCTTTTTTCGGGTGCCCTTTTTATGAGTGCCTTTTTTTTTCAAGTGCCCTTTATTCCGGGATTCATTTTGCACAATTATTCTCTTTTCTGTACTTTTCTTCTTCTACTTTCCTTTTTATATTTCAGACAGAAATATTTAATATGAGTTTGAGTTTGAATTGCTTTTTCATGCTCATGTTCGTGAAAAAAAAAAACGAGTTTCGCTCGTTTCAAGTTCATAATTTAAAAAAACGAGCGAAGTTCAACTCAAAACTCAAAAAATTTGAGCTACGCTCATGAACGCGTTCGTGCACAACACTGCACAATACTTCGAAGTTCGATTTTCGAATTTTTGATTAATTTTCTTATAATTAATTAAAATATGAAAATAATAACATCCTAACAGCGTTAAAATAGTCCTTAAATATTAGCTATAATTTAATTGTTGCGAAAAAAAAAAAATAAAATAAAAATAAAATAAAATAAACGAGTTCAGTTTCTTTCGACATAAAAATAAATACATTTAATTAAATGTGAACATTAAAAAAAATTATAAGAAGTTAAATTATGCATCTCAGAAAAAATTGACGTCATTATCACTTTAAAAATTTTATGCACATTGATAAGAGCTCTATGATTCATCAGAAAATTTCATAGATATAATAATAATATATAGATTGATCATTGGGGAGAAAAAAGTTATTCCTTTTCACTTGGGAAAAGGCGACGATTTTACTGAAATATGGCCGACTTCACACACGGGAATATGCACGAATACTTTAGCAAATAAAATTTATGAATAATTTATTTACTAAAGGTGAATAAAAACTCCCAGGTACAATTTCAAATTCATTTTTCTTTTCTTTTCTTTTCTTTTTTTTTTTTTTTAATACCATTTAATGGCTGATTCCACAGCCTTTTTTTCGGCATCAAAAATCTTTGCACGATAACATGGGGATGATAGATCTATATATATTATTACTCTATCTCTAGAAAATTTAAAACATAGTATATGAAAAGATTTTTTTTTTTTTTTTTAAATCTTATAATTATTTTCTTACTAAATCGTTAAGTTGAAACCACGTTTTTAAATATTGCCCATTTATGCATATTATTTTTTTATCCTTGCGTATTTTATTAATTACATCTGTATCGTATCGTTTCAGCAAAATGTAATCGTAATTGGTTCACGTTACGGAAATATTATATAGATTAATAATGAAATTTATCATTATAAATATATGCTTA
The DNA here is from genome assembly GCA_963930645.1 of Salticus scenicus. Taxonomy (NCBI): domain Eukaryota; kingdom Metazoa; phylum Arthropoda; class Arachnida; order Araneae; family Salticidae; genus Salticus; species Salticus scenicus. The sequence continues at coordinate 119,110,611 of OZ005654.1, forward strand.
ACTTTTCTTGTCTTATTTTTAGATCGTTAAAACCTATGTGTCAGAAAAGGAATGAGAAAAAAAAATTGTTGTTTATCATGAAAGTCTCAAATGTACTCGTTTAAATAAAAATGCTAACATTATTTCCATTTTTCTTAAGATTCATAGCCATCATTAAAGTTCCGTTTGTTATGGTGTTTGGTGTTAAAACCGATTGATGCGCTGGTTCTAGGACTAGGTGGAGGGCCTTCGGTTGTTGGGGACTATTTCCTGCATTCTACTCCGTGTTAAAGCGAATCTCGGAAATTAACCACGAAAATTTCGATCAGTGAGTTCGACGAACGCGATGTGGATTTGGAAGCGGTCCCTTCCGCCTACGACAGCTTCGAAAGCAGAAGATCTCAGTCACTGGTAAGACATTATCTGTATATATATATAAATTACGTGTCACGATGTTTGTCCGGGGTAAACTCCTAAACTAAGGAACCGATTTTAATGAAATTTTGCACACTGTGTGCAGTTTGGTCCAACTTGAGAGATAGGATAGTTTTTATCTCAATTTATTGTCACAATAGTGTTTTATTGCAATTATTTGTTAATTATAGACCTTTATTAAAGTTGCTCCAAAATATCTGTGAGTTCCATTAATTTAATAGTTGAAAAAAAAAAAAAAAAAAAAAAAAAACGAGTTCATTTTCTTTCGACATAAAAATAAATACATTTAATCAAACGTGAACGTTAAAAAATTATAAAAAGTTAAATTATGCATCTCACGAAAATTGACGTCATAATCAATTTAAAGATTTTATACACATTGATAAAGTGCTAATGTAGTTCTATCATGGATATAGTAATATATATAGATCTCTCATCCCCATGTTATCGTACAAAGATTTTTGATGCCGAAAAAAAAAATAAATAAAAGCTTTGGAAACATCCATTAAGTGATATTGAAAAAAAAAAAAAAAAAAAAAAAAAAAAGAAAAGAAAAGAAGAAAGAAATATGAATTTGAAACTGTATCTGGAGTCTTCCATTCCCCTTTAGCAAATAAATTATTCATAAATTTTATTTGCTAAAATATTAGTATGTATTCCAGTGTGTATTCACTCGGGGAAAGACGGCCATATTTTGGTAAAAACGTCGTCTTTTCCCAAATTAAAAGGAATAACTTTTTTCTCCCCAATGATCACTCTATTCTATATATGCTATACTATATCTATGAGTTCTATACGCAAGCGAAGTGTGACTCACTGACCGTCTGTGCAGCCAAGAAAAAGATTTCCTATGTTAATTGCCCACTGGATTTTTTGTAAGAAATTATTAAAAATTGAGGAAATTTATTTCCCGATTTTAATCCTTATATTTGGGTATAGATACAGTCGGCTGCAAAATTATTCGAGCACTAGCCAATAATTCCTATATTTAAAAAGTACAGTTAAGACTGTTTTGCTAAGTAAATCCTTGTCGAATCATGTTCTTAGACTGATTAAGAACATGACTCGACAAGGATTTATTTAACAAAGCTGTATTAAGTGTACTTTTTTTTGGCAAGGATTATTGCTAGTGCTCGAATAATTTTGCAGCCGACTGTATGTATTAGTTATCGCGGGTGTTAGATTGAATTATTTTGCTGTCAAATTGACAAAATTTTAATTTTAAATTTCAAAACTCTGTCGCCCTTGGCTTTTATTATTATTATTATTATTATTATTTGGCGATCAAAAGCGTAACACGAAAATATACATGCCAGATGTATGCATTGTACGAAATGTAATATGTATTATTCATTGTACGTATGTATGACATGTAATATGTATTGTACGAAATATTGTTTCATATTATTCATTACTCTTTTAATATAAGTTGTTAAAATAACCATGATTTTTGAAAGGAATTAAATATTTTCGCCAGATAATTTAACGATATTCTTTTTTTTTCGCCAAGGATGACAGAAATGAAATCAATTCCGCTGCAAAATATTAGTATCTTACATCAGATATTTTATTTAGACATTTGAAAACAAATTTGACTTCAAACTATGATAGAATATTTATCATTTTCCTTTTAATTAGTATATTATTAGTATATTAAAATTTAAAAGCATGGTATATAAAAAGTTTTTTTTTTTTATCTTATAATTATTCTTATCCTAATCCTCAATGTTTCCCATCTTTATTAACTTGAATTTACTATTAAAATTTTAACATACTCAAAAACTTCTCATTACTTCGTTAAAATACACTAAACTTTTCCAAAATGTTTTTCTATTTAAAATGATACATTTATTTACTTTAAATGTCCAATATTTCATAAGATTTCCAATTTTAAAGTTTTAAAATATTTATCAAATTTACTTATTTTTCTGGTTTAGCCTTATTGTTTTCCTTTTTATAACTACAGCTGTTGCCCTCTTTAAAATATTTAAAATGATGAGGTCATTTTATAGTAAAATTATCCATTATAGAATATATTATATTTCACTCCTCCATAAAAATTGATTTTAAAATCGTCTGTTTCTTTTATACTTTTATTTTAATAGAATTTTAATAGAATTTAATTTATATATTAGTCATTTTAGCAATTTTATCCAAAGTAGCATTAGAAATAATATATATCACTTCTCCATTAAAATTTATAGGACCCTACAGTAAAATTAATTTGTGCTTAATATCAACACTACGAACATTTTTATCAACCGCTTCCAAATTTTGACCTAAGTTTCAAATCTCAACCCTGTGGGTTTTTACATCGGCTACAACGTTTTCGTCTTTGTTCGTAAATAATAATTTGACTGTACTAAATAGTTTACAGCCGTATAATTCAACGAATAACTTAGTCACAGCAACGCGTGGCCGGGTCTGCTAGTTTTTTATAAAAAATAAAATTGATTAAACAAATAACTGTCTTAACTAATAGGTTTTTGTCAGTAAAAATCTATCAAATAACAGATTTTATGATAAGCAGATTAAATAAGGATCTACTTAATTTATAACTATTTCTTTAGTGAATTAAAAGAAATAATGATAAATTACTTTTTATAATTATTTTTTGTTTATAAAATGATTGTTTTTGAAAATAAACTTTAGAATAAAATACGTAACATACAAATAAATATCACTGTTGAAATTTTCAGAAAGAGGAAGAAAATTGATTATATTAATAATGTATTTTTTAACTGTACGTTCTAATGAAATTAAGTTGTTAATTGCTTTTATTGAACTCGGTATGTTCACTTTTTGACTTTATGAGATGAAACAATTAGTTAATATTTCCTTAAGAAAAGTATTAACTTCTCAGAAATCTCAGAAATTAGCTAAATCTAAATAATTATAAATGTTTGCAGAATTAACCTTTTGCTTTCTGAATCGATTTTATAAATGTTATAAAACAACTCATTTTTGGAATAGAAATTTTATTCTTGTGTAATCGTAATTACATACTTGATAAAAATACTCTACAAATATGCAATGCGAAAAAAAGGCGTCTGTTGGTAATTCTCCAGAATAAATTAGAAATGTTACCAAATTTATGATATGATACTTTTTCACACACATGGAACAATCGCTCAATACCTAATATACAGATTCAGAGAATCTTAAAGCATGTAAATTTGTTAAAACTTAATTTCTAAAATTTGCCCCCAAAACAATATTTTTCTACCATACACGGTAAGTTAAAGTAAGAAGTATTTATGCAACTTTAAGGAATCTGCGAAATAATTGCACTGCATTGAATCCTGATTAGAATATTAATTCAAAATAAGCGACGCAATTTGCGAAAGTGACTGAATTACACACTGAACATTCTTGTATAATACGAGTTATTAACTTTGGGTAAAACAATTATTTCGTTTCGTGACGCTCTAGAAATTCGATTTTTCTTGTTGTTTGCGCTAAAACAGCTCATAACTAAATTACACTTTTTATAATTTTTGTATGCAAGATAATAAACAGTGGAAGTAGTTAAATATTGTTGCTTAGAGGACTCATAAAATATGTAAATAGATTTTTTTTTCTTTTAATATATCATTTAAATATGTATTACATTTTAATATGTTACATTTTCCTCATTTCATGTTATACTTTCATATTTTGTGCTATGTTGTGACTTACGTCAACTCTATATTTTGTTAACTATAAGTGGAAAAATATTTAAGCAAATAAATGCATATGAATTAGAAATATGTTTTACAATTAAAAATTATTGATTTCACCTTAATATCATCTATTTAAAACAGAATCTATGTTAAATAGAAGAAAAAACTTCAATTTTCTTCAAGAACTCAATTTAATAGACAAAAACGGAACATTTGAGGTCCAATCCATATCTACATTTAATGCAATCAGCCATAATTTACCTTGTGTGAATAGTAAAGAAATGCGATCCAGTTTGGCATGCAGAGATATATTGTCTCTCTGCCTCCTTGTTTAAAATAATATTTACAATAACGACACACACGTTAAAACATATTTGAATCATTTTTTGTTTATAGGAGATTCCATGTGGTACTTTTTCTTTAATTTGTTAATGACTCCCTCTCTCTATTCGGAACAAAAGTTCTTGAAGAAAATGATGTACTATAAAATCATATATATGATTTCGTAATTTTTTTTTTTTAATTCTCCAAACAAAAGTGAACAAAGAAAAGAATATATACATATATATATATATATTTGACATATGAGTAAAAATTATGCTGATTTATAAATTTTTTCAGTATAACTCGAAGAAAAAGAATTACTACTGACAAGGGAAGTATGAATCAGTAAAATTTCTATTGATAGCAAACCACGCTTAAATTAAAGAGCATGGTCGAAAACATTGGGTACCGTACAAATTTGCTGCAACAACTTCCATGGGGGTGAAAAATGCCCTCTACTAGTTTTAGTTATTTCTATAAAAGCCAACAAAACACGCAGCGGTGTGTGAGCGAATGGTTCAGTGCTAGCGTGCTTGACTTCGGATACGTAGGTCGTGGGATCGAGTCCCCGCAAGGGCATTTTGTATTTTATTTTTTTATTTCAACTGAAATATTTATTTATTTATTAAATTTAAGGAAATTAATAATTTAACGGGAAATACTTTTATATTATATTTATTAAGATTTTGTTAATGATTAGATTCAGATAAAATTTTGTTGATGATTGTTTTATATAAATTATTAATTACTATTTTTTAACGACGACATTAATAGCAAGAGTAAATCGTCTGCTCTCAATTGTATTATTTATTCAGACAATTTTTTGTTTGAAAAATCCTGAATGATGAACAGCTGTTGCTTAACTATTCGACGTCGCATTTAACTTATTTCAAATATTTCATTAAACAACTGTCAAATTTCGTAGTGTCGGAAGAACTGACAATAATATTGAAGACAATGACAAATTTTCTCAAAATGATTTTACTAATTTATATTTAATTTACATCTAAAAAAATTCAAAATCTGGATTTTACAAATCAAGTAATCTTGACGAAAGGCCAAATATTTGACAAAATGTTCGTTATGAACAATAATTGACGGTGAACAAAATTGAAATTCAAATAACTGTGCTCAATCTTTTTATATTTCTTGTTCTAATTGTAAAAAATTCTTATGGTTTCATGATTTTTCTACTTTTAATCATAATTGTTATAAATTAGAAACTATATTCGTAGCTTTAAACATGATGGTTTTCTTTTTTATAAATAAAAAAATGCATTTCTTAAATTCATTCTCAATACTTTATTAATTGGAATACTCAAAAAAAAAAAAAACTTCTTACTGTAATAAATATTCTCTCTTAAATTAATAATTTTTTTTTAATTAAAAACGTATAGAAAAAAAAATGAAAAAAATTACAAAACGCCCTTGCGGCACCCGATCCCAGAACATCCGTACCTGAAGTCAAGCACGCTAGCACTGCGCCATCCGTTCACACAAAGATGTGTGTTTTGTTGGCTTTTATAGAAATAAACTAATAGAGGACATATCTCACCTTCATGGGAGTTGTTGCAGCATATTTGTACGGTACCCAATGTTTTCAACCATGCTCATTAATTTAAGCTTGGTTTGGTTTCAATAGCAATTTTACTGATTCATACTTTCCTTGTGAGTGAAAATGCAAATATAGAAAATAATAATAATAATAATTTAGATAAGTAAAGATATTTTATTCAATTTAAATAAAACACGAACACACACGTTTAATTAAGTTAACTAATAAAATATTAGTATAATGTAATGACAATATTAGTATAATGTAATGACAAATTAAAGTATCTCACACAAATAATGTCTGAACTGATTCAATTAATTATACACAGATAGATAGATAGATATGGATATAAATACGGAAATAGGTATTACAACAATTCTCTATTTTATTTTTAAAGAAACATGACAAATATAAAACACTAGAAAATATTAATTTAGTTTTATTATAATTTCATTGATATTTTAATAAATTTCTACATTTTTACAGTGTTGATTTCCCAGTATGATTAAAAAAAAAAAAAAAAAAAAGCTCTTTCGTAAGTTTCAAATTCTAAACAATCTAGAAAAAGTGCATCCAATTATCTAGTGAAGAAAAAAATATATTTTATTACTGTGCATAAATTTGAATTATATATTTTTTTAACTATGTCCCAAAATCTATGCACCAAAATAAATTAAAATGTTCTATTCACATTGGAAACAGCGCTTTTCACGGAGCAGTATTTGCCATCCTGGACACATTTTAAAAAGGATTATTATCATGTTAATGCGTTTAAAAAATACTATAACATAATATATTTATAGTCACATGAATATAAATATTTCAAATAGAAAAGCAATTTTAATGTTGTTATAAAAGCTATTTTTTTGTACATCTTAAAGTTTTAAATCAGAAATGACCCACCCCACCCCCCTCTCAAAAAAAAAAAAAAAAAAAAAAAAAAATTGTTCTACATACAGAAACGGAAGACTTATTTTTAGCTGTTTCGTTTAGTATCTAAAATTAAATTGAAAACTCTATATTAATTTTCTAACCTTTGAATGTTAGCGATTTTATCTCTTCTGTTTTTATTCTGAAAACAATAAATAACTTTTTATGCCTATATACGGAAAACCTAATGTTAGGAAAGATGTTTAAAACATTTGAATAAGAAACATTTATTAAGAAAGAAGTAAAATACAAGTAAAAGACGCATTAAGCATAAACGTTCAGTAATACTGTCCTAGCATTTCATCAGTATGTATTAGAACATCTAAAAAGCCACAAATTTCAATTTCATAAACAAAAACTCAAACCAGGAATGTGTATTCGGAAAGTACAGTGATTAACTGGAGTGGGTGGATTTTTTTTTTTTTTTTTTTTTTTTTTTAACCCATCCTTTCAAGGAAATAATGATAGATAGTACAGCCTGTGATTAGAAGTCCGCAATACTATTTAATTTATCCTTACGAATATTTTCTTCGTCAAAACTTAATATCTTGGATCATGGTCTCAGTTTTCCTTTTGTAACTGAAATGAAAACAATCCGAAGTTATTCGATGCCTTTGAAACCATTCTTCATAAACTTAATGTAAAAGATAAATATTCTGTCCGTTCTGAGATATATAAAGATTTAGTAAAACATCATTAATTAATCTCTGCTAATTTTGGTTCTGATTGAAAAAAAATAATATCTTTTTTTAAGGATTTTTCTATTATTATTACTCGTGCCAGTAAAGAGCATATAACTGCTTTAATGAATATATCAAATTTTAACAAAAAAAAAAAGGAATTAGATCTTTTAAATGATAACTCTATTTATGAAGCTTTAAAGAAGGACTTAACTCCATTTATTCAAAGAAAATTGAACGATCTTATTACTAAATATGAAAACAAAAACTTAATTGATATACCTCTTGGCTCTTGCCAAAAACATAAAATATCACTCTGGTTTAGTTCCGACTTCTTGTGATCTCACAAAAGTTAATTCACCTGATTTTCCTCTTTAACAAGTTATTGAGTATACGCCTTCGCCTCTGTAATAGTCTTTCACATTACCTTTCCAGACTTTAAAAACCTCTAACTAAAACTCTCGATAAAGTTCAAACTCCACTTTTCACTTTTTGGATGAACTGAAACAAGTTACCGTTGAATGATATTCATTCATATTACTATTTTCTTTTTCACTTCGATTCCAATCTCTCTTTCATGTGAAATTGCGCTGCGCTACAAATAAAAAAAAATTCTAGCCCTGATACTATTCTTGCGTATTCTTATGTAAAATGACCTGCTGAATCCGAATATAACTCCCATTTTGCCCAGTCACCCACCGTTTTCTCGGGACACCACCCCCTCCCTAAATTTTTATCACTATTCGGTAATTTTATGGCCATGAATTTCATTTGGAGTATGGAAAAGAATTAATTTAACACTTAAAGGCAAAATATATATAATGTTTAATAAATAACATTAATAATAAATTAAAAAAATATAAGAAATGTAATATATAATTTCAGTGGCAGATCCCCCCTAAATTTTACCCTTGCCGAAAATGTTCATGTTTTAGAATTTCCCAACTCTGTAGCTCCTCAGAAGATATTAACAGATAAAATAATTTTTCTCCGCCACTAAAAATCAAATTTATAGCCATAAAATTACCAAAAAGTGATAAAAATATGGGTCATCCCTTAAAAAGGTGGGTTATAGGGCAAAATGGACGTCATATACAGATTCAGGAGGTCATTTTTTATAAGAATTTGCAAAAATGGTGTTCGGGGTAATATTCATGCAGAGCACTGTTATTCGTGAAATTTACTCAAACACAATTATTCTAATTATAATGCAAATATTGTCATTGGTCTCATCTCCTTCTATCATTTCTAATTTCTTGCAATTTAAATCTTCTATCATCGAATTAACGATACGACATTGGGCTCCCCCCCCCCTCCCTTTCTGTAAGAATTGCTGAACTGGTTATGTAATATATCGGAAACAAAATTAAATTCCTCTTCAAAGGTCAATTTCTTTTTTGGAGAAGGTATTTGAAATTGTTTTTGTCATCACTAACTTATATTAACGATATTTTAACCGGCTTCAACTAGATTTCCTTTAATTCACAGACACAACGAAAAATTCCTCATTATTTTGGCTTATGGCATTAAATTATTTAAAGTGCGATAACGTTTAAACGCCTTTTGAGAATGAGCATCAAATTTAAGGTAATTCCGGGACAGATGCCCCACTTAAGGAAAGGGAGCTATAAAATAAATTGGGTATTAACAACGACAACGAAAATTTGTGGGAAATACATAATATATATTGATTATTAATACTAGGTAGTTTTTTTGTACAGTATTGTAAATTTTCCAAAGAAAAAAGTAAAATTGTTGCACTACTATGTTTGACCACCTTTTCCGATGTTGGGGGTGAGATGCCCCACTCACGTGGGAGAGATGCCCTACCTGTAAAAACATAATGAAAGGTTTTATCAATGGTCAATTGTTTATAACAATTTTTCAGTAGTTTATAACATATGAAAGGTAAGATATTAAAAAAGAAATACGACCTTAGCATTAATTTATAAAATATTAAAATATTTAGCTACCATAGACAAGATGTAAAAATTAGAATAAAACACATAAACTATTGAAAAATATTTAAGTTTTTTTTTTCTTTAATAATGGGAAAATTTCATATTTACAGCTTAGAAAGTATAATAAAAAAAATATTACGAAATATGTCAAATATTTTTCTTTTTCTCTTCTCTAATTTTCGCTTTTCCGCAAACATTGCACAGATCTCCGTACATTGTGCATGATTAATGCAATCATTTATGGCACTTTATGCAATTTATCCAATCCGCTGATTCTTTTGTAAAATAATAGTTCTCCTCACATTCGAGGCAACTGTTTGTAAGATTACTTTCATCATTTTCAATAGGCATGTCCATCAACAGCTGTTTTGATGATTTGCTAAATTTAACAGCAGATTTTAGCTTTTTTTCTTGGATGTGCTCTTGGGATGTAATGTCCTTAGTCGACTGTATCTTTCTTTTTCGGCATCTTTCCTTTAACCAAGGTACATGGGGAATCTGTTGCAATATTTTTGTCGGGGAGAATGTTTGTTCAGTTGATTCAGAAATTTGGGACTGTTCACAAGTCTGTTACAATTCTTCTCTTGTGGAAAAGAAGTGGTTTGGAATCGCTGCTTGGATTAGAGGAAAAATTCCCGTCTCCCGAAAACCCTTAATGGCAGTGTCAACAGAAGCTGCCCTTTTCCAGGCTATACCAATCAGTTCTGCAGCTTGTATTCTCCCAATGGTGCTTCCTGGATGATTAACAATCCATTTCTTTGCTTCCTCTTTAAAGTAGTGTTTTAGTGGCTTAAAAAAAAGACTGGTCAAGAGGCTGAAGAGCTTGTGTCGTATGGCTGGGCAGGCATACAATTATAATGTCATTGTTGTCCTCAAATTCCCGCAAAATTCCAGTGAATTATTTTCCTTCTGCATTGCAACAGGCAATGACTGTAACGTTTTCTCCTCTCTCTGTAGATGTCAAAACATGAACATCTTTAGCCCCTTTGGTAGCCACGACCTTTCCTGGATCTTTATTTAACTGACAGCCGGTTTTGTCCATATTATAAATACTCCCCTGTCTTGTAAAGAACTGATTTTCTTCAAAGACTCTTGAAAGAATTTTTAATAAATGATCAACACTTTCTCTGTTCATGCCTTCCCCCCTTGCTAAAGAGAGCTCCTGGGCTTGTCTAATACTTAGTTCTGGGTTTCTCATAAAAAAGGATGACAACCAGGCGTACCCAGCCATTCTTGCTTCTAAATTAAACCAATTTTTGAGACCTAGCTTTTCAGCAAACTGAAATGCAACTGTCCTAATTGTCTCTCTGTCAGGTGCAAATCCACACTTTTCTAAACTTTGGATGTGCTTGACGAGATGTTTTTCGTTTTCAACTCCAAGCACTCCTTGTGGTCCCAAAGAACTTGTTTTGGTATTATTACCCATTTTTCTTCGACGACGACGAAGTGTCCGAGAAGAAATTCCATAGTACCTAGCAGCTTCATTGACACCAATTTCCCCTGCTTCTAGTCCCCTGAAAGCCTCTTTTAAATCGTCTTTTGTCCAGGTCTCACGAGCTGCTCCAGTATTTTTTCTTTTGTACACTGTAGGCATCTTTCCTGAAACAAACAAGAAGCACTGAACAACTGCATGAACAAATACAATAATATACACTCACTGGCACAATTAACCGCCCACCTACAGTTTCGTTAGCGCCCAAGTTTTATTTATGTTATATTTTAAATGTCAATATTCAGTTTAAATGTCAAAGGTCAGTCTGACATACCTGTGCGTTTTCTGCTTCCTTTCTGGATTTAATCTGTATTTTTGTGATTTCGTTTTGAGTTGCCACTTCTAGCGATCACGCGAATTTGAATTTTATTTGAAGAATTTTAACCAAAATTTATAGTTGAAAAAAATATTTTTAAGTTGAAAAATTTTCCATTTACAAATATTAAGCATTTTATAAAAACAATATGATTTAAAAAATATTAGTTTAAAATTTAAACAACTAAAAGACTTTTCTCCCTGAAAATGTATGTGGGGCATCTCACCCGAATATTATCTGGGGCGTCTATCCTTTTGGTATGGGAGAGATGCCCCGTAAACTGTCCAAAGTCCAAGACAGCAAAAATGGCCGCACAATGCCCGAAGTCGACTGATCAACTTCTTACTACAGGCTTTTAAGCTTATATAAAAAGAATCCGTACTTATTAAGTGGTGCCGGCCTTACAATTCAACATCACTCTTATAACAGAGTAGAAAAAACTTGGTACTTACTTGAAATATTGTTGTGGTAGCAGAAAACAAAGAAATGATTACACGTAACTTCCACAGCACACTATTCAACATCTATCTGAAGTAATAATCTGACTCGCAGAGCCATCTAGCGTTACGTCTCGAAATTACATAAAGTGGGGTATCTCTACCGGTGGGGCAACTCACCCGGAATTACCTTATATACATATTATACGTCACCAACGTACGAACTGATGAATCTAGTACTCATATATTTTTACAGAGACACAACAAGAACTTCTTTATCATTATAAATTATGTTTTTTTTTTTTTTTTTTTTTTTTTTTTTTTTTAATTGCATTAAACGCCTTATTTGATAGAGCTGATTAATTTCAAACTTCTTTTACTTTTATTTGTCTTCAGATTTCACCATAAAAAGATTCATATTGTTTCTGTATGCATTAATATTTAAACTATGCGGTGACTTTAAGAAAAATAATAATAATAACTTCAAATTATTAACAAAAACATAAAGATTGCTTTTAATATTCATTTAATAATCCTCATGGAAGATACAGCAAGCAAATAATTACGAAAAATTCGATGAAATAAAAAAAGTGTTGGTAAAGTTTTTATAAGGGTCATTTTTATGAAAATGCTTTAATTTTGGCAAAATTATGTAATATTAAGAATTAAATAATCAGTTATAAATATCTCTACTATTCTATCATTTATTTATTTCTTATTTACGCTTAAATTATTCTATAAACAATTCTGAATAGGCATATAAATAATCTTATAGCGATATGAAATCCCCCTCCCCCTATTTTAGTACAAACGTATATACACAAATCTTTTCCCACAATATTTCCTTTGAAAAAAAAAAAAAAAAAAAGAAGAAATAATATTTTCATTATATAGGAACTTTGTTCAAAATTTTTTCACTTCTATTTTAATTTTGTAAATGTTGATCTTAGGCACATATACAGGGTATCCAATAATCGGCCACCGATTTTAAAATTAAATTACTTCTAAACAAAGATAGGTAGAGTAATGAAACAAACGGCATGTTTATTTTCGAAGTTGTAAAAATAATTTACCTGAGAATAAATATTTCTTACAAGTATTATCAAAAAGTGGCGCTGTTGATAATTTATGTTCTCATTCGTATAAAAATGTGATTCGTCTGGAAACTATGCGCAACCAGAGTTGAATCCTCCTTCATCAATCATTTTTAGCATGTTCTGCGCGAAATTTTCAATTTGTTGCACATTGTAAGAGGCAACAGCCTTGTAACCAGTGTTGGGCATAATTGATTAAAAAGTAATTGAATTACAATTGAATTACAATTAAATTACAATTATAATTATTTTACTGCCAATTAATTAACAAGTAATTGATTACAAATAAATTGAATTACTTAATCAATTTATTTGTAATAATTCAATTTATTTGTAATCAGTTATTTGCTAATCGATTGACAGTAAAATAATTATAATTGTGATTTAATTGTAATTCAATTGTAATTCAATTACTTTTTAATCAATTATGTCCAACACTGCTTGTGACATTGAATCTTAAGCGAAAGTAGGCGTAGATTATTTCTCAGAATTGTATGGGTCTGGAAGTTTCCAATCCTAATACTGTTGCAATTCTTTTTATGAATTTTCTTGGATACTTGTGCATAAGATATTTACAGCTTTCGAAATAAACATGCTGTTTATTTCCTTCTTTTATCTATCTTCGTTTAGGAGTAATTTAATTTTAAAAATGGAGGCCGATTATTGGACACCCTGTAATAAATAAAAAAGATGCGTGTATATATATATATAAAAAAAAAAAGAATAGAATTTCAAACATCGATCGAAAATTTCCCGTAAGTTAATTTTATGAATAACAAATAGATTTTTATTAGGGCTTCCTATGCAAAAATATTTCTGTGAGTAAAATGGGCGGGCCACATACTTTAAAAAATTCAAGTAAAAAATGTCAACTTTGTATCATAAAAGGTCTCATTATCCAGAAATAATTGAAGTGAAAATAATAACTAACGAGTAACAAGTTAAAATGTAAAATAATTGTAATCATTGTTTTCAATTAAGAAATGTGTATGAATATTTGCAATCCAACCTCGTGATAGGATTTTCATTACGAGAAGCACTGAAAAGTGAAGTAAGACAGCTTTTTTTTTATGACATACTTCTTGGAATATGAGGGCTCATATTTCCGTCATATTTATGGGTTCATTTTGGAACGAAATGCTAAAATTTTCTTCATTAGTTTATTAGTGAGGGGAACACATTTCTTTTTTGGGAAGTTTTTAAATGGAGGCCGTATGAAAGTTCAAATTAAAAAAAATTCTCTCTTTCTCCTTTTTTTTAAAAAAAAAAAAAAAAAAAAAAAAAAAAAAAAAACAGTTTTGTAATTTATATATTTAAAGTCATTAAGAATTAATGCCGTTGTAAAAAATTTCAGAACTCATATATATACATATGTTTAGTACTTTAAACAGAAATTGAAACGTTGCCAATACATTCCATGTTTTCTCAATTAATTTCGGTTGCCTTAGAAATGTCCAGTATGAATTTCAAAATGAAAGATATCTCGTATAAAGTATCAGTTATTTAAACATATAAAACGCATCTTTTTCAAGAGTATTACAATTCATTTTGGTGTCGAAAAATATCAAATCTAGGACATGATATATAGATTTCACCAAAAAGTAATATTAGAAATGCTTGAAAAATGTTTTATTTTATTATATTTTACTGTAAAGTATATTTACGAAAAGAAGGTTTATGATACCTTAATGAAAATTTTGGAAGAGTCTTCCTTTTTTTTTTTTTTTTTTTTTTTTTTTTTAGTGTTTTGAAATTTTATATGCTTTGCTTCCAGTATTTTAAAAGGTACTTGGTTGAATACTAATGCGAAAGCGCACAAAAATATTTTTTTGCGAAAATGTAGTAAAGGTTTTCTTGTCCTTTAAACTTTTTAAAATTTATTTTTCAGTAAAGCATCTGAAAGTAGAACAGATAATTAAATAATAGCAATTAATTGAGAACCATTTAGACTTAAGCAGATGTATAGGGTAAGAGTGTAACGTCAGAACTAGTTCTAGTATATTCGTCGAAGAAAATTAATTAGAGAGACAAACACTAGTAAAGTATTTCATTTTTCGTGGGAATTATAAATTAAACTCTTATATCGATTTTCTTATCGATGATGGTCAATTTCTTTATTTTCAGTTAAATTTAAATTAGTTAGAGAATGAAAACGGATACGATAATTTCTTTTCTAATACTACATACATCTTACTACAATTTACAATTTTTTGTCAACAAGACTAAAATTTTGTAATGTAATAAAGGTTGGTTGGTTTTTACGTCACACTATCGTCACATTACGTCACACTGTGCTATCATCGATTAAAAAATAATATATGTAAAGGTGTATTAAAAGTTATAAGGCTCTTCAATTGAAAGCGGAACTGCGAAAATAAAAAAAAGCAGTCTTTGGGGACTGCCGATAGAAGTGAAAACTAAGTAATTTGTGAATTGTATCGTCGAGCTATTAGATTATTATTTTCGAATTATTTTCGGTTTGTAAAGAAGTGTTTATGATCTGTATTATATGATTCGGCACAATATTTGTAGCTACCCAAATTAAATGAACTAAGCCTTATATTAGGTAAAAATACTGTTATATGACTAAAATAATTTTCTTTTTTTTATTATTTATTTGAAAATTTATATTGAAAGCAAAAAGAAGAATATAACAGTTTGTATAAAAACACGTGCTTGTACTTTGTGAACTATGTATGTACTGTGGAAAAGTACATAATACATAGAGTATAGAACTAGAAAGAGACAGATGTCAGTAGCCAGTATACTACTCGTATTAGTATACATTTTATACACACACACATATATATATATATATATATGTATATGAGGCATGCCGCGCCGTGGGCTACATATATGGATATATATGTAGAGAGATTTACTCTTTGTATATATATAATGTATACTAATAACGCACGGAGGTATATCTATGTACATATATACACAGTATACATATAGCTCGTGAAAAGCGTTCGGTGATGATGACGCGAGTTCCATGATTTTTGTTCACCCAAAAAGTGCTCAACGCGCCTAAAGAAGTTTTCACTTCAAAGCGTTTGGTGACGATGACGCGAGTTCCATGATTTTTGTTCACCCAAAAAGTGCTCAACGCGCCTGAATAAGTTTTCACTTGAAAAATTATGCTCGCGAGGTAGTATTTTTTAACATCTATTGTGGATGGCGATGTTTAACTCACGAAGCGGTAATATCCAACTTACCGGCTGTGTATAGTTATTGCAAACAAAAACATAACAGAACTAGGGAATAATATGTTATGGAATCGTGGAATGACGTGCAGCGCAGCGCGAAAAAATTCAGAAATTGTGTGTCGAAGGTGTTGCAGTTAATGTAGCGAAATAATAAAGCAAAAGTTTACGATTAGCAAAAATAACCTCCAAGAAATGCAAGTGTGATTTACTGTCAAAAGTGCACAGGATAACATCAGTCCTTATGTAGATAAACAGTGCAAAAAAAATTCGCTAAAATCCCGATCTTTTACTTTGTGACTTTTCATTCATTTGTTTTTTGTACAAATATATTGAAAAGACATCAGGTAGAAAACTACAATAACGTCCATGGAATAAGTGAGGAATGACCTCACATGTAACCAAAGACTTTATTTAAAGCTGGTACTGATAATCGTGTAAAACATTGGAATATTGTAGATCTCTTGCCCAAAATTTTATTTTCTGCATCATTGTTCAATTATTGCCACTATAAGATTTTACGACATCAAATCTGTGAAACTAAAACAATGATTTTATAATCATCAAAATTCTGAAATCACCGAAACACATTTAAGAAATTTCAAATTCAATATACAAAAATGGTCTTTTAATTATTTTACATTCAAAACAAAACAAATACAAAATTTGAGTATTTACTTCTGAATAAAAGATTATAAAACCTTTTTATAAAATAAGACGAAACAAATTTTTTTCTTTCTATAAAACATTGTTTGCTTTCATAATAAATATGTTACTACAGTCGTAATTCACCATTCAAAAGTTCTACATTTTTGTATGTGAATCTATTTTTCTTTTATCCTACGCCACCGACACACGGTTTACCCGGATTTTATGTCAACATTTGCATACAAAAGCAAATCTCTCAGTGCTTTAGGGCATTTACAAATTCAATTTTATTGTTTTTCAAAAATGTAATTGCATCATTGAGTTAAGGAAATTCAATTATGTAATAAGATGAATTTTTTTACGAGTATTGAAAGCACTTTTAATGTTTCTACTATCTTTAAAGTTTTTAATACCATTTTAATAAGATAATACATAGTTTAATCTATATTTAAAACATTTGCATTTTTATAATAATTTTACATTTTTTTACACATTTTATAAAGGTTATATTCAATATTTAATGACATGTATACTTAATAAAACCAAAAAAAGTAAATAAATAGATTTTTCTTTTATTTGCTATATAATTTCTTTTCAATTGATAAAGTAAGAAATCTGGAGTGACTCCACTCGACTTTCCGGACATTGAGTAATTAACAGTTTTGTAGATAAAGTAAAGAAAGAGGAGTTCTTAAACAAACAAAAGAGAGAAAACCATAATAGAGTGTTTGAGTATTTTTCTCCATATATTACACGATGTTTTATTTAACGCTACTGAACTTTGAGCCCATAGATCATAATGATAAAGATTTTTTCGTTGTGTCCCTGTAAAAACCTATAAATGCTAGATTCACCAAAATGCTTATAGTTAGTGCAGCAGTGATTTATAATATTCCCATAAATTTTCAGCTCAATTGAATAAGACGTTTAGATGCTATCGCACTTTTAAGATTTTGGTCCCATAGGCCATAATGATAAAGAATTTTTCTTTGTGCCCTTGTAAAAAAACTGTATGTGCTAGATTCAACAAAATCAATAGGGTCCGTACTATGGTGACTTACAATATACGTACCAACTTACAGCTTATCCGAACAAAGCGTTTAGACGCTAGCGTGTTCACTCACATACATACACACATACATACACACACACATACACACACACATACACACACACATACATACGTCCTCGCAAAAATAGTGAAAATGGATTCAGAGGACCTCGAAACATATAGAAACATCAAAATCTCAAATTCGGATTTTTGACATGATTACAATACTTTCCACACTATAGTCTTCGGAAAGTAAAAATAATTGAAAATAAAGATGATGTTAAAAATCTTACTGACTCTGTATTAAAATGTATCTTACTCAAAGAACTAATTTAGTATGCACATGCTGGTACATGCGTGTGCGTCTAAAATTAGAAATGATTTCAAAAAATGTGGTAAAAAATGAAGTTAACAGGAAAGTGATCAGTGAATGATATATATATATATATTTTTAATCTGAGACTGGCGTTGAGTCGACATATTTAGTGGTTGTAGAGAAGTGAGGTTTATAATAAAACACAATCAAAACAATAAAATGTATGAATACATGTTTGAATTATATATATAATATATTAGCTTCTGTATAAAGTTCACCATATTGTATAGTAAAAATAATTGGACTATAACATTTTTGACAGCTGAACGAGCACTTTAGTACATTTTTCATGTAATACTTAAGAAAAATACACAAGTGTTCGTCACTCTTGCAAGTGCCGTGTTAAAATAACAGTTAATTAACATCTATGAATTTGAATCCTCGCGCCCTAGATTCCCTAGAACCACATGATCTAGCTACAGCTGATTAAAGTTTACAGATGTTAATTAACTGTTATTTTAACATGTCTTCTGAGAAGGTGCAAATTTTAGCGGTGGCGAGCACTGGTGTCTTTACCTTAAATATTTTTCATTACGAAGGAAAAGACTGTTAAATAACTTTATATAACTCCCTCCCGTCTCTCTCTATATGTATGTATACACATACAACATGTGATTAACTCAACAATAGGCTTCTACTCAAACAACGTTAATATAGAAACACTATTAATGCACTTCTACACCTAAAAATCTATAATAATAAAAGAAGATGTCTGTCTGTCTGTCTGAGCATCTATACGTTCAGCCCCTACTGAACGCAGAACTACAATATTTGACATACGGGTGCTCAGATGCCTGCCCGAGTGCATAGTGAAAAAAAAAATAAAATTTTAATTAGTTCCGGAGATATTAATTAAAATGTCGACCCATGTCAAATCAAAAAACGATTCAAAATCGGAGGCGACCGTCATTTTGTTCCGGAACCGCGTACCTGAAAAGAAAAAGCAAAGAGAGGAAATTTCGTGGGTTTTTGTAAAGCGATCCTGCTCGAACGGTTCGAGATATCGAAATACACCTCTACCAACAGAAAGAGCATTTATTACCGATTCTTACGGCACAATTTTTTTTAAATACGGATTTTTTATATTTAATTTTTTTTTTTTTTTTTAAAGGGTCGAAAATTTCTCTTTTTCTCGATCGTCTTTTTTGAAACGCCTTTTACGACCGAGTAACTGTTCCATTTCTTAACAACTGGTATAATCGGAAAGGTCATTTAATCCTCTTTCGAACCATATAAGCATTTTTACAAAATACAGATTAGCGATCCATATTTTTAGATTTTACGAAACATCGATTTTTTCACAAAACATTTTATAACTCAAAAGCGTTTAAAGATAAATCATTTCTTTTTTTTTTTTTTTTTTTTTTTGGTATAGATCTCGCTTCAACAATTCAATTCCCAAAAGATTGAGAGAAAATTTCAAAAACTGAATGAGTTATAATTATTTTAATTTTAGACATTAAACCATTGAAAATGCCGTACTTTATTCCAAAATGAATACCGTAATCAAATAATGCAGACGTCCATTGCGTCACCATGACAACCCTTTCAGACAGGATGCATTTCTGGACGGAAGCGAAAAAAAAATAAATAACAGCTGGCACTGATTGAGAATCGGAGGTATTTTGAGTAGAATAAAAAATTGCAAATTTCTATTCTCTTCAATGTTTTACTTTCGCACACGACACTTAGTATACAATCTTAACACCACAAAACAAACTTGCAGTTAAATATTCACCGATTTTGGTCAATAAACAAAAGGTTTACGTTTTAATTGCAAATTAAATTGTCTCGAAAGAGGATGCTACTTTCTATAGCAACACTTAATTTTTTCACTTAAGGTAAAAATATTTGTATTTACCAAAAATATTTGTTTTTACTTCCATTAACCGACTACCGTAAGTAATGGAATTCGAAATTTCACCTGACTTACACGTTTTGAGGTGTCATGGCGCTGTAATATTTTAAAATTTCAATATTTCAGATTCTAATTATGTTTAATTTTTTTTTTAATACGTCATTCGATGCACATTTTAAAGTACGGTTACATTAACGAAAGTGGAATTCGAGATTTCACCCGATTTACACTTTTTGAGGTGTCCTGATTAGGTTTTCTTTTGCATCTCAATAGTGGAATTTCAGATTTCAGCTTATTTACACGTTTTGAGATGTCCTGAATGGGTTTTCTTTTGTATCTCAGCTACTAATTAAAATATCGAAAGTGGAATTCGATATTTCACCTAATTTACACGTTTTGAGATGTCCTGAATTATTTTTCTTTTTTATCTCAGCTGCTAATTAAAATAATTTCATAAGTAATACATCATTTGAAAGCGTTGTTGATTTGGAATTGAATAGTACATTACAGAAATTCGATATTTCGACATTTCTCCTGATTTAAACGTTTTGAGGTGTCCTGAATGGGTTTTCTCTTTTGTCTCAGTTATTAATTAAAAAAATTTCATAAGTAATACATCATTTGAAAGCTTTGTTGAGTTGATACACATTTTAAAGTACTTTTACATTATCGAAAATGGAATTCGAGATTTCACCCGATTTACACGTTTTGAGGTCTCCTGAATCAGTTTTCTTTCGTATCTCAGCTACTAATTAAAATAATTTCATAAGTAATAGAAAGCTTTTTTGATTTGGAATCGAATAGTGGATTACAGAAATTTCTACCGCCAGATGGCGCTGTATTGAACAGTAGATTAAAGAAATTTCTACCGACAGATGGTTCTGTAATATTTTAAAATTTCAATATTTTAAATTCTAATGAGCGAGGAAGGTGTTATACGTTCTAAAACGGGGATAAGGCGCCGCAGGCGCCACCGAGCGGGACTTTGCTAAAGTCAGAAATTTGAAGGATCATAACATGGTGAGCGAACAGGCTGTTTCAGATATTGAAAGTGGAAGAAGGCGCCGCAGGCTACCGAGCGGGAATTTACTGCGATTAAATTTTTCAATAAAGCTATTTTTACTATATGTCAATAAGCTGTTGTAAGATCTGAAACGGGAAAAAGGCGCCGCAGGCGGCTAGTTAATGAATAACTAAACAGTACTAATGTACCAAGGGTACTTATTATGCCTTGTAAACAAAGAATAAATAATTTCCATACCATATTCTCATAAAAAGAACTTGCATTTTTGCATATAATATGTACAAATATTAATTTCATTTTACTTAGGGCAGTCTAAAAATCTTCATTTGTACCTACCTGAAATTTCGTCCACAAACGTAAATTATCTGAATTCGTTTGAATCTCGGTATACACGAACCGTTTATCTATTGTTCACAAAATGTTTTATATAATTTTTCCATGTCATATAGATTTTGAATATCAAGTTTTTAATAATTGCTAATCCGTGTTCTTAAGTTATGCTGATAATAAACACTCATACCAACCGCTAAGAACATGGTTTTCAGAATAAGGGTCCCCAAATCGTGTAAATATAAGAAAATTTCGTCAACGAAAATCTGTGGCAAATACAACATTTTCATACAGTACAGTCGGTAGCAAAATTATTGAAGCACACATCCACATTTTTCATACATTTTTTTTTAAAGTTACATCGCTAATTTTTATCCTTAACTTGCTTTTTTATGAACAGTATAGGACTAAGATCATGACTCGATAAATACTTACTTAATTAAACAGTGCGCATCCATTAAGTAGGAATTATTTATTGCTAGTGCTTCAATAATTTTGCTGCCGAATGTATATTAATAAGGAAAGGAAAAAAGTAAAATTAAAAAAAAAATTCCTTTTTATTTAATATTTTGTTTGACTATGGTTCTTTTAAATTCTTTCTCCTATATTTTTCCAGCATAAAATGATGTACTATTAAAAAGACGTTATGAATTTATGAGCTATAAAATTTTCTTTTCCAACATTTATTAAAGCATATCTAAAAATCTTACTTTAGGGATCATATAAAAAAAAAATAATAATCAGTGGAATTACTTATTTATGATTTTTTCACGAGAGGACAGCGTGTATTTTTTATTGTGGATTTATATCAAAAATTGCATAATATATAAACATGATGCAGGGATTTTAAATCACGTAATACGGAAATTAATTTTGCATGTACAATTTTTATGGATTCCTTGAAAAAGATTAGATAGTTTTTGCTAATATTTTACGATTATAAATAGTTTTGTAAGGCATAAATTTATTCAAGGAGAAAGAAAGACATTATTTTTCTCATGGATTTGTAATTAAACAAAATAATTAAATAAGAATTAATTATAAAGTTTTGATTGATTAATGTAATACTATTAAAATTTCTTTTATTTTTCCGACTGAGTGAAAATAATGCCTGGACCGGGAGTCGAGCCCCGGACCTTTGACTTACAAGGTCAAGGCTCTACCAATTGAGCTATCCAGGTCGACAATCGGTCGGCATTACTCACTCAGACAGCCTGAAGGCAGAAATTGATTGTCGACCTGGATAGCTCAATTGGTAGAGCCTTGACCTTGTAAGTCAAAGATCCGGGGTTCCACTACCGGTCCAGGCATTATTTTCTCTCAGTCGGAAAAATGAAATTTCAATAAATATGATTTTCTTCCAATCAGTTGATTGTGTGATTTTAATAAAAAATTGTAGTACTATTAGTGTAAAATTATATTAATTTATAATATGTTAACATTTAAAAGAAGTAACTATTTTATTAACTTTTATTATTAGTAACTTTGTAAATAAAAATTTGTAATTAAATTTAATAAATCACAAAATCACGCTAAAGATTTTGTAGTCTATACTATAAATTGAAAAAACTCGCAATATTGTATTTTCTTACTATAAGTTTATTGATTTCCATTCAAGTCTTATGAAGATACAGATGAATAAAAACATTGTAAATAAATTACAAATTTATACTAAAAAGATTGTATGTAATCGAAGATGATAAATCCCAAAATATCGCTTAAATTATTTCATCGTTTGCTTCCAAAATTTTTATTCGTCATTTTTCCATACTAAATAAAAGATAAATTAAAATATTGTAATTTAACACAATGTATTGCAGAAACATGTTGAAAATTCTCTCGTGTTTGTTTAGAAAGTTGGTTCAGAACACCGGTATTGCACTGTTTTTTACTACAACTGGTACACAATCCCCATACTAAAAAACACTGAAACCTCACTGCTAAATATTAGCCGTAAATTACAGCAAATATATCATCTATGTATGTAAAATCGTTTGTCCTTCGTAAGTGATTCATCATCGCCCGGCCCAAAACCCTGGACCTAGAAGCATGAAATTTTGTGACAGTTTTCCTTCTATTACTTAGACATCTACTAAGAAGCGATTTTACAAAATTCGCCCTCGAAGGTGAGGAGGGGGGCAAAACGTGATTTCACAAAATCCTTCTTATCTCAAACAATAAAATAAAATAAAATAAAATAAAATACAGATATCCCCAAAATTTTTACTTTAAAATATAGCTAACACAAATGTCTAAAAACCAATTTCTGGAATTTTAGAAATTCGGTCCCCAAAAGGGGGAAGGGGCAAAACATGATTTCACATAATCCTATATATCTCAAACAAACAAAAAAAAAAAAACCCAGATATATACGTGAAAATTTTTGCTCTAATATATAGCTAATACAAATATCTAAAAACCAATTGCTGGAATTTTAGAAATTTAGTCCCCAGGTGGGGCGGTAAGGGGGGGAGGGCTATGGGGCAAAAACAAATAGAAATACAGTTAGGCCGTTCAAAATTGGTACAGATTGGTTTTAGAGGCCTGCAAGTCGAATGGGAATATTTTCGAAGTATAAAGTTATTAGGAGGAGCAAAAAAAAAAAAAAAAAATAGAGTTAGATCGTTCAAAATTGGTACATAGAGGTTTTCAATACCTACAAATCGATTGCGGATATTTTCGAATTTGTAAAATTATTAAGAGAGGCTGGAAGGGGGGGGGAGGGCGGAGGGGCAAAAATAAATATATAATTAAATTGCTCAAAATTCGTGCATAGAGGTTTTTGCGGATATTTTCGAATTTGTAAAATTATTAGAATAGACGTGAGGGGGCAAATTGGGAAAATAATAGAAATAAGAGTTAGAGCGATGAAAATTAGTATTATTAAGTTTTAAGGCCCAAGAAATCGATAGAGGATATTTTAGAAAGAATAGATTTATTAAGAGGGTCGGGAACGGTGAGCGCAGGAACAATCGCACCGTGCGCGAAGTTATATGCTGCCACAGGCGCTGGGAGTACGGACCGATTACCCCACTGATGAGAGAAGAATATTTTTATCTTTTATATTTTTTCCCTTTCGACAATATAGTGATTCATTAAAAGTGTCGAATTGCGCGCGCGCAGCGCATAATGGTCCGCGCTGCCGAAGGCAGTGGGAACCCAGTGCGACATTTTTTCTGATCAGATTTATTTTCTCTTTTTTTTCACATGATAAATATTAATGCAATTTCGAGACTTCATTAATTATAGTGATTCATTTAAAAAGAAGGACCAGCGAAGCGGGCGTAGCCTGCTAGTAAAAAATAAAACTGAAACGTACAATTTAGGACTAAAGTTTATCAGCTAAAGGTTTTTATTTCTACAGTGCATAACTGAAAGATTTAACATTGTACATACATATGAATCGTGTTCAAAAATTATTTTAGAAATTTGTTACAGGAATATTATAGAATGTTTTAAATAATGAATAGGTTTATCTCATTAGAATGTTTAATACATAAAATTTGAATGATTTTAATAATTTTTTATAATTTAAAACAAATATTAAATTTTTCATTTAAAGTTATTTTGTTATAAATATACATTTAAAAGAAAATATAAATTTAGAATTAATTTTTTGTTTCAGAAATATTATAATTTTGAAAAAAAAAAGTTGAAATTCAAGGAAATTTTACAGAAACTCTTTCGAATTTAGGCATTTTCTCAAATACCTACAAAAAAAAAAAAAAAAAAAAAAAAAAAAAATCTTTAGAAATCATCTTGAAACTTAGTGACTGTAAAGAAATTGATACATCTCACCCATTTCAACAAACTTTTTTTTTTCCTGGAGAGGAAAAGGGGACCAATAAAAAATTAAAGACAAATCAAAATGTTTTGCATCACCCGGTAAAAAATTATTCTTAAAATCCGTTTTGGCTGCAGCATGTGATTATAAGTATTCTTTTAATCATGTGTATAATTTTGTATGAGGCTACCACATATATTCATAGAGATATGACGTTTTCTTTAACAAAATGCAAAAAAGAAAAAAAAAAAAAAAAAGAAAAGAAGGAAGAAATCGCCAATTTTTCAATTATAACTCGTAGGGTATTAGATCCAGGGCGAAGCCTTTTTTATTTTCTTTTTTGAAAACTTGGCATACTACATTAGACAACATACTGCAACCAAAATGCAAAAATGTTAGATACCGTACGAAATATGAGTATTTTTACTATGGGTGGGAATCGATTAAGAGTTTTAACTGGGTTAATCGTAGTTTATTAATCAATTAATCGGTCGATTAATCAGATTTTTAATCGGTTTTTATTTTTCTTCATATAATTTTATTTCAATGATGAATAAAACTCTCATATTTTGTATATATATATATATATACAGTAAAATTTCCCTTTGTTCCGCAAAAATTTGGTCGTAAATAGAGATGGCCGCTCAAAGAAGTGTCAACATTGGACATTGAATAGATAAGTAACAAATCGGTGCCTTTAAAATCGGTCGTGAGAGGAGGGGGTCGCTTAACAGGGGTGGTCTCCCATAGAAGTTTCACTGTATATATTATTCATAAGTTTGATTGAATTTTTTTTCCCCAAGAATTTTTGTCTAATTAATTACATTTGTTTATAATTGAAATTTAAATCAATTTTCAGAGTAATAATTGGCGACTTTAAGTTGTTGTTGCTGTCGTGTGCCACTCGGAAATTCCGAGCCCCGGTAGTGGAACTAACGGACTTATTTTAAGGCAAGAGGGTTGCGTCTTCCGTTATTGGGAACGCCTCATAGGGAGGAAGTTCCATAAGCTGGTGAAAGATGGCAGCACCAGCCAAACACGAATTTTGATCCGGATCAGTGCGAGTTTGTCCCATGTTCCGGAACCCCCAGAGGTATAATTTTTGACTTTAAGTGTTAATTTTATATAAATATTTTCCCTTATTCATTTTTTTTTTTTTTAATAAATTCATTTTTGATTCATTTTGAAAGAACATTAAATGAATTTACACATATTTTAGTTTTATATTTGCAGGCCTTGTCCATCTCGCTTGCCACTATTTTTAAATGAATTCTCAAAATTCCATATCATTAGCATAAAAATCTCAAATTCTTATATTTTAGTACTACTCAGGCACTTCTGACTAGAACACAGAATGTTATTTTCTATTTCTACTTCAATAGTTACTATCAGCAATTCTGAACAGACAATAAACGCTTGAAGATACTGTAAAATTCTGTTGTCATTTCCCCCATCAGAAGGATAGTAGAAATCTCAATCCATTTTTTTTTTTTTTTTTTATTAAATCTTTAGCATTTCCATTTTTTGAAAGCTTCTTGTTTCTGAGAATACTATTACCCTAGCCAGCACTTTCTGTAGAAGGTTACAGACAGGTGGTGTTGCTCCAGCATGCACATGAAGCGGCAGTTTGTTTAATAACTATCCTTCCCTTTTCTCTATGAACAAATGTGCAACAACTATTTTTGAGAGGTTTTCTTTTTATTTATTTATTTATTTTCTTTTTGCTTTTTCATTATTTGATGGATGTTTCTTAGAATGTTTGTT
The DNA here is from genome assembly GCA_963930645.1 of Salticus scenicus. Taxonomy (NCBI): domain Eukaryota; kingdom Metazoa; phylum Arthropoda; class Arachnida; order Araneae; family Salticidae; genus Salticus; species Salticus scenicus. The sequence goes on from OZ005654.1 coordinate 119,137,517, forward strand.
AGCAAAGCATGTGAAAAAATATTTTGTAGGCAGAAGAACATTTTTACTTAAATTCGTAGTTTGAAAATTTTAATCGAATTTTGAAAAATTTTAATCGAATTAATCGATCCGATTAACTCGATTAAAAAAATTGATCGGGACTAAGCATTGATCGATTAACCGAACCGATTAATCGGCACAGCCCTAATTTTTACTGAGTAATTTTTAACTACGCATGCAGAAGTTTTATAAAAGTTTCATTTGCATAATTTAATAGCCAAAAGTATTGAGCTACTAATATGAAAAGATCAAGAAAATATCGTATAAAATCAAAAATTTATGAGGGATAGAATAAACAGAATTTCAGTTCCTCTCAAAATAAAAGCTAAACTATAAAGGGGTTTACTTACATTTTTATTTTGATTTAATCAGTGCCCTATGGTAATTCAGAATTCACTGCTTGTGAATTAATATTAATGCTACCCCTGGCCATTGTTTTTTTTTTTTTTTTTTTTTTTTTAGAGAGAGAGAGAGAGGGAGGAGAGAAACACAAATTCTATCCGTTATATAATTCATAATTTCTTGAATTTACACGGTAGTTGTTTGGAGTTTTCATTTTAATAGTTCAATACTTTTGGCTATTAAATCATGCAAATGAAATTTTCTAAAAGTTTGCGCATGCGTAGTTAAAAATTATTTAGTAAAAATACTGAGATTTCGTAAGATATTTAGCGTTCTAATTGCAGTAGTTTGCATCTAATGTAGTATGCCGATTTCCCTAAAAGTAGTTTTGCACTGGATCTGATACCCTACGTATTACAATTAAAAAAGTGACTTTTTTTTTTTTTTTTCAATTTTTGAAAAAAAAAAAACTGTTATATTTACACGAATGTATATGGAAACCTAATAAAAAATTACACAGATAATTAAAAGAATCCTCATAACACTCATAAGCATTACTTTTTACAGGGTGATCGAAAATATTTTGGTTATTGTTTAATTTTTTACTGGTCCCCTTTACCAGTTCAGGAGAAAACTTTTGCTCAAATATGTGAGGTATAACATGTTCTTCATCCTCTTAACCCATTTTATCCCATTTTCCTATTTATAGGACAGTTGAAAAACAGCATATAGAAATCAGAATTTGCTTGCTGCGAATATTTTGTCAGATGGAATATATAATGGTATATATAAGCTTCTGCTAGCGTGTTATGTGTCTGACATCCTCCTCCTCCATCTGGAATCTTTGTTTAATCATTACATTAGGGGGCGTGGTTTATCTTCTCTTTGCGGTTGAAAATTCTTTCTGGAGAACTATCAAGTAAATAAGAAAGTATTATACAGATGAAGAAAAACTTTATACTCGGACAGCACTTTTCACTATTGAAGAGAACACTAAAACATATAAGTGCAAATTTCATCCTCTTTATTTCAATGTCCTGCGTACAAGGTGGATAAGATTTCTTATACATGATTTATATATATATATATTCATATTTTATGTATTTAGTTTATTTTGGTTTAATTAACTTTAAAAAATATAATTTTTCTCAAATTTGAGCAAAATAAATAAATTAGGATAAAAGGGGTTAACATTTGCAGAATGTTTTCAGATATTTTACAAAACGTCTAAATTCAAAAGTGTTCAAATTCTTATTGGTAGATTGTGTATATATAAACAATGCACTTAGCTATTAAAATACATCTGAAAAATTTATTTTTAAAATTCTTAATAAAATTTCTTTTTATTATTATTATTATTATTATTATTATTATTATTACAGCATCAAGTAACAATTTAATTTTTTTTTATTGTTGAGCTTTGAAAAATCTTGTATAATAATCATAATGTAATTATTGCACTTTAAAAATATTGTAGCATATAAGCTTTCTGTAGTTTTATTACCTGTATTATATAGAACTTTATATGATTTATTTATGACTTATAAATACTAGACCTCATTTCTAAAATGTATTTATATGTATATTAATATATATATATATATATATCCAGATTATTCCTGAAGTAATGTAAATGCCTTAACAAATTTCTTTTTAATAAGATGTCCTGCATTTATGTAATTTACTTATTTCCTTGGTACATAAAAGAAAAAAAAAGGCTGCTACGATTTTTTAAGAAATACATCGAACTTTCGTCAAAATGTCTGCTACAATTCTATTCAAACTAAATAAAACCCTCTTTTATCAGTCTGTTTAATTTTTTTCCTTTTCTAGGTTTTGTTCAGTATAAACTTCAAATAAAAAGCATGACTTACATTGTTATCTGTATTTTATATGTTTTTAAAGAAAAGAAAATGTCTTTTTCGCTGAATCTATTCAGCCTGAGTTGTTTCGGTCAGGATAAAGTCGCTGTTATGTTTAAGTAATACGAAATGTAAAGACATTTACCATCTTGACAGCAAAGCTTTCAATAAATGTTCTCATTGTGTTTTAAACAAAATTATATATAACGTACTTGTTGGGACTTAGGTAATTTCTGCTATAAACATATGGGATATGATTACGGTAATCATTTCTAAACTAAACTATAAATAAAGACAAACCTACAGATTATGACAAATCTACAGACAAACCTACTATTAATACTAACTATTGTTAGTATTAAAAATTTTTGTTAATCTGAATGTGCTACGAAAAGTTTAGAATTCTTTACCTTGTCATATGTTTCGTTATATATATATGTGTGTGTGTGTTAATTCAAAAATATTTTTTTAATAGATTTTTTAAGTTTAAGGCGAAAATTTTTAAAATATTTTTGTTTTTGCTTAAAAAATATATAAGGCATTTCATTTTTTTTTTTTTAGATTGTACCTGCTTGTTATGATAAAAGTTTTTAATTTTTTTATTTTTATGCAATTATATTGATGAGATCTTGGAGTTGATGATTTACTAAATAAGAAAAAAGTCGTATAACGTTCATGAATTTGCTTCAAAAAATTTTATTAGGTACATACAGTTTAGTAAAACTTTTAATATTTCTACCATACACAAGACAAAATAAAAATTTAAGCATAATTGACTCTATCTATTTTTTGTCAGTAAATATAGCATTTATTTGAATCATCGAATATTATTAAACAAGTAATTTAGTCTATGTAAATAATCTGAACCACAATGTATTTTTTACGTTAATAAGATTTTCAATAAAAATAAATAGTACTATGCAAAAGTTGCATTTGAAATATATGATGTTAGCCAGATAAAAAATGAACCAGTTGCTCAGTTTAAAAAATATGTTTTTGTGAGCAGAAAAACCTGTTCATAGATACTGAACAGGAGGCTTTTAATGATTTAATGCAATCTACAGGTTCGTCTAAATTGTGGTTTATATGCACTGATACATTCTTTAGAGTGGTGAAGCCCAACTAATTCAGAGATCACTAGCTTTTTCAACATGATCAGCCACTTAATTTACAATTTAAAATTTCCCAAACAATTAAATTTAAAATTTAAAATTCGGTGGACCACTAATATGACTGATCAAGAAGCGTAAATATATTTGCAGAGCAATGAATAAAGAGCAAACGTTAATCACATAATAAAATTTTTTTATATAAAACATTACAATTGCTTATTTTATTGTAAGAAAATGATAAATACCTATTTAATTATAAGAACGTTTCTTTAAGATTGCTTAAATATTATAGACCAATTATAGGTTAAAACGGAAATGCTATTTTATTACTTCCATATAATTCCATAGTCAGACCAAATATTCAACATCAATGATATAATAACAGGAGACCTGGCATTGGAATATTAAAACCCGAATAAACTACTATGTCAGAAACGCCAAAAGAAAAATATTTGTGATGCATACAGCTGTTTCGGTAGCCTTAAGCGTACCGTCTTCAGTGCAAAAAGAATACTGAATCTGGAGAAGTGCTCGTATACATAGGAGAGGGACCGAATTTAGTTTAACCAATAGGATTACGGGAAAGGTGGAGTGTGTGGCCAATAGGAATTTAGGAATGTTAGCTGTGTAAACAGTAGAAAAATTAAGAAAATGTGGACTGAATATAAAATTTCCAACAATCAGACAAATAGGGAACAGCGAAATCACAATTTACAAGGTTTTTAAAATTTTTATAAATATGAAAAGCTTCAGAGAAATCGAGTTCATGAATGGATTTAGGTCTGCAAATTATTTTAGCTAAATTAAATTAAAAATTATGATTTTCCTCCCAGCAATGTTTAGAAATAGCCGATTTATTGGTTTCTTGTTTGCGGACGTAATTCATATGTTCTTTTAGACGAAATTTAAGACTGCGTTTAGTTTGGCCAATATATAATAAACCACACTGACATGAAATACTATAAATGCCCCAAGAATTATGCATATCAATGGGATTTTTTAACTGAGAAAAGGTGAGTTTATTGGAAGGCAAAAATATTATTTTAAAATCATATTGTTTGAGAATTTTAGCTATGGTTTGACTGGATTTATGAAATTAGGGTAAAACAATACTGATATTAGATGAGACTAATTTAGTAGACGAAATACGAGCGAGCTGTAATTTTTGGATGGCTTTGTCTATAATGAAAGGGTCATAACCTCTGTCAATTGCAATGGCTTTCAGGTATTTAATTTCAGATTTTAATAAAATAGGATTTGAACAAATATTAAGGGCACGGTTTACAAAAGTATAGAAAGCAGCCATTTTTTGGTTAGGTGGATGACATGAACGCGCATGGGGAGGAAGGGAGACTGCAAAATTTTTACGATAGACGGTGGTTGAATGACGGTGGTCAATGATATATTGCCATAACCATTTATGAAACTGCATTAATTAAATCTACACTAAGAAAAAAATATATACTTTCTCGGTCTAGAACGAGTAAGTAGTCATTTTCTTAATCCTTGCACTAGAAATGTAAATTTACGAGCTACACTGTTAAAAAGTGCAACTTTGCTGCCAAAAACCCTCTGTAATTACAGAAAAATACGTTTTGTCAACGTAATTTTTCTGTAATTTACGACTTTCTTCTCAAATTATAGAGAATTTCTGGTAACAAAGTTGCATTTTTTTTTTAATCAGTGTACACGTATAAATAAGGTAAATAAATTACCTGGGTAGTCCAAATGATCAAGAATTTCTAGTCTATGCTTTTCTCGATAGCGAAACAATATTACAACTATTATGAATTCTTTGTATTTTGTTTCGTGCTCTATGATTCAACATTGTACTAGTACTATATGAATAGTAAACACCATTATAATGGCATTTATATTTCAAATAACACTACCAAAATGGTGAAACATATAGCATCAAATTTTTTAAAATATTAGTTGTAGTTAAAATTTCTAATTTTCACCTGTTCTAGGGTGAAACATTGAACTTTTATTTTTAACAGTTTATTTATATAATTCTTTTAATAACTTTGACCACTATAATATACGATAACGATCTAGAAATCTAATGGGGTTTTATAGAATTTGCTATTAAAGGGAACTAGAATATCTAAGGATGACATGAAACTATTTTTATTTGAAACACAATTTAATGTCTAGATTTTAGTCACAGAGCTGTTTTCGGTGTACTAATATGCATATATTTAGAATAATAAAATGTAATTTGAAATTACATTTTTATGTACATTTTAAACTTTAAAATACTACGAATAATGTAACAAATTAAAAACAATTCTATTTAAGTAACAAATGCATATGAAAAATAAAAACCGATAACTATGTCTGACATTCACAACTTAACTTTTAACCATACAAAAAATAGATAAATAAATAAATAAATAAATAAATAAAAATAAATTCCCTTTTATATAGAAAGATTTGAAGTCTAATGTTGTTAGTGTGAATTATTCTAAAATAAAAATTAACATCAGTGGGACTTTTAATAAAACATTAAAAAATATTAATAAAATCCAGATTTTTCTGTGGACAAAAGAACTTTTAAAGTAGACCACAAGTTATTGGCCTCTCAACTGAACTGCAAATCAACTCCTACAGAAAATATTATTAGAAATCTAACCCTCTTTTGACCTCTTCCTTTCAAAATATCATTTCTGAACAAGTATTTAAAGCAGCTTAAATTTATAAGCTGAATAATTCATATTAATTTACAATTAATTTTTAAACTGAGAAAAACGATTAGGAATTACTTTGTAAATAGAGAGTGGAAAATCAAATAAACATAATTTTCTCGTTTACAATGACTTGAATATATTGAATAGATTTTGATTCCTTTTTCTTCCATTATAGTAGGGGAGGCAATTTATTACGGATTTTCCGTAACGTTTTTAATATTAATGTTAATAATAAGTAACTGTGATTAAATACGATGAAGATTATTATTCCTAAATTATGGTATGGAAATTACTTTTAGTTGTTAATAACTTTTGGCCCTTATGTAATAGTCAAATTTCAATTCTTAATCTAAAAGGAAATTAAATGTATTAGTAAGGCATTTTATGTGAAATGCACTAAAACTTTAGTGAGGTATTGATAACCATTCTGCATTCAGTGTATTTCTACATTTTTTCATTTATTACCAAATAATGATTTATTAAATATTAATTATCTTTATGAAATATTACTAACTATTAATTATTACTGAATATTAATTATCTTTATTAAATAATACTAATTATGAATTATCTTTATGAAATATTACTAGATATTAATTATTACTGTATTAATTATCTTTATTATTATCCTTATCCTACTAATAATAAATTATGACTAACATAAACAAAATTTATAGAATACCTAATACAGCATACACTTGAATAATAAAATCTATTCTAAATTTTATTAATTCTTTCATATTTGAAAATAACGTTAATTTTTTTTTCCAAAATCTATTTCCTTTAAGAGTAAAACTGTCAAAATATTATTTAAAAAAAAAAAAAAAAAAAAAAAAAAAAAAAATTTAAAAAATAGAGTAATATAAAAGCATCTTAAATACCGCAATTTAATCATGATATCACTATTACCCAATTCAGATAGTCTTTTATATTTATTTAACAGCTTTGAGACCTATAGTTACAATGAATTTTTCTCAATTGATCTATATTATAATAATTCACAGAAACAAATGCAAAATATCTTGTAGACATGAGACATCACAAAGATTCATGTCCGTACCGGGAATGGAACCAGGGAATCTAAAAAAAAGCACCCAACCTAATCACCAGGCTTTCAGCATGTGTTATGATGTATATTAATGAAATAAAAAGAATCTTGATATTCCTTCATTCAAATATATGTAACATTACAATGCTTAAAAAGTACATTCGAGTTTCTTTAAAAAATAAAATAAATAAATAAAAACAAAACAAAATAAAATAAAATAAAATATCTTCTCCATTTTTTTTTTTTTTTTTTTTTTTTTTTTTTTTTTTACGTTTTCTTTAGACAGCACAGAAAAGAAAAATGAATTATACTCTTTTGATCTTTTTTACACTTAGATATATTGACAAAATCCTGCAAATAAAACGTTATCTACAGTATTAGTGGTAAAAAAATCCTTCTTTTCTTTTTGAGATAATTTAAGAAATTGTTCATGGGTTTCTTGAATAAAATTGTTCTGGAATGTAAATGGGAAATATCTAAAAAAAAATTATCTCTTTTTTTTTTTTTTTTTTTTTTTTTTTTTTTTTTTTAATTTTGCAACGAATTCTTTGAATATTTTCGTAATCTAATTAAATTTATTTATTATAAATATTTAGAAACAAAAGAGTTGTTTGCTTGCTTGGGAAAGGGCATTTTTGTCAATGTATTAAAAGAAATTAACATGAAAACTGTTACTTTGTAAACCGTAAAAATACTTTATTTATTAACTTGGTTATAAACGAGTTTTAAATATGATGAAAAATATATGTTTAAATATGTTATACAAATGTATAAATCTGTAGGCACTTAAAAAATTCATAAAAATAGAAAAAATTGATGGAGTTGAATGCGGTTTGCGAAAATGTTATTCTCTAGAAGGTTTGTTTTTTATTTATTTATTTATTTTTATTTTTTATTTATTTATTTTTGTAAAGGGGAAAAAATTAGTTAAAGTTTTTGTCGATAATATGCGCTGCACAACCTCACAACGAGAAATATGTAAATCAAAGAATTACAAATTTCATTATTTGCGATTAACTCATCAATTTTGTTCTTCTGCTTGTGCATGAATGAAGTTTTAATTGTGATGTTGAGTTGGTGGATAAAGAGTTTTATTCGAGGTGAAGATGTTTTGCCTTATCTAAGAATCTTCGAATGACGCTGTAGTTAGTGGTGTTATATCTCGTTTGCGAATAGTAATTTTCGGTAGAGTATATTAGAGTAGTTGTTATATGCTTGTAATCATTTATATGCAAATAAATATAGTTTTTCATAGAAATCTTTGATTTGCTTACGTACAGCGCCCTCCATCGATAAAAAATTTAACTATTTTTTTTTTCTTTATCAAACAAAAACGCATTTCATGAGAATATTTTCGTAACAAACCGTGTTCAACTTAGCCAACTATTTCAGTTTTTATGAATTTTTAAAATGTATACAAACATATTGGACATCAGTACATTGCCGAAAAATTGTATAAGTATTTGATAAAGCCTTCAGGAGATAATGTAAGAAGAGATGCCGTAGGTTCGTTTTTATATACAAATAACAAGTTTATCTTCTCTTCAGTAAAAGGTTATTATGTTATATAACGTTATGAATATTTTCTCGTAAACACTTTCCTTGTGAATAGCGAGAGTCATTTCTTTACTATGCATAGGTTTATTAACTTTAAAGAATTTTACAGAACTTCCGAGAATGTCTCTGTGTTGAAAGATATTGGATAATATGAAGTAAAATTCCTGTCAATTATAAAATTAAAAATAATAATATTGCAGCATTTTAAATTAAATACATGTCATTATCTAATATTTCCACTTCTTATATTATCTCACTTGATACTATTAATCAGTAAATATTTTATGTTATATTATACTCATATATCGGATTGAAATAATACTTAATTTTCTATTTAAAATAACTAAAAATTTTCCTTTAATTATATCAATTAATGTTTGTGTTTATCAGATGCTACCAAATACCAGTATTATACATTCAATTTCAGTTATATGTTTGATAACAAGAATGATGTTAACTTAATTTTGTTGCTGCTATAAACAATTATTATAAAATTCAGGGTTGTTATGGTTAAAGCTCCCGTATTCGGAAGGCTCTAGAGCCGGTTCTATTGCTCCAAACGAAACAAAATTTCTCAAGCACATAGTACAAGTGATTTGCTCTGGAAAAATGAAAAAAAAAAAAAAAAAAAACTTGCTGCTGTAACATCTAAAGCGGTTTTTGAAGATTCTTTCTATCAATTTCGGTCAATTCAGACGAAACACACAAAATTCATTTTGTTTATAAAAAAAAAAAAAAAAAAAAAAAAATCTGGTTAGATTTTGGTGCAGCACCACTCATTGATGAAATTGTAACTCTTTTTTAGGACTGAGGACTATTAGTCTCAATCTGCAGACTTTTACGGTACCAGTTTTACGATGGTTGGACATTTATAAAAATCTCTAAAATTTATCGAAAATATGATTGAATAATTTGAAAGCGATGCTATAATTTGGGGGAAAAAAAATAGTTCTCCGTCCTAAGCTAAATTCTGCTTTTGCCAGAATTTCATCAGAATCTTTTTTTTCTTTTTTGAAGAAAAAGAAAATCTGGAGTGACTCCACTCGACTTTCCGAACATTGAGTAACTAACAGTTTTGTAGATAAAATAAAGAAAGAGGAATTGCTAAACAAACAAAAGAGAGAAAACCATAATAGAGTGTTTTTTTCTCCATATATCACACGAGGTTTTATTTAACGCTACTGAACTTTGAGCCCTTAGATCATAATGATAAAGAATTTTTCGTTTTGTCCCTGTAAAAATCTATAGATGCTAGATTCACCAAAATGCTTATAGTTAGTGCAACAGTGATTTATAATATTCATACAAATTTTCAGCTCAATTGAATAAGGCGTTTAGATGCTATCGCACTTTTAAAAATTTGGTCTCATAGGCCATAATGATAAAGAATTTTTCTTTGTGTCCCTGTAAAAAAACTGTAGTGCTAGATTCACCAAAATCTATACAGTTGGTGCAAATGCGACCTATAACATGTGTACAATTTTTTTGCTCAGATTAATAAGGCGTTTAGACGCTATCACACTTTTAAAAATTTGGCCCCATTGGCCTTAATGATAAAGAATTTTTCTTTGTGTCCCTGTAAAAAAACTATAAGTGCTAGATTCTCCAAAATCTATACAGATTGAGTATCTGTGACCTATAATATGGGTATAAAATTTTTGCTCAATTGAATAAGGCGTTTAGATGCTATCGCACTTTTAAGATTTTGGTCCCATAGGCCATAATGATAAAGAATTTTTCTTTGTGTCCCTGTAAAAAAACTATAAGTGCTAGATTCACCAAAATCTATAGGGTTCGTACTATGGTGACTTACAATATACGTACCAACTTTCAGGTTAATCGAACAAAGCCTTTAGACGCTAGCGTGTTCACAAACATACACACATACACACATACACACATACACACACACACACACACATACATACATCATCGTAAAAATAGTGAAAACGGACTCAGGGGACCTCAAAACGTATAGAAACATCAAAATCTCGAATTCGGATTTTTGACATGATTACAATACTTTTCTCACTATAGTGTTCGGAAAGTAAAAAGAAAAGCAAATTAATAATAATCAGATCGAAACAAACACTATCGAAAAAGTTTTTTTTTTAATAATTTTGAGTTAGGAAATAAAAAGCGCGCGTACAAAATTAAATAAAAAAAATGAAATAAGATAATTAAGTTTAAATTTGAGTTGGTAATTTAAGGATGCCATTGAAATAGTAACTTTTTTGTTGTAAGTTGTTTTTAATAAATTAAAATGTGGATATCATAATTGAGCTAGCAAAGACCATTGCGAGAAACGTTCGAGTTACTTCGGTGCCAAATTTCAAATTTCGCCAAATGAGTCCTATACTAAAGCTTTCTTTCTTTCTTTTTTTTAAATTATCATGACAACCAGCATAGTAATTAATTATAAAGAAGTAAATATTCATTATTCTATTCTATTTCAGCTGGTGAAGTATTATTATATAAAACGGTCGTATTTTTATTTATTTATTTATTTATTTATTTTTCGATTTTCGCAGAGCTCAGTACAACCAAAGAGTTACAATTTTTGTCAATAGTAGTGCTGCGCTAATATCTAAAGTGATTATTTCGCAGATGTTAATTTTTGCTGATTCATTCTAACAATTTTGGTCAATCCAGACGAAACATACAAAATTTATCTCGTGTTTTACAAAATAATAATAATAATAATAATAATAAAGAAAAAAAAAAATGACATACAATTTTCGTCAATAGGTGACACTATAACAATATCCAAAGCAATTTTTTTCATTTAAAATAAATAAATAAATAAATTTCGTGTTTTTCGTCTGTATTGACCAAAAATGATAGTTTGAATCAGCAAAAATCGCCTTAGATGTTGGAACAGCGCCATCTATTGACAAAAATTTCAACTTTTTTCTTCAATTTCCGCAGAGCGCATCCCTTGTACTACATACAAGTGAAATTTTGTTTCGTTTGGAGACATAGAACAGGCTCCCCAGCTAAAAAAAATCTCTAACATGTCTCCAAAAAAAAAAAAAAATGTGCAGATATTTTTAAAAATTCTGCATATTTTTTAAAGACATAAAAAAATTGCATTTAAACTTCAATTGATTCTAAAAATTTTTTGCAGATTTTCATAACATCATCAAACTTCACCAACACAATGCAGATATTTTGAAGACAAAAAAAAAAAATCTGCAATCAATCTGCAATTTAATTTACAGATATTTAAGACCTTCAAAACACCATTAAATTTCACCAACAAAATGCAGACATTTTGAAGACAAAAGAAAATCTTCATTCTATCTTCACTTTCATGTACGGATTTTTTGCAGATTTTTAAATCGTCACTAAATTTTACCAACAAAATGCAGACATTTTGAAGAAAAAAAAATCAGCATTTTCTATCTTTATTCAACCTTTACAGTTTTTGGAAATTTTTTATAATTAATACATATATATAAGCTGAGTGGGTCTTATCTCACTTATGCACTGTGCGCTTTGGGCAATTGATGACGGATTGGGACAAAAACAGTTAAGAATAAAAGACGTATATATATCTTTAATTTTCTATGATTTTTTTTTTTTTTTAAATTATAGTATATTACTGTTAATAATAAAAAAAAATAAATAAAAAAAAACTGTATGTTGTGGCCACCACAAGACTTTCTTCTATATTTTCCTATACAAATTCACTCAGTAGTAACAATATTAAAAAAAAAAAAAAAATTACGATTTTTTTTTTTTTTTTTTTTTTGTGAAAATAAAAAAAATCCATAACTTTGTTTTAAATTATCACAGATTTATAGTACAACCATTCATTTTAAAGGTATTGCCGAGACCTTCCGAAAGATACCAATCTTGAAAATTCACCCCCCCCCCCCGAACCGATGCCCCCACTAGCACAATTTTTTTTTCTAGTTAACTACTACTATTATCACTAATTCATATTAATTTTACAATCACAAGTTTAAAATAACTCTCATTATGTACATTTATACAAAATTTTGTCCTATACTGCCATGTTAAAAATTTAGAAAAAAAAAATTTTTCGTGAAAATTTTAAAAAATCTAAAACTTTGTTTTAAATTATTACAGATTTATAGTTCAACCATTCGTTTTAAAGGTATTGACGAGACCTTTCGAAATATACCCATCTGGAAAAATTACCCCCTTTTGTGGGTACTTCCCCCCCCCATGGGGGGGCGAGTCTCCTACAAATACAAAATTTTTTCCTAGTTGACTATCTCTATTACGAATAATTCTTTTACATTTCATAATGATTATTAAAAAATATTTCTCTTTAAGCACATTTATACAAAATTTTGTCCTATACCACCATGTTAAAAATTTAATAAAAGTGGGATGGCAACGCAACCAGTAAGACAATATATACCAAAAGTTGATGAGCACTAATTTATGTCAAGGTGCAACTACATACCAATTTGTATGCAATTCTGTGCAGTAGTTCCTGAGATACAGTTGCCACAAAATTTTGTCACACGCACACACAGACTGAAAGACTGACATTTTCTAAAAATGGTCAAATCGTGTTCTACAGCTCTCAAAACATGTAAATCCATCAAAAACCCGAGATCGTAAATTTTTACGAATTTAAGACTTTCTTCTATTGAATATAGAAGAAAGTAAAAAAAGTATTCATTTTACTTTTCTCATGAGTAAATGCAAAAAATTTTCTGTAAGGAAAACTTTCTGTGAACCTGTTCGTATAATACTATATATGCATATATATCTAGTACATTTTTAAAATCCTACACATTTAAAGCTTGTTTTCTTTTTGTTTTTTAAGGTTCCACAAAAATATGTACTATTGCAATAAGTATATGAAAATAAAATTTAGTAATCTTCATGAAATTTTAACATAAATATTAATGTTTGTAAAAATTTCTTAATTTCACAATAAATAACACTTTTTGGATAGAAATTAATATTTACGGGCGAATATCGATTCCGCCGCAGAGCATTACGAACTCCCCCAAGATGTTATCAGTAGTTACCCCTACGTATCGTTTCCGCCGAATGTCTTCCCCCCCTTTTCCAAAGGCATTACTTTTCCGCCGTTTCAGGGATTAAGAATTTATCTTTGGCGAGTTTCGGCGACATTTTTCATATTATGCTAAATAAAGCATTTAAGCTAGCATTTTTATTAAAATTAGCAATTAAAACATGTTACAGGAATAATTCTTGTTGAGAGTGGTAAAATGAACAATTTTTTCATTTGTCGAGCAGCTTTCTTCCCTTAATTTAGGGGCATTAAATGTTAAATATATGAACGTTTTATTGTGATATCATATAGGTTTAAATTTATGACTGGCAAACCTTACCAAAGCAATCCTGTTGAGGTTGCCTTCCAAATACATAGTAAGCATTTTGTGCAAATTTTCACGCCTCTGGAGGATTGTCTTTGAAACTGGTTTTTCTTCTTTCGCACTAGACATTCGAATGTAAGAATCTGTCTGGCTCTGCAGTAAAACTTCCACGAAATGAAAAATGTGAGGATGTGTGTGATAAAAACAAGCATTAAAATGTGAATGAAAGGATTCACATGCGTTAGTTGTATTTTCAGATGAAGCATCGGCTTTGGCCCACATTGTAGGAGGAAATTTTGCCTCTTGTTCATCAATATAGTTTTCTACTAAATAGTCTACAAACTCCGAAACTCTCGCATCTGGAGGTTGGATTGGAACCAAATCTAATGCAAAGCAGTCACCAACATCATTCGGTTTTAAATAGGACAGTCCGAATGTTTTTTTTAACCACTGGCCAACTTCATTTGATTCAGCCAGCCGGAATTCTTTGCCAAGACCAAGACTGAGAATTTTTCTATACCAAGCTTGGTGCAAATGAAATTTGCAGCCTTGCACTGCTGCATTAGGCCATGTTGTTTTAATGGCGCTATGAATGGCAATTTCAAAATCAACCACTAAATGACTTGGTTGGAAACTGAGATTGCGTTCAATACATTTCTCGATTATTGTCTTGAATAATTTTGCATAAGTGTCTTCTTTCTTATCTGGCAATAAGCAGAAAACCAGGGGCACATACCTGCCCTTTTCTATACCGTGAACAGTAAAGAGTTGTAACCAAAGCTTTGCACAGTACTTAAATGTTCCATCCATGTAAATTTTTTTGCATTTGATAAGAAATTCAAGATTGGAATCACAGGTAAAAATAACTATTCCAGAATCTGCATCAGCATATAACAGAAATTCTTCGCCTTTTACCGACTTCACTTCCATGTCTAGTAATTTCTCTATTGCTTCTACTCTGTTCTTCGGAAGGCTTGGTATCTGTTTTCTTCTTTTCCGGTAAATACTCTGTTTCAAGTTATTAACATTCCTATTAGTCAGGTTTTCTAAGTAAGTTGTATTTTCAGCAATTACTTTATGAATAATTTTAGAGGGTCTCTCTAAAATATCTTCAGCTTTCCTTTTTGCGGCTTGATTAAGTATTTTCGTTGGTAAATTTTCATCCTTTTCATGACAATGCACGTTATCAAGCCTTGAGATAGATGTTTTGTTCGGCATCGTATACACTTTTGCAGTGCATTTTTTTTCTCTGCTGCACTGCCACACGATTTCCCCGCTTTTTAATCTTCTTTTCTCATAATAAGTATAGCCATCTACAATAAGTAGATTTTTTTCTTGCTTGCTGGTGTATAGGTGGACATCCATAGTAAAGAATTAATCAATCAATCAAAAAAATAATAAATAAAAATCAAGTATGAATATCTGCTGACCGCAGTCCCTCGCATAAGCGACTTCACCCTACGGTTGCTCAGCAAAAAGTGTCTGAGGAGAGACGAGCCCTGGGCAAAGCCCCTGGGACATTTTTGAAGACAGACCAATCAGCGTACAAGGCGTTTGCGGAAGCGGAGCTCCTTTCAATTTGCGCATGCTCCAATTTAGAGAAGAATTTCTAAGTATTATTGAGAGAGAAAAATTTTGGCGCCATCTTTTAACTTAATATAGACTTACTATAAAAACGAATGTGATCGCTTTCTCATTTTTGATTCTATATTTTTTCTTTTGTAATTCGTAGTTTCTTTCTAATTGCCACTCACTCTCTCTCTCTCTTTTTTAAAATTGAATTGAGTGATGTAATTCTGGTACGCTAATTTTTTTTTTCTATTAAAACAAAATGGAAAATAAAAGGATTACTCTATATTGCATTACAAGAAATTTATATCTATTAAATAAGAAAGGTTTGCTCATGTATATTAAAATTTAATATTTCAAGTATCATAATCAGAGGAGAAACTATTTATTTAAAAAATAGAAGATAAACATATTATTGGCAAAATGACTAAATTATTATTATTATCATTATTATTTTGTTCTTAATGAATGGCACTCTACAATCAATTGCTGTATGAATAACAATAAAATCATTAAAATATACTTCAATTTTATTATTTTGCTATTAGGAAATTTATGATTTTTAAAAAATTAAATGTCCATTATGTATTTCTACCAGTAAAACAAGAATATTTCGCCCTCCCCCCCCCCCACCCATACACACATGCACTTCAGATATTAATAGTTTGGGTTAATGAAATTTCTTTTCACATGATTATAATTTTAAAACCAATTATAAGCTGATTTTTTTTTTCTTTTTAAGAATTTAAAAAGTAATTAAGAAAGTATATTATTTTTTCGGTGCATTGCTGCAAAAAAAAAAAAGGGGGGGGGGAGAATATATTAATGTAAACTAAACTTTGTCTGCATCTAATTATTCTTTAAAAAGGAATTTAAATTGAATTTATCAAAATAAATAATTGTTAATAAATGAAAGTATTTTTGTAAAATTATATGAATATCACCAACTATTACTTTGAAAATTGATTTAAATTTTAGTTATGGAAAACATAATTAATTAAACAAAATACTTATTTATTTATTTTAATTTACTTTTCAGTCAAATTTATGAATAAAATAACATTATACAGAATTTATTTATTTAAAAAAGCAATAATATATATAAGTTTTTTCTCAGCTATATTCCAATAAAATAATTGAATATATATTGAATAAAATAATTTTATTTAGAAATATATTAATATAAAATAAAAGCTGAAAATGCTTCTAATTTTTCTGTCAAAATGAATTGAAATTTAATGTATTTAAATAAGAATAAATAAACGAAGATATTTATATAAAATATCATGCAAAATCTAAAAATTAATTTAAGTTTCATTTATGAAATACACACACACACACACACACACATACATATATATATATAAACAATTATTATTATTATCATTTTGTTTCTTTTTCAGTTCAGACAAATTTACAAAAAATAATAATATTATAGAAAATGTCTCAGAATGTAAAAGCAATAACAAATAATTTACTTCTGAACTATATTCCCGAATTAAATAATTGTATAATTATTTTTAATAATTTATTTAATCCGAATAAATTATTTTACAAAATTAAATATTATTCCTACATAAAATAATTTTATTTAGGAATATATTAATATAAAATGGAAGTAAGCATGAATGAATCTAATTTTTCTTTCAAAATAAACTGAAGTTTATTTTATTTAAAAGTTAAATGATAAAACGAATATATTTATTTAAAATCGCATGTGAAATCATCATTTATTACTATGCAAATTGTTTTAAATTGCAGTTATAAAAAGAGTATAAATTATTAAACAAAAAATATTGTTCAGCTAAATAACATAATAAATAAAATAAAAATAAAAGTCTGATTTCTTATGTATTATGACTATCTTTACAATCTGTGGTGAAAGGCGAAATATTTCTTCAAATAATTTCTATAATAATATAGTCACAAACTCCGCTGTCGCAAACGTCTAGTAATCAGCGTAGATCGTCTAACGGTGGCGCTAACTGACGCCAACAGACAAAGTGATAAGCCGCCAAATGTGATGTATCATAAATTGGGCGCGCCCCATAAATTCCCCTATTTACCTGCTTCCGCGGCGATATCAATAGGTGTAGGAAAAAGGGGGGTTAGGTCCTCGGCGGAAACGATAATGGAGAGGAAGGGGGGATTAAAATTTCGGCGGAATCGATAATCGCCGATATTTACTGTTGAAGCTCGAAATTCGTTAATGAGCAGATTAACTAAAATGAACGATTAAATTGCAGAATCAAGAGTTTTCCGCATTTAAACTAGATAACTTATTCTTCAATTTTCTGTTTCGACCTTTACTGTGACGTCTAACTGTCATGTGATTCAGATGCGCGAATGAGCTTCAAACTTCAAACCATAACCGAAACTTTTAAACGTTTGCTATTGCTTCCGGTGAATGGTAAAGCCAACACAAAACTTTTAGACGGTTTGGAAGATCTAATAAGAATTGTTTGAAGTAATAAATCAGCAATTTTGTTTAATGATGTAGACCAATTTTAAATATTTCTTTTTGACAGTAGAATGAATGTAAAGTGGTATGTGGATTTACTACTTTTAATTTTTATTTATTTATTTTGAGATTGAAGATATTTTGTTTAATTACGCGATAAATAACTTTGCAGGTGTGAATTATTTACACATTATTATTATTATTATTATTATTATTATTTTCTGAAGCAGTTACACAATGTTTATATAAAGAAAAAAAATGTTAAATAAATATTTAAATCGACGATATGCGATTTCCGTACTTCAAAAAAATATATGTTTCACTTGTTTTAAATTTGAAATATATATAAATTTCTTTTTTGCTATTATCATTAATATTTTGTTAAACAAACTGATGGTTAGGCATTAAAAAAAAGTTTCACGTTTATTAGGAATAATTAATGGAGAAAAAATATAATTTTCATTATTTTTGAAAAAAAAAGAAAAAAAAGTGATATTTTTTACGATTAAATGTTTATTTATAATAAGATTCGATAAATAAATTTTGAAAAATTCTCGTCTTTTTTCTTTTTTTTTTTAAATATTATTTTAATTTACTTATTTTTTGAATTCAATGTATTCTTTCTGACATTCAGTGTGTTTGTTTATATTTTTAATATGATATAACTTATACCAAATTGTCTTTGAAAATAAGAAATAATATATATATACAAACATATATATATATTTTTTTTTTCGTGTTACAGTATTATTTAATGTGACTTATATTTAACATGACTTCCTTTATTTTTTTATTTTCAAAGATTAATTTAATATATCTAAATCTTCTAAGTTTATATTTTAGAGGAATAAAAACTCGTGTGAAAAAGTCAAATTCAAGTTATTATATTTCGGGATGCATCTGTGCTTCCTATACAATGTTTTTACTTTCTCTTACCCATAAGGTAGAGAAAGTATTGTTTTTGGATCAAATTTTCGAACGTGAGATTTTGTTATATTTACACGTTTTGAGGTCTCCTGAATACGAAAATCATGTTTTTAGCGGTTGGTCTGTGTGTGTGTCTGACTGTTATCAGCATATATCAAGAACAAATAGTAGCAGACATTCTAAACTTGGTATTCTAAATGTGTATCATATAGGGGTACTACAGTAACCTTTTTGTTAAGGTCAAGCAAATGGTTCGTGTACAGGGACAATCAAGATAATTCTAATACATTACGTCTGTGGGGAAAATTGCAGGTAAGTAGAGTTTAACGTTTATAGACTGCACTAAACCAAATGAAACGAATATATATTTTTTGTAATAGAGATAGTCAACTGTAATTTTTTTTTTTTTTTTTGTGTGTATGTAGGAGCCTCGCCTCCCCCCTCGAGGGGAGTAAATTTTCATGATGGGTATCTTTCAAAAGAGCTCGCCAATACCTTTAAAACGAATGGTTGAACCATCGATCTGCGATAATTTGAAACAAAGTTATCAATTTTTTTTTTTTTTTTTTACTTTTAACAATCATATTTTTTTTTTTTTTTTTTTTTTTTGAGAATAAAATGGACTTTTTTTGGATATTTGGTGTTATACTACTTCTCTAATATGGAAATCGTCTGCATTATCATAAAAGATAATTTTTTTAAATAATAATTTTAATAAATTATTTTTTAAAAACAGAATTATTTTTTAATAACCGAATTAAGTTCTATATAAATGTAGGTGCATTAATGAAACGGGGGGTTGAGGGGGGCTACGGCCCCCCTCACACAGAACTAATTATCATATAAAACTCTTCCGAAGCCTAATTTGAATTATTTAACATAGGTTTACATGACAGTACTCGTTGTCTTACCTCTTAATCTCCAACCTGTGTTTATAGTATTAAATTTCAGGGTAAGAGAAAGTCGTGTGAGTGACACGCCAGGTTATTTAGCTAATAATTATGCAAAAATTATTAAATAATTTTTTCTAGTATAAAATAATATTTTAGAAACACAGAAACAAGAAATTGTTGCAAAATATTTATCTAAATGTTTACTGAAAGTTTCTTATTCTTCAAAAATTGTTATAAAATGCATCCTCATATAATTGCATTTTTCTGATAATAATATATTTATAATTAAATTTAAATTTCAGTTGCTGCAAACTAAACTTCTATCCTAATTAACTAAAAACTAATTTATATTACTAGTAGTATTTCTGTAACTATAAGGGCTGTAAGGATTTTTTTTTCCAAACTGGTCGTATTAATTCCCTTTTAAATATCATTTTGTATGTAATTATTGTTTTCCGGTGAATAATTGTGTAAGCCAAGTTTTGGTAAAAGTTGGTATCTCAAAAACGTCCAGGGGTCGATCCAGGTTTTAATTTTTGGGTCCCTTTTTTGTGAAAAACAAAATATTTTTGTGAAATTCTTATTTATTTTTGTGAAATATAAAATATTTTTGTGAAAAAGTAAAATATTGTGTAAATTTTTTCGTTTTTACTATCACTTTATGTAATATTTAATATCAAGTTAATAGTTTCATTGAGCCAAATTAAGGCATTAATTAAAAATAATACTGAAAACATTTAATTAAAAGATCATTTTTGTAAAAAAAATCTTGTGAAGGGACTCATTTCATGAATTTGAATTTTGTGAAGGGTCCCTTTTCATGGATTTGAATTTTGTGAAGGGTCCCTTTTCGTGAATTTGAATTTTGTGGAGGGTCCCTTTTTACTATGGGGAATTTTGTGAAGGGGCCGCAAAAGGGACCCAAATTTTGCCTGGATCGACCCCTGACGTCTCTAACGATTTTCTTGAAAATAAGTTAAATAAATCTATTTTAGATATCCTTTCTCGTGTATTACGTGGTTATTACAGAAAAATTAACACTAACCCTGCTTAGGTACGGGTAAATAGGGCAAAAAAATGTGAATTCGTCCCTTCGCACAAAGTGTTTCTAATTTTGTTCCTGATGGGTTGGCAGCTATGGCAGTTTATCTCCTCTACTGGACCAATTTATGCAACTTTTTCGTAAAATGATCCTTATTATCCACAGAGGGATTCTACTTTCATAACTGAAAAACGAGATTTGGGAAGGGAGGGGGGGGCTAAAGTTTTTCAAAATACCTTCTGATTTATATGAACTGATAAATAAAGCCTTTCAATTACTAAAACACGTTTTAAACAACCCTACTTTTATGCTTAATTCTCTGAAAATTTTTCGCTTGGGGGGGAGGGAGGGGGGACATCCTCAAAGGAAGACACGGTCGACGCTTGTTCGTGGAGTGTTGTTTCTGTCAGTGCTTTTGTCGCTTTTTCTTGTGGTGCCACATTCTGTATGTTGGCCTTGGGCTCATTGCCATTCACATAATTAGTATTTTTAATGATTTCAAGAGATGATTCTCAATAAAAAGTATAAATTAGGGTTTTCATAGTCGGTGATTTTCTTTCCTTTTTTTTTTTTTTTTTTTTTTTTTTTTTTTTTTTTTAAATTATTAAATTTGATGTTAATATTTCGATCTAGGCAGTTTTTAGGCAATGCTGTGGTATTTTTGTTAAACTATATGGCTGATGAAAAATTCTTGTACTATCTACTGTAGATATTTTGCTTTGTTACACCTATGTAGCAGCCATCATCGGAATTTTCGAGTGTAAAAGGGATTTGATAAACTCCAAGAGGTATCTAAGGGAAATCTAATCTAAGGTATTTAAAAAAAATAACCCCTTAGATACCCCCATTTATAATATCACTTTTACACGCAAAAATTCTGATGATGACTGCTACACAGGTGAAGATGATAGTCTGAAGGTACTAAAACTTTTTAACCAACGTTACTTTTAGGCTTTTAATCCTGTGAATCTTTCGCTCAGGAGCCCCCGCATCCTCAGATAGGGAAGACCTACACAGTCGACGTAGGTTCTTGGAGTGTTTTTTCTCTCAGTGTTTGTCGCTTCTTCGATGGGGGTAAACGCCTATGTTGTCAACGTTTGCTTTATTGGGCTCGTTTGCCAGCATTCACAGAAATAGTATTTTTAATGATTTCAAATTTTTATGATAAAAACCATAAGTTGGGTTTCTACAGTCGAATTTTTTTTTTAAGTAATTGAATATTATATTAATATTTTCGGTCTGGGAGTTTTTAGCTAATGCTGTGGGTATTATACTACTAAATTTTCGCTTGTTACATAACAAGCGAAAAATTAGTAGCAGAATAAAGCACTTTCTCAAACATTAAGTTTAAGAAAAATATACTACCCACAGCATTAGCTAAAAATTACGCTCAGACCGAAAATATTAACATAATATTCAATTACTTAAAAAAAAAATTCGACTGTAGAAACCCAACTTATGGTTTTTATCATAAAAATTTGAAATCATTAAAAATACTATTTCTGTGAATGCTGGCAAACGAGCCCAATAAAGCAAACGTTGACAACATAGGCGTTTACCCCCATCGAAGAAGCGACAAACACTGAGAGAAAAAACACTCCAAGAACCAGCGTCGACTGTGTAGGTCTTACCTATGTGAGGATGTGGGGGCTCCTGAGCGAAAGATTCACAGGATTAAAAGCCTAAAAGTACCGGTTAAAAAGTTTTAGTACCTTCAGATTATCTGCACCTTTTTATATGCAGATTTTCTGCAGACAACTGTTCCAAATATCTTCAAATTGTCTGCAATGTTTCTTTTGCAGATTTTCTGCAGATAAGTTGTTCCAAATACCTGCAAATTCTCTTCAACTTTCTTTTGCAGATTTTCTGCAGATTTATTTTGTAGATTTTCTGCAAATAACTATGTTCCAAATACCTTCAAATGGTCTGCATTTTTTTTTTAAGATTTTCTGCAGACATTTTTTAGCTGGGTCTAGAGCCTACTGAATAGGAGTACTTTAATTATAACAACACTGCATTTATGATAAAAAATTCATTTTGCCATTTAGTATCAACGAGGGATGACCAATTAGGGCTTTGAAAGATTTTTTAATTTTATAATTGTGCAATTAACACAACAATAAAACTTTTAAATATATAGAGAGGGAAAGACTGTAATTTTCACAAAAATATCAACAATGCCAATAAAATTTTTGGTTTCTTGTTAAAATGCAGGAAAGATTATATTTCAAAAATAGCAACAATATAGTGTGCAGTTCTTTTTCAATCATAAGGTATATTACAAATTTAAATAGCTTATAATTTATTATGCATGAAGAATATGTAGTGTGCAAATAGCTTAAATGGGAAGTAATTAATAATGTTATTAGATACATTTAACTTAGAGGAAATACTCTTGTTAAAATGTGCAAAATAGGGTGTAAAATATATAATAGTAAAATAGGTAAAGCAAATAGATTTCGTATTTATGTGAAGTAATTAAATAATTGTTAATTCTAAAGATTAATATGAAAGACAAAATAAAATCTTTTTTTTTTTTTTTTTTTTTTTTTTGAAGGCAATATATATTTTCAGAATAATTACACTAATAAAATACGATTGTATAAATATCAAAATATTTCCTCAGAAACCGCTGAATGGAAAAACACGCAAAAAACACCAAAAGATGCAAAATAGATGCAAATGAAAAAAAAAAAAGTTTTATGAGAACAATAACAATAAATTAAAAAAAAAAAAAAATGTTCAATATTATCTCTTTGGGATTCAAAAATTTACGCATTCGCTTTCAAATATTGTCAACAACTTTCGCACACTTTTCCAATGTAATTTGGTTCCAGATACGCATCGCTGCAGATTTCAGTGCATCAATAGTGGCGTATCAAGTTCCAGAGATCATTTTCCTCCAAAATGAATCAAACCGAAAAATTCATATTTTTCAAATCAGTCGGGTTTCATGGCCAAACGTATTCGCTCCAAAATCTCAGAAAGAGCTCTTTACAGTCTGTGATTGTCGAAATAGCAGAATGTGCCTCCGCCTAGGCCTATTGCAATGTGAATCCTTCTCGACCAAAGTTCTTGGCCACCAATGGCTCCAGTATGACTCGTAGAAATCGCTAATGGTAGCTGTTAGCATTAAACTTGTTTTTTTTTTTTTTTTTTTTTTTTTTTTTTCGATGAAGAGCAGTGGCGTCTTCTCCGTGGCACAAATGTCCGCCCAGACCATTAGTGAGGCAGATAAATGGCTGCGTTCGATACCTTTTGCTGCAGTGGTCTTCTGATGGCCTTTATTAAGTAGCTCGTGGCGATTCTGAAAACTTTGGAGAAAATGGTAAAAATATTCTCAACCGTGCAAAGGACTTTCTCCAAGCAACCAGTGTCGAGTGGACCAATTATTTGACGACATTTTACTAACAGTTTCCTTTTTATTTTCTCGATAAGAAATTAAACGTGAGCGTTTTCCTAGTTTTGAGGTTACAGCTTGGTTTTCACGATGTTTAAATTGCTTTCCGTGCTGATTACAAACTTCATGGTCATCTTGCACGTTGTCAGTTCGGGTTGATTGGTTGGTTGAATGGGTTTAACTACGCACTAGTACTGCGCAATGGGTAACTGGCGACTGTTTGGGACTATCGCCTAGATGTTAGAGTAGACCCCGTACTAGTAACCTTTTTGTACCCAAACATCACGTCCCTACCAAATCATTCGCTAAAACGGTTATCTATCGTCAAACGGACATTTCCCTTTCACCAAAGCAGGAATTCTTCGTACTTAAAGGCAGGTTTCCACCAAAACATTTAGAACATGCAAAATCTTAAGGACCAGTTGCCAAGTAAGCGATTATCGCCAAAAGAAGGTGCAAAAACCGCAGTGATTTTCGCGGAATTTTTCTCCATAGCCAGTATAAGAAATCCGTATTCTACTTCTATCACTACTCAATGGTCTTGGACGCACCCTTAAGGATGGTCCAGAGACATGTCATCACAATTTTGATCTTCCACGGAGAGGATTGAAACTTCGGGATTTTGGTGAATTCAGCATCGCAAAATTTTCATGGTTTTTTTTTCAATTTTCGCGGTGATTGGACGACTACTCTGAGAACGATATGCAGTCTCACCCATCTCCTTGTAACACTTCATAGCGTCATCGAAGGTATTTCTTTTTAAACCAGTTTTCTGAAAGAAGGCGGACGTTTTCATTCCATCATGTGCAATTCAACAACAGCAACAAGTACATTCTTACGACCCATAGCTCAAATTTACCTAAAAAAAAAAAAAAAAAAAAAAAAAAAAAGCAGAGGATTTCCACTAAATTATTAGAATTAAGATAAAACAACAGTAACAACATCAAATCACCGTCTAAAAAAAAAGGTCAGGATCTTTTCATCCATTTTGTCAACGTGCAGGAGAGGATAAAGTTAGTGGTAGCGGTTGAGCCGGTTTAACGTCTCCCGCGACCAGTATGCAATACCAGTGCCGATTTTCCAGATCATTTGGGAGGGAAGGGAGGGGGAGGGGTGAAATGTATTTAGCGGTAAATGGATAAGTTACAGGATGAGGTTGAATAGTGCTATGCAGTAGAAAATCAGCGAAGGTCTGGGAGAATAGTTCAAAGAAACTTTAAAGTCCAAAATTATACTTAACAGCCCAAAGGAGTTTTAAGCGTTTTCGATGAAATTATTTTTAGTTTTAATATATACAATGATATAACATATAGGAATAAATTTTTTTTTTCGTTTTTTCATTTAAATATACTGACTAGCGAAGCAAGGAATGTCTGCTAGTAAGTGATACACTAATATATTTTATAGCAGGAAAACAGATTTCTGTAATTAAATTTACAAATCTCACAAGTAATTAAAAAATATTCATCACTAAAAGGGAAGAAACCATCTTTGTCCTTTTCGAGCACATTAAAAATTATGAAAAAACGCATTAAAAAAATATTTTTCTTGCAATTTCTGTGCAACGAAATTAAAGAAACCTTATTTTTACAGCTTTTAGAGAAAGAATGAATCAAGATTAAACACGGAAGAAGGATGCACGTTTTAACAGACACGTCTTTTAAATTATTTTCTGTAATAACTGAAATCTCAAGTGCTGTTTGTATTGATTGTAAAGTTGGTTAAAATTAATGTTTTAATATATTCCATGTACTTTTGGACGTTAATGGAATCACATTTTAGATAATGATATATGTTTTCTAAACACTTATATTTTGCAAAAAGTGAAAACAAGGAATGAGGTTATGATGCTTTATTTACTTTTATTTATAGTCTCTAGAAATCGAATGAAAATTTAACAAAATATTTATTTTCTTTTAGACATTTTATAAAGAATGTATAAACGTTTTGTTTTAATAAAGCAATTAGTGTTCCAATTAACAAATGTAACAAACTATTTGGCAAACTTGATTTAAATAACTAACTAGAAAAAAATAAAAATAACATGATATTACATGCTCTGTATGTGTGCGTGTGCATGCAATATCTATCACACATATAAGATCTGACCAGAAATTAATGAGACTGACTCCATATATTTTTTTCATTTGAAGATAATTTAACAGACACTGAATATTCTTCAACATAACCTCCTCCTGCATTAATACACAGTCATTGACTCTGCCACCCATTGATGACCTTCGGGAAGTCTGTTCAGAACGCTCGATACGTTCTTCAGAAAGATCTCTAGATTATCAAAATTATTGGGTGAGTGCGAAAGTTCAACCCGCTTTATTTGGATATGCAAATTTGCAAATGGAATTGTCGTCGCACATGACATTGTAATGACACAAATCATCTGCCAATCAAAAGTGTGGATGCCTCACATATAAATGCATCGTGTCTCACAAAGTTAATCATCTCAAAAAAAAAAAAAAAAAAAAAAAAAATATATATATATATATATATATATATATATATATATATCAGAGGGAAAGCGAGAAGTAGCATATAAAACGTTGTTTGTTATACGAGTTCGATAAAAAGAGTACGGCAGCCGCAGCATGGCGCAATGTTTGTCAAGTTTATGGGAAGGATGCAATAGACGAAAGCACATGCCATCGATGATCTCCTAAATTTAGGGAAGGAGACAGAAGCTGCTAAGTTCAGGCTAGAAGTGGACGGCCATCACACGTTGGAGACGACAGTATTGAACAAGCCATGAGCAACAACCCGAACTCAACCGTTCAAGAATTAGCGAAGACCTTGAGCGTACACCGGACAACGGTTGAGAGACGGCTGGTTAAGTTTGGTTTTATGAGAAATTCGGATCGTTGGGTTCCACATAACCTGACAGCTAATCAACGAGATGACCGAATCGCCATCTGTGTTTCCTTGCTTTCCCGGTACAAAAATGACACATTCTTGACACGAATTGTAACAGGAGAGGAGAAATGGGTTATGTAACGTAACGTAAAGCGTCGTAGGACTGTGTATCGTCCTTCTGATCCGCTTGCATCGACTTCGAAAGCTGAACTTCATCCCAAAAAGTTATTATTGAGTGTGTGGTGGTATGTGCAGGGAATAATTCACTGGAAGGTCTTGCCCAATGCCTCCTAAACTAAATGCCTTCTGCGTGGCTCGGAAACTTGGCAACAGTACAAGAAGAACATCGCCGGTAGAAGGCGCTTGATACCGTTTATAGAGTTCTGTTTATATCACACTATTCAGTTGAGTTTCATTGTTACTTTATAGATTGAATTTTATTAATTAATTTAACAGATGTGAGAGGGTTTTTTTATGTATTATGTAAAAATATGGTTCATTGCGTAGTTCCATTTTGTAATTCGGACAGTAGCCGTGACAAAATAAATTTTCATGAAATCCCTAGTAATGTAATTCAACATGAAAAATGTCTCGCAAGTATTTCACGACAAGGTATGTAAACTATATAAATAATTAGTACAGAATTACCAACCCTCTGAATTTTTGAATACCATTATTATTTGACAGAAACATTCTTTTTATATATTATCGTAAAATCTGTGATTAAGACGAAGATAAATTTAAAAGAGATTATGATATAAAAATTTAGAGGGTTGACAACTCTGTTAGTAAATTCCATTTAACAAATAAAATAGTTATGCTTATAACAGAATGAAATGCAATTTTTATTTATTTATATTGATGTAAGAATACAGAGAAATAAATTGTTCTTAGTTACTTTGAACTTATAAACGTTCGTTCGTAATTATTTCGTTAGTAATTTATGAATAAAACTATAAAATACTACAATACAGGAAAAAGATTGATTTACAGATTTTTAATACCACTGTTTTTTAAAGACACGTATAAATGCCTATAAAAATTTAATTGTCTCAGTGAAATCGAAACCAAAATGTTTGGAATATTTAAAAGAAAAAATAGATAACTTTTATTTCTACTTTTGTTCTTTTTAAAAAAATTAAGTTTCGAGATTCAAAACATTTCTTTTATTAATACATGATAAAATGTTTATATATGTTAAAATTCTGTTTCATAAAAGTATTTAATATTTCCTTGACCAAACTCTATTTCAAGTAGTAATTTTCTTTTTGTTAAACCGAAGGCGGGACGCAGAATATTAATAATAATAATGTGACGAGTCTCGCGGGACACGCAGTATTCATTTATTATATAAATATGTGTTTGTGTGTGTGTGTAAATTCGTAATATTCAATATATGCATATAATATACATTGTTTCTTTTAATTCAAGATTAGCGAAATAAATGTCATGTAAAATCATTCAAATGCATTTAAATACGGCTTTTGATCATTTATACTTATAAATTCTTTATATTTATTCCAATTTTTTTTAATTATATACATATATGATTAACTCGCTACATAACCATACACTTTTCTGAGGGGGATACTGCACCCTCAACCCCCTGTTGTATCTACCTTTCTATATCTATCTGTATATATATTTCCTGTTATTCGTAAATACTCGTATTTAAATCAATTTTATTGCTACTTGATTGCATAACATATCGGAATTACTTTGTGTGACCCTGTAACTAGTTGCTAGTTACTAGTTTCGTAGTTCCATCTTTATTAGTCATCAGAAAATTCCCCACATCCATACACTCACGCATACACACACACACACACATACACATACACTGACTAATTGCCAAAAACTACTTTTTTGGACTCATGAGACCTTAAAACATGTAAATCAGGGGAAACCTCTATATCGAATTTTTAGACCGAATACAATACTACGGTAGTAGGGTAATGGAAATAAAGAAATTTCGAAGCTGTTACTAATTTGTTCTTAAATTTGCGAATCTTGATCAAATTTTTCAAATTGAAACCTAGTACGAATTTTTAAATACAAATGTAAATTTCTTACATTTGTTTGTTTTTAAGTTATTCTGATAACAAATATGCATATAGATCAATCGCTAAAAGCTGAAAATTGATTTTTGTATTCAGAGAACCTCAAAACGTGACTATTAAAAAACCTGAGTTGAAAATACAACTTCAAAAAATATTTTGCTTACATTATGGATATGAAAAATTATTTTTCCTTCCTCAGCAGTATTCGTCGACATATTAAAGTGTAGCAAAGCACTTTCGTCAATTACATTCTATAGAAAAGAACTTTTAGCTTAATTTTGGGTAGCCTGTATGTTTTCAATAAACTATATGCATATCAGATTGTGCACTTAAATTTAGTTTTATAAGAACAACACCTAACACAAAATGAAATTCACTTTCAGCATTTTCCAAGTACATCTAAGTTAGACAACCCGACGCGCACAGACCAAACACTGAAAACATTATTTTTCGATTCAGGAGACCTCAAAACGTGTAAATATAACACAAATTTATTTCGAAAATGTCCATCAGTTTCGAAAGCATACCCTCTCGGAACTGGTGGAGCTCATAAAATCTTAAATAATAATATATATATATTTGGGGAAAGAGAAAATTTATATTCAAGAAATCCTTAATTTTAAAAATTTAAATCTTAATGGTTAATTTTTTTTTTTTTTTTTTTTTGATGTGTGTGACGGACTAGACAACAGATTGTTTTCTTGTCCAATTTTTATTACTGAAAGTTAATTTACCTCTTTAATGTGCTGGTCTATCCTTCTTATACATAATATAAAATTTTTAATTTAAGAAAAATAATTCACACTTAATAAGGTCAAAATGTAGCGTGAAGGACATGAAAAAAAAAAAAAAAAAGAAAAAAAAAAAAGACATGATTTTAATGATTTATCATCATAAATTAATTGTTCTAAACTGAAACGCATTTAAATTTCAGAGATTTTAATTTATGTAAACAAGATTTTCATCTGATATCTAAATTTTAAAAAAGTTTGAAATTTTTATTAAATAAATATATAAAAAATAATTTAATAGGGTGAGATACCAGCCATGTATGTGCTTATTTAATTTTAAATTTCGTTTTTTAATTAATAACATAAAAAAAGGTGTTAATTATTTGATACGTACCATGTACTTCCTATCAATTATATTTAAAGTAACTGCATTAGTTGGAAAGCTAAAATATGGTCTTGTCCACTTTCGAAGGAAATTAAACCCAATATTTTTTTAATATTCGAATATTTTATTGAAAATATTTACGATAAAGTACTTTCACTTTATTTTTTCAAATTACTGGTGCTGTCACCTAGCGGTAGTTTTATTTTTTAAATGTTGCTTAATTTAACATTAGAATTCTGCGCGCGCGGAAGGCATCTAGTTTAGGATATTTTGGCCTACCACCCAACCAAACCATCAATGTTGACTTCTACGTCTATAATTAGAGAGGCTGCATTCAAATTCAGAAGCAAAGCGGCCAGGTCTCAGCAATCATGGTGGTGTTATCCTTCATCCCGATAACGCCAGGCCACATGCTGATATCATCACTCGCAAAAAATTACTGGGATTTGGTGAAGGGGTTTCACCCCACCCTCCCTAATCTCCTGACTTGACACCAACTGACTATCACCTATTTCGTGCGTTGAACAATTCCTTCAGTCAGAAAATCTGATGATCTTGATGCTGTGAAAACTGCCATCCAAGACTTTTTTTAGACAAAACCGCCGGATTTTTACCACCATGGGATTCATCTCCTACCAGAAAAATGGCAAGAGGTCATAGATAGGGGGATCATGCACAATAGTAGGTACCCTAACAGCACAAAATGTTCCAGAAACGTAACAATCATATAACATTGAAACGTTATAAACATTTCAGAAACGTTTAAAAACCTTCAGATTGCTTTCCGATTAGTTTCAAAAACGTAGAAATGTCCGCAATCGTAACAAAAAATAAGATACGTAACAGAAACGTTACAATCACTTAACAGATAGAAAATCAAACTAGTTGGTATAGGTGGACTCTGCTCAGTTCCCCATCATATTTATGTTCTCGAAAATTTCTAGTGCGAGACATATTATAATCATGTTAAAAGAAATGAATTTGACCAAAGCTTGATACAGTGACAGAATGAAATCCCCGCCTAATAGGCTATCCACCGTTCACTTCGATATATTTATCTTATTCTAACCTATTAATTTATTTTATCAGGGTCGATTCCGTTCTTTAGTTTTCATGCTACTATTTCCAATGCAATAATCCTCAAAATTCATATTTATATGAAAAATTTACAATTTCGCTATGTTGATAAAATCGTAAATTACGATTAATTTACGAAATTTTCCTATTAGCATATTTGTATTCAATCATGTTCAAACAAATATCATAAACGTAATTTTGAAGTTGTCTAATGTATTTATGATCCTCAAAATGGAAGTTTATGCTCAATTTTGCCTTATTCTGACATGTTAAGTAAATCGTAAATTCCAAATAACTTACGAAATTTTTATATTGGAAAATTCATAGTCATTAATATTCATGCCAGTGTCCTAAATAATATTTCAAAAGTAGTCTGACATCTTTACGATGAAAATATCGCTCAAAATTGACGTTTATGTGAAATTTTGCCCTACACTGCCATGTTAAGAAATTCGTAAATTTCCAACAACTTGCGAAATTTTCAAAGTAGCATATTTATAGTTACTGATGTTCATTCCGGCATCAAAACTGATGTTTTAAAACTGGTCTGATATTTTTACAGTAAAAAGTTTCCATTTAATGCACGTGTAAGTGAATTTTTGTCCTATTCTCCAATGTTAAGAAAATAGTAAATTTCTAATAACTTACGAAATTATTTAATTCGAATGTTCCAAATAAATAGAGTTCTTGCCAGTATCGAAAGTAATATCTTAAAACTGATCTGACCTCTCTGCGATTATTTGTTCGTGAGATATCGTGTAAACAGGCTAACAAACTAACGGACTAACACACTAACGGACTGACACACTAACAGACACCCTACAGACAGACATTATACAAATTTTGTCATTTTCGGATTCCTCACACCTGGAAACGTATAAAAAAGTAAAAAAACCCAGGTCGAAATTTTTCACGATTACCTAAGTTCCCCATACCTATGGTATGATGGGGAACTAAAAGGGCGAATGTTTCAGAAAGGTATCAGAGAGCATACTTAAATATGTTACGTTTTTGAAAGATTGTAAGCTTTTTGCAACATAACTGAAACATTCTGTGCTGTATGGGTACTGTTCATTTTGCGTTTATTTGCTCTTCTTTATGGGTAATAAAAACGGGTAGAACTTTTGCATTGACCCAATATAATATATTAAGCTGGATTTTAAACGAAAGATTAGAAAAGAATCCTGTGGTTACATATCAGGGCTGTATGGTTATTGGAACAGGAATGAGACGATGTATTTTTTCAGGAACTAAGTCAGAAGTATGACACACATTTTCTGCATCTGCAGTTCTTGACGATTTGATTCACAGTCAATTTTATAAGTTCCATCGTCTTCGCAATTCATCCAAAATTCATCTAACAATTCATTCAGAAAATATCTTACTAACATGTTTCTTTTCTTTTTTTTTAAATACATATTTTGTTTTACATGAAAAGTTGTGATTTATATTGTTTTGCTCTGTATGAAATAACGAGTAAAAAGAGCAAATTTCCTTTAAAAATAAAAAATATGAAAAAAAAAAAATTATAATAAATTTTTTTTCTAAAAATCATAGGAAAGTTATTTTTAAAAATCCACTTCAAATTTTGCATAAAACCAATTTCATTGCCGGATAAATTTTGTCAGAAATATATAAGCTAAGAAAAATACAACGCAGTTTTCTTCATTTACTTTTCATGCATACTGAATACAGTTTATAAGGCTATTTTGCATTTATGATTTCATCTACTTCTTCTAAATTTGTTATAGAAAAAAAAAAAGGACACTCTTTTGTCGTTTTTATTAAATTAAACATTTGAAAATGTTTTAAATGAAAAATATAGAAGATTTCGTTCATTGTCTTAGACAGATGATGAATGGTTGCAGCTTTAAAGTATTTCAGTTATGTGATGCAGGATTATTTTCTGAAAACACATTATTGTCCCTTCAAATTCTAGTTAAAAAAAAAAAACGTAATTTATGTTAAACTCTCTCACTTTTAAATGTCACTTTTAGGAGTTACAAGACACGTGTTGTAAATCTTCTAAATTTTGTTAATAAAGGTGATATTATGTAGAGTTAAGATAGAGCATCTAATTTTTATTTGGATACAATATTTTGAATTAATAATGAAATTTATCATTATAAAAATATGCTCGATTTTTATTTATTTATTTTTGTATTTATTTTTATATCATTAAATATTTGCAAAAGATGGAATGAAAAAGAAAAAACTTGCTGAAAATCTGAAATGAACACATTTCTAAAATGCCCACTGGTAGGACACTATTTTTATGAAAATTAAACTTGATTAAACAAATAACTTATTTTAAACTATGATTTTTATAATTTTATTATTTGTCAAGAAATATCTACCAAATAATATATACTATATATACATATATTTAATTTTAAACAATTTAACTAAGAATTTATTTAATTTATATCTATTTACTCAGCGATTTATTTATTTTTTAATAAAAAAATTACCTTTATAATTCTTTATGAAAATAAAATTAAAGATAATATACGTAAGATACAAATAAATATCATCGATGAAATTTTATATAATAGAAAGAAAATTGATTACATTAATCCTATATTTTTTAACTGCAATTCTTAATGATGATTTGTTAATTGCACTTATATAATGCGTGCTATTTACTTTTTGGCTTGATAATATTGAATCAGTTAGTCAGTTCTCCCTTATGAAAACTATTACCTTCTCAGAAAGTAGCTCAAACTAAATAAATATAAGTATTTGAAGATTTAACATTTTATTTATTTGAATGGCTTTATAAATTTTATAAAAGAACCCATTTTTGAATAGAAATTTTCTTCTTGTGTGACCTTTATTACTAATTATTTAAAGAAAAAGAACTCATCACCTAAAACTCTTATAGAGAACTGAGTACATTTTATCCTTCGTTATTTTAAGAAATAGGCAGAAGAGAATTAAAAATTGAAGGTATAAGAGATTATTTCAAATTAAAATAATAATAATAAACTTTTTTCTTTTCAGCTCTTTTTGAATGTGTAAAATTATTACCAATTGTACATTAGAATTATATATAGAGAGTATTATATATTGTCCTAAACTAACTAAAAAATTCAATAATAAAAAACATAGACAATAGATATTTCATTATTCGCATGCACACACACACACACGAAAAAAAAAAAAAAAAAAAGAAAGAAAGAAAAGAAAAGAATTGATAAACAACGTAAGAAACTGACAGTAAAAAATTTAGTTTTCTATCATTAGAAATAAAAAGTAATTGCAGAAAATTAACTGCAATTCTAAATTCATTTTTTCTATTTTAAATTCAAGATGTCTAAAACAAACTTTCTATTTGCAGACGATAATTTCTTTTTTTTTTTTTTTCTTTTTTTTTTTTTTTTTTTTTCTAGCCAATAGCAACATTGACATTTATTTTGTTTACTTTTATTTTATTTTATTTTATTTTTACACCTTTCATAACATTTTAACTTTCCTGTGGAAAATGACATAATAAAAATAAATAGATAAATAAAATTGTGAGTGGACAAATAGAGTACCTATATAAACATTTTAAGTTAATAACTTCGTAAATTAAGTTGACAGAAATCTCTAACTACCTAAAATGTCTTCCTTGGAGCATTCAACACATATTGATACCTCTGATGATGGGGAGGACTTTACCCTCCGCAAGGAGTTGGGGTCGAAGACAAAAAAAAATGACGGCAGTAACAGTAATTTATATATATGTATATATATAAAGAGATGATATAACATATAGGATTGATTTTTTTTTTTTTAATTCATTTAAATGTAGTGACTAGCGAATGATGCACTTTATTCCAGGAAAACAAATTTCTATAATTAAATTTACAAATCTCACATGTAATTAAAATTATGCACCATTAAAATGAAAAAAAAAAAAGACCTTTTCTAAATATAAAAAATTATGAAAAAACATATTTAAAAAATATTTTTATTGAGATTTCTGTCCAGCAAAATGAATGAAACATTATTTTTAGAGTTTCTGAAGAAAAAATGTATTAAGATTAAATTAGATACAAAAGAAGAGAAAGCATGTTTTAACAGACCCATCTTTTTAAATATTTTCAGTAGTAAATGAAATGTCAAGTGCTGCTTTGGAATAATTTTAAAATTTAGTTAGTTAAAATTAACGTTTTAATAAATCCCATATATTTTTAGAAGTTAACGGAATTGGATTTTCGTTCATGATGCACGACTTTCCAAACTCGTGTGTTTTTCAAAATGAGAAAAACAAAATATGATGTTATAGTGTTTTATTTACTTTTATTTATAGTCTCTAAAAAAATGAAGGAAATTTTAATAAAATATTTATTTTCTTTTAGACAATTTATGAAAAAATGTATAAACTTTTTGATTTAGTAAAGTAATTAGTGGTCAAATTTAATAAATGTAACAAACTCTTTTGCGT
Organism: Salticus scenicus; assembly: GCA_963930645.1. NCBI lineage: Eukaryota > Metazoa > Arthropoda > Arachnida > Araneae > Salticidae > Salticus > Salticus scenicus. The sequence continues at coordinate 119,173,336 of OZ005654.1, forward strand.
AGTTGATTTAAGTAAATAAATAAGAAAAACATGATATTACTTACTTTATGTGTGTGTGCATGCAATAGTTATCACATATACAGTGTCTGTCCAGAAATTAATGAGAAGTATTCTGTAAAATTTGTTTATTTGAAGATGATTTAACAGACATTTAATATTCTTCAACAAGACTTTTCGTGCGTTAATACACAGTCAACTACTTTGCCATCTGCTGATGACCGCCTGGAAGTCTCCAACTATAGCCTCTTAAACTAGATGCCCGTCGCGTTGCTCGGAAACTTTGCACCAGTTTAAGTGGTAGACAACGCCACCTGGTACAGATTTCGCGACATTTTTATTCAACAGCCACCAAAAATTTTTAAACGTGAGATTTGTTATACCCCATACAGCACAGAATGTTTCAGTTAAGTTGCAAAAAGCTTACAATCTTTCAAAAACGTAACACGTTTTAGTAAGTTCTCTGATACCTTTCAGAAACATTCGCCTTTTTTGATTTTCTATCTGTTAAGTGATTGTAACGTTTCTGTTACGTATCTGATTTTTTGTTATGATCGCGGACATTTTTACATTATTGAAACTAATCGGAAAGCAATCTGAACGTTTTTAAACGTTTCGGAAATGTTTATAATGTTTCAATGTTATATGGTTGTTACGATTCTGGAACATTTTGTGCTGTTCGCGACATAGAAGGCGAATAGAATCGAAGAAACGTCAATTGTATATATCATATATTACTTCTTAAAATTATTGGTTACAGTTGAATAAAAAAGTCGCGCAATCTCTACCAGATGACGCTGTCTACCGCTTCAACTGTTGCCAAGTTTCCAAGCCACACGACAGGCATCTAGTTTAGGAGGCTATGCTATTCAGAATGGGCGTTGCGTTTTCCTGAAAGTTCTCCATATTATCACGACGATAATTCTTTAAACGAGAGATTTGAAAACAATCCGAGGTTTATAGATCGGGACTGTACTGTTGTTGGAACGGCAATGAGACGAAATGTTTTTTCAGAAACTGGGTGAGGAACATGGCACACATTTTCGCATCTGCTGTTTTTCCGTAACGATCTCATGCAAATTTCATGTCCCAACATCTCCGTAAGCATTCAACAATCCATCCAAAAGTCCATCCAACAATTCATTCATCAAAAATATTATTGACATATTTCTTTCTTTTTTTTTCGTTTGACTTTTAATATTTTGTTTTGTATGAAAAGTTATGATTGATGTTGTTTTGCGGTTTATGAAATATCTAATGAAAAAGCTAATTTCCATTAAAAATAAAAAAATATGCAAAAATAATAAATTTTATTCTCTGAGAAATCATAGGTAAAGTTATTCTTAAAATTCCGCTTTAAATTTCGCAGAAAACCAATTTCATTCCCTGGTGAATATTTCCAGAAATATATAAGCTAAGAAAAATACAACACAGTTTTTTCATCATTTACTTTTAAACTCTTTTCATACATACTGAATGCACTTTATAAAGCTATTTTGCATTTATAATTTCATCTATTTCTTCGAAATTTGTTACAGAAAAAAAAATACATTTTTTGTCGTATTTATTAGATTAAACATTTTGAAACAGTTTTAAATGAAAAATGTTAAAGATTTTGTTCATTGTCTCAGACAGATAATGTACGGTTGCAGTTTTAAAAGGTTACTGTTGTGTGTTGCAGGATTATTTTCTGGAGAAGAAATATTGGCTCTTGAAATTCTAAATTAAAAATGTAATTTATTTTAAACTCTACCACTTTTAAATGTCACTTTTCGGAGTTACAAGACAGGTTTTGTAAATTTTCTAGACGGTATTATTAAAGGTGATATTATGTAAAGTTAAAACAGAGCATCTAATTTTTACTTGGATGCAATATTTTAAATTAATAATGAAATTTATTATTATAAAAATATGCTTAATTTTTCTTGTCTCATTTTTATATCATTAAAACATATGTGAAAAAGCAGGAATGGAAAAAAAAAAAAAAAAAAAAAAAAAAGAAAAAAGAAAAAACTTGTTTATTATGAAAGTCTGAAATGTACAGATTTAAATAAAAATGATAACATTTTTTTCACTTTTCTTAGGATACTTTGCCAACATTAAAGCTTTTTATGGTGTTTCGTATTAAGACCGAATGATTATTCATGAGTTCTAGGAATAGTTAGAAGGGTCTTTTTACTGAATTGTTCACAAAAAATTATTCAGACAACATTCACACGCAACATTCCTTGAAACTGTGCAGTATTTATCAAACTTTTCCAGCAACAAACTTATATTAATTTAAAAATACAGCTTTCCTGAAATAATTCATTTTTAAGTTACTCTAAGAGACTCAGACAAAGATCAAACGTTAAAAAACTTGACTTCAGTAACCAAGAAACCTCAAAACGTGCAATTATAAAAAAAAAACTATGTTCTCATAAATTTCTAGTGCGAGACATATTATAATCATGTTAAAAGAAATTAATTAGACCAAAGCTTGATACAGTGACAAGAATGAAATTCCCGCCTAATAGGCTATCCACCGTTCACTTCGATATATTTATCTTATTCTAATCTATTAAATTATTTTATCGGGGTCAATTTCATTGTTTAGTTTTCATGCTACTATTTCCAATGCAATAATCCTCAAAATTCATATTTATATGAAAAATTTACAATTTCGCTATGTTGATAAAATCGTAAATTACGAATAATTTACGAAATTTTGCTATTAAAGTATTTGTATTCAATCATAATCAAACAAATATCATAAATGTAATTTTGAAGTTGTCTAATGTATTTATCTTCCTCAAAATGGAAGATTATGCTCAATTTTGCCTTATTCTGACATGTTAAGTAAATCGTAAATTCCAAATAATTTACAAATTTTTTAAATTGGAAAAATTATAGTCTATGGTATTCATGCCAGTATCCTAAATCGAAAGTGGTTTGATATCTTTACGATGAAAATATCCCTCAATATTGACGTTAATGTGAAATTTTGCTCTATTGAGCCATGTTAAGAAATTCGTAAATTTCCAATAATTTACGAAATTTTTATATTGGAAAATTCATAGTCATTAACATTCATACCAGTGTCCTAAATCATAATTCAAAGGTAGTCTGATATCTTTACGATGAAAATATCTTCAAAAATTGACGTTTATGTGAAATTTTGCCCTATACTGCCATGTTAAGAGATAATAAATTTCCAATAACTTGCGAAATTTTCAAAGTAGCATATTTATAATTACTGATGTTCATTCCAGCATCAAAACTGATATTTTAAAACTGGTCTGACTTTTTTGCAATAAAAAGTTTCCATTTAATGCACGTTTAAGTAAATTTTTGTCCTATTCTCACATTTTAAAAAAATCGTAAATTTCTAATAACTTGCGAAGTTTTTTAGTTCGAATGTTGCAAATGAATAGGGTTTTTGCCAGTATTGAAAGTAATATTTTAAAACTGATCTGACCACTCTGCGATCATTTATTCGTGAGATATCGTGTAAACAGTCTAACAAAATAACGGACTAACACACTAACACACTAACGGGCTAACAGACACCCTACAGATAGACTCCATACAAATTTTTTCATTTTCTGATTTCTCACACCTGAAAACGTGTAAAAAAGTCAAAAAAGCGAGGTCGAAAATTTTCACGAAAGTTCCCCATACCTATAGTATGTTGGGGAACTAATAAGCAATGGATATTTAGCTTAAAAACATACATTATTTTCCATATGTATATATATGAGGAATGTATTTCAGTTCCCAAGCAGCTTTAAAAAAAAAAAAAAAAAAAAAAATGGATATTTTTATTTAAAATTATCGCAGACCGATGGTTCAACCGTTTGTTTTAAAGGTATTGGCGAGCTCTTTTGAAAGATACACATCATTAAAATTTACTCCCCTCGAGGGAGGAGGCGAGGCTCCTACATACACAGGATGTTTTTCTCTGTTGACTATCTCCATTACAAAAAATATATATTCGTTTCAATTTGTTTAGTGCGGTCTATAGATATTAAACTCTACTTACTTGCAATTTCCCTCATAGACGTAATGTATTTGAATAATTTTGAATGTCCTTGTACACGAACCATTTGCTTTATCTCAACGAAAAGCTTAGTGTAGCATCCCTATATGATACACATTTAGCATACCGAGTTTGGAATTTCTGCTACTTTTTGTTCTTGAGATATGCTGATATCACACACACAGACACACAGACAGACATGCACACAGACCATTAGCTAAAAACATGATATTAGAATTCAGGGGACCTCAAAACATGTAAATATAACAAAAACTCACGTTCGAAAATTAGATCCTAAAACAATATTTTCTCGACCCTATATGTAAGAAAAAGTAAAAAATAGTAATTTTAATGTTTTTTCATAATATTTTAACATATACATGCATATATATATTAAAACAGTTATATAAAAAGGAAAAAAAAAACAAGTTGCATACAACAAACAAATATCAAATTTTTCGTTTAATAATAATAATAAAAATAATAATAATAAATAAATAAATACAGTCGTTCTCCCATTACTTACAGAATTAAGTGGCTAAGGTTTCAAATTTCTTGAAAAGTTATTTAAATTTAACGACCAGTTAAGCGGGCGAAGCCTGCTAGTAGTAAATATATCAGACATTTTCTCAGACAGATGATAAATGGTTGAAGTTTTAAATGTTTCAATTACGTGTTGCAGGATTATTTCCTGAAAACGCAATATTGCCTCTTGAAAGTCTAATTTAAAAACGTAATTTATTTTACATTCTTTAACTTTTAAATGTCACTTTTAGGAGTTACGAAGACACGTGTTATTAATCTTCTAAATTTTATTATTACATGTCAATTTGTGTGGAGTTGAGAAAGGGCACCTGATTTTTATTTGGATACAATACTTTAAACTAATAAGGAAATTTATTGTTATGAAATATGCTTAAGATTTCTTGTCTCATTTTTTCTTAAAAACGTTCGTTTAAAAGATGGAATGGAAAAATGGACATCATTACCATGAAGTCTGAAATGTAAACATTTATATAAAAATGATAACATTATTTCCAATTTTCTTATAATTCCTACCATAAAATTTTCATTATGGTGTTTGGTTTTAAGGCCGATTGACTACGTTTTTATTCTAAGCCTAAATGTAGGGCCTTTGGTGGTCTTTCTATTGTGTTGTACGCTGTTCTGTTTAAACGAGTCTCGCCGTAAAATCACGAAAACTTCGAACAGCTAGGCAAACAAATGCTTTCTGGTTTTCAATCCAGCACCTTCTGTCCACCAGCTTTAAGAGCAGAATCTCACTTTCACTAGTAGAGTTTTAATCTCTTTTGAAAATTAAACTGAATTAATTAAAAACTGGCTTACTTAACAAAGAACATTTTAAAAATTTATTATTTGTCAGAAAAAAGCTACCATTAATTGTTATTATTATTATTATTATTATGAATAATTTAACTACTGATCTAATTTGTTTATAAGTATTATAGTGATCTAAACATTTCTAATAAAAAAAAATATTTTTGTGATTATTCTTTGTTTGTAAAAGAATTCATAATGGAAATACAATGAACAATAATATTCATCCGATACAAGTGAATATCGTAATTGAAATTTTTAATAACAGGAAGAAAATTCATTACATAAATATTATATTGTTGCGTACTTGAGGGTTCGTGAGTTGTCCGGGAATGAAAGGCCAAACTTACAAAAATTCAGTAATTTATTCACAGAAAGTTCCAGAAAAATACAGGTCAATAAACCAATTATCAGCTTCAATTCAAGCAGTAACCACAGCTTAAACAACAGCTGTCCATAGCAAATCCACAGTACAAACTGTATAGCAATAACACTTGAAGCAAGTCTCTCTCAAAGAGGCTCAAGAGCAATGCAAGCCCTAGCAAAGCTGGCTGAAAACTAAACTGAACTAACTCACCTTGGCGAAGAAAACAGGCTTATATACTGTTCCATGGAATCCAGATTTTTCGAGAAAAATCTAGAAAGTGGTCAACCAATCAACTTACAGCTTCCATATTTGGTATATCCCATATAAGGATTTTCTCGCCAAGGTCGCCAAAAAAATCGCCAAGGTGGGAGAAAGTCACCAAATTTGGCGCCAAATCCATTACCTGCCTTATTGGGGCTTTTTAATGCGTTTTTGAGGGAAAATAAGGTTATTTTAACGCTAAAACGACTAGAAATGCACAAAATTAGCACTTTATCAATTTACTAAGGCTCTTTGAAAGAATTTATACAAAAATAAACACAATTATTTACAATTTCGTAACAATATTTTTACTTTCTGAACATATATATACGCCAGGAAAGTTTTGTATCATGACATAAATTCCACTTTCAGATATTATTGTATTTATGCGTTTTGAGGTTCACTGATTTCATTTTTGCTATTTTTACAGTGATAAATGTATGAGTGCATGTGTATGTGTATGTGTATAACTGTAAATATGTGTGTTAGGGAACACGATTGCGGCTAAACGCTTTGTCCGTATGAGCTGAAAGTTGGCAATATGTTATAAGTCACCGTAACATTAACTTTATAGATTTTTGGTGAATCTAACGCTTATACTATTTTTTAACAGTGTCAGAAAGAATAACTGTGGATCATTATAGCCTACAAGCTTAAACTATTTAAAGTGCTGTAGTGCCTAATACATCATTCGATTGAGCTGAAAATATATATAGGGGAACATCTCCAGGTGTGGGCATTCTCCGGTTGTGGGCACCCCAACAAATCTTTTAACAAAAAGTAAATATGGCGCATTTGAGTATTGTCAAACATGTATTGTAACAGTACGCAGTTATGTCGCTAACACCGAATTGAACAGATGCATTTGCTTAGTAAGTCACGAAACAAAAATTTTGAACAAAAAGCAATACAAAAGTAATTTCTGAATTTTTTTGAAAGTGCAATAAATCGAAGTGAATTAATTAAAAAATGTGAGTGTAGTGTATTTAGTGCATATATTCATGCAGTATATTTAGTATATTTTGTAATTCAATATTGAATTAAGCCAAAATTTCGAATGAAAATAGTATTTTCTGTCATTATAAAAGTAACTGTCATTCCTGGTTGTGGGCTCCCATGCTTCTTTCATTTAAAGTGTGCTTTTGACTTACACACTTAACTTAATTTTGAAATGTGGTCGTTTAAAACAACATAACATATTTTATTAGTGTTTATGTATTTTTAAGCATTTTTAGGCTTTTTCAGTTATGTCAACCCCGGAAAAGCCAATCAATCCAAAAGAAATGCATTTTAAGGCGATGGTTAAAGCCAGTTAGGATTGCTTAGTATATACGAAATCCATAAAATCGACTGACCGAGAATATGGACCTCCTCCCAGCTTCTGTGTCCATACAGAAGAAGCCTAGAAAAAGTAAGGGTCACCTGAAAACTGCTGACCAAGCGCGCTAAAAATAGAAACATTCACAATAATGAGATGATGTCGATATCTGCATCATTTGTTTGAAGCACCTGCTACCATGCCGAACAAGAGCGAATTCAGTCAAAAGCAACGCGTATGATCGTCTGGAACATTTGAAATGTGCCAATATACATGAAAATTCTTTTATTTACAAACATTTCACTTCTGCTTTGAAGGATGAAGAAGATGACGAATAAAATTGGAAAAATGCCATTTTCTGTTATTATTTCGGCAACGGTATCCTTACAAAAGGAATAAGTTTTTGTTTTCTGTATTTATGGTGGTTTTTCTTATTATTTTCCGATTTTTAGCGGATTTTTCAAGTGTGCCCACAATCGGGTACAAAATTTTCTTCGGCAAAAAATTATCACTCCACAAAATTTTTAATAATTTTTTTCTGGTTGACGGAATCAATACAGTTAATTCATTAAACGTTAGCTAATGGTTTTAGTTTTCCATTGGTATTCATATGCTCGCATAATATCTATTCTATCAAAAGTTATAAGCTAAAATCAAAACTTTGCCCACAACCGAAGATGTTCCCCTACATGTAATAGGTTATCGTCTCTCAGATTGTATAGGTTTTGTTGAAGCTACCACTTATAGTTTTTTTTTAAAGGAAAGCAACGAAAAGTTCTTTATCATTATGGCCTATGGATTGAAATTATTTAAAGTGCGATAGCGTCTAAATGCCTTTTCCACTTGAGCTTTATATATATATATATATATATACAGTAGCCGCCGCTTTATAAAATCACTGGTTAATAAAATAAGCCGCTTAATCTGATCAAATTGTTGAGTCTGGAATCCAATTAGTACAAACCGCCGCTTAATAAAATCAGCATCGCCGGTTAATAAAATAAGCCGCTTAATGTGATCAAATTGTTGGGTCCGGAATCCAATTAGTACAAACCGCCGCTTAATAAAATCAGCATCGCCGGTTAATAAACTCAAAAGAAAATCTCTTCAACAGTAAAAATGATCATGTGTGTAAGCTAAACAATGAATTATATTTTCTCACCGGATTTTTAAAAAGAAAAAAAAAAAATCATATTAAGCCATCGCATTATTACTCTGTCAAAAATTATATGCCTCAAAAAAAAAAGTAGAAAGAAAAGATGAAGAAAGAAAAACACGCCCCGCCATGTGTTGTAGTTATGAATTTGAGGAATGAATTCTTAAAATGATTGGCCAATGAGTATTATTTTATGTCTTAAAATATTCAAATAGAGTTTATAGTTCTTATGTTGAAGCAACTTAGCTGCAAGATATGCAAGCGGGTAGTTTTTATTTTGAAGGTAAAGCGTAAAATTTTGGTAAAGTATGATGGTTTTCTTCAAATATACAGTCAAAGGAAGGCCACATCGAAGCTTGAAATTTCTCAGTTTGCTTCATGTGAAGGAACATAATAATAAAGGTGATATTAGTGCCTCTACCAAATGGAAGAGTGGATCGACAGCGAAAATGAATAAGGAGAGCGGCAGTCATGAACGTAGCACTTTTAGATAGGTACAAGAATGCCAGGTCAAAGAAAATATCCATCGTTTACGTAATTTTGTCCTTAAAAACTGAAAATTTCACATAAATGATAAGTAACAAAAACTCCATTCCTACGGATGGCTAGTTGATAGATGGAAGGGCAAAAAAGAATTTCTTTCCATATTTAGGTAATGAATACTCTTTTACTGAGTTCGGACATATTCGCCAGATATAAAAATCAGCCGCTTAATAAAATCATTTTGATGAAAACAAACGTGATTTTATAAAGCGGCGGCTACTGTACATATTATAGACCACCATCACACGAATTGTATAGATTTTAGGGAGTTTAGTATTTATAGTTCTTTTAAAGGACGCACAAAAGAATATGGATACATTACGTTCCATTAAACAACATACTATTTAGGAAAAAGACTCAAACACCCTATTGTAATTTTCTCCTTTGTTTATTTAACGTCATATCTTACTCTAATTTATGTAAACAATCTCGTTAATTACTTAATGTCGGAAAGGCGACTGCAGTCACTCCAGATTTTTTAATTGTATGTATTAATAGTAAATTAAGCTGTTAATTATACTTATTGTATGAGTTTTGTTCACTTATTGACTTGATCAAATTGAAATAATATTTTAATACCCCCTTAATAAAACTATTGCCTTCTCGGAAAGTGGTTCAAATTAGATAAATGTCAATCTTTTCGGATTTAACGTTTTCCTTTTTTGATTGATTTTTTTTTTCTTTCGAGCTTTTTCATTAAACAATTTTGAACATTATTAAATAATTTTTCATTCAACAACTTCAAAACATAATTTTTTTATTAAATTTCAAAATAATTGTATTTATCCAGAAGAAATTTATATTGAATTTAATTCTAATATATCATCACTTACATACATTGAACTTACTGACTCATAATTCAGCTCATCCACTCAAAATCTGGTTTTCAAATTCAGAGAATCGTAACATGTAAATTTATAAAAATTAAGTTTCGAAAATTTAATCTCAAAACAAAATTTTCTCTACCACACACACGATAAGCGAAAGTAAAAAAAAATATTTATCTAGCTTTATGGCAACTGCAAAGTAATTACACTGCACTTTATCGTAATTGGAATATTAATTCAAAATAAACGACGCAATTTACCAAAATGATTGAATTACATATTGAACATTCTGGTATAAAACGAGTTATTAACTAAGGGTAACACAATTATTTTGTGTTGTGACGTACTATAAATTGAATTTTGTTTGTTGATTGCGCGCTAAAACAGCTCGTAATTGAATTACACTTTTTATATTTTTGTATGCTTTAGTTATAAGAATATAAAGATGACTTATAGCAGCGAAATGTAATTGTTTAGAGGACTCATAAAAATACGTAAATGGATGTTTTTCTGTCTTAATATAGCATTTAAAATATGTATTATAGATTAATATACATTATCCGCCGCTTAATAAATTCACTGGTAATAAAATCAGCCGTTTAATCTGATCAAATTGCCAGAACCGTAATCAAATCAATACAAAGTACTTTTAAAACCGCCGCTTAATCAAATCAGCATCGCTGGTTAATAAACTCAAAAAACAAATTCTCCTCATCAGCCAAAAATATAATTTATGCACAATAAAATTTTTTACTTATGTGAATTTTTTCTTCTTTTTTTAAGAAAAAAGAAATTAAAGCACAACAGTCCCTCCGTTATCGTTCATTGTTTAAAATGTTATACTTGCAGTACGGTTACAAATTAAACACGTCCCGTAACTTATCTTCGTAACAATTTCACGGAACATATTTTACAAAGCGCGGTAATAAGCTACAAATTTCATTTGCTTTGTAAATTATAAATATTTTTTTAATTTTTAATTATTAAAGACAATTTCTAGTAGTGATTTTGAAATAACTATAAATCAAGAATAATACCTTTTTCCTTGAATGCAAGAACGTTCGCCGGATATAAAAATCGGCCACTTAATAAAATCACTTTCGCTCAGGACGAATGTGATTTTAATAAGCGGTTGGCATTGTATTATATATTAATCATTTGCTCATCATAATTTTCATATTTGCTTCTTATATTGTAACCTAGACCAATTCTATATCTTATAAGCTTTATTCAGTGGAAAAATACCGGTTGTCCCATAAGTTGGTAGATATTTTAAAAATTCATAAAAATTAAATGAAGAGATAGGATTGAACGCGGTTTACGAAAAAGTTATTCTTGTGAAGGAGGACTATTTTTTTGGAATGGAAGAGAAGAAAAAAAAATAGTTAAAAGTTTTATCGATAGAGGGCGCTGTACTTGAGCAAATTATACATTTCCATGAAAATATATATTCATTTGCATGCAAATGATTACAGGTATATAAATCCTTTTCTAGGTGTCCGTCATAACCACAAATTACAGTTCCCAAACGAGTTACGTCACCGATAACTGTAGCTTCAGTAGGCGGCTCTTACCTGAGGGATAACACCTTCACCAATAACGCTTTATATACCAAATCCGCATCGTAAATAAAATTTCATATATGTGCAAATAGGAGGCAAAATAAGGCTTAGGCTCTGTTAATCGTAAAATCGTGCAATTTATAGAACTCTGATTTGCATATTTCTGGTTACGCATCGATGCAGCGCCTTCTATCGACGAAATATTTATCCTTTTTTTTTTCTTTACCGAAAAAAACAAATCTCCTTTCATGAAAATAACCCAGTTCAATTCAACGAACTCCGTCAAGTTTATGACATTTTAAAATGCCTACAGTCTTATGAGACACCCGGTATTTAAGCTAAATAAATGTAAATATATATTAGAAACATGTTTTCTAATTTAAAATTTATTCGTTTTATGTTTAATTTGACAAAATGTTACCTTAATAGTATCTTTTTACTAAATAGAAGTATATACTACAATCGTCTGTGAGAAGAACGGGAATTAATGGGCAAAGACTAACATTTGAGGTCCAATATAATATATATAACAAAAGTGAAAGATCCTGTGGTTCTCATTGATTGTTATCGCTTTCCAAAACTAATTTCATTCATAAAACTTTTAAACACTGTTAGAAAGTGTTAAAAACACTTAACAAAAACGGAAATGCAACTTGAGGAATTTTTAATTGTAGTTCTCAGTGTATCTGAATATTTTAGTGCAGCCCTATAAATCTTAACACTAAACATACCATATTCTAAATATGGTTCATAAATATGATTTTAAAAAAGCCTCTTATAATACACAGTACATAGAAAATTTTTTATTATCCCTGTACACAAACCAGTTGAGTTATTTATACCATTTTAAATTATGCCATATGCCATAATAAACTTGATATATATACCATAATGAACTTGAATAACAAATCTAATTTTGAGTTAAATCTGAAAATATTTACAGATTGACATATCGGTGGACAGGAAGATAGACAGAATAATTATAATAATTCCTAAAAATTTCAGTAATTTCCAATTATATACCTTAATGTATCTGAATATATTTGTGTGGTAATGAAAATCTTAACGCTAATCATACTATATTGAATAGAAAACATGTTTACGTGCATATGAAAAATAAATGTAAATTTCATTATAATGTGTTCTAAATACAGGTATTGAAATATGGTTTATAGAAATAACTCGCTTGGAATGTGATAATTTTAAATTCTTTCGTGAGTTACAGCACACTGACTGGTGGGTGATATTTGTTTCATTTTCATTAAGAGACAATCTTATGGTAAACTTGAAAACACATATCGGTTTCAAGAAATTAAATAAGTATTTATACGAGTTAGAGACAGACAAACAGACAAACAAAAATCATAATTTTTCATCTTTGTTGGAAAATGTTAAAAAACACACACAAATAGCATCTCAACGCAATTAAGTACACGTTGCGAAGATATACAATAGTAGTACACACACATACATACATGCGTTCACATATATTTATATATAATTATTATTTCATTTAAAAAAAATAACTTTAATATATAAAATATCGGAAAGTATTAATTTATTTTTTTAAAAGAAATATATATATATATTATTATTATTATTTTCTTAAATTTTATTGTGTTTAATCTACTGAGAAGAAATATAAAATATTTTTTCGTACTTTTTTCGACTTCTGAAAATCTTGAAAAAGATTGGATTCAAATATATAGAGTGAAAAAATCTAATTTATTCTTTTGTATAAATTTGCATGATTTATTTATTTATTTTTTTATTTTATTTTTATCTATATATCTGAAATCTATTCCTCGAAACAAATTAAAATATTCTATTCTCGCCGGAAATCAGGTTTTTGATAGAAAGGCTTTTGCAAAAAAAAAAAAAAAAAAAAAAAAAGGAATAAATAAATAAAGAAGACTATTATCATGTTAATGCATTATTAAAAAATAATAATATAGAAAAATGTTTTATTAGTTGTTTTAAGATGATACTTTGAAATAAATACTAATTTTAATATTGTTTTAAATATATTTTAACACACACGAGTACATGCACATACACATATGCATTATATACATACATGCACACGCATATAGATATATATATATTATATATATTAAATAACTATGCATATAAGCAAAAAAAAAAAGTAACAATGAAACCAGAAAGATAATTAACTCAAAAAGTATTGAGGCTATCATCAGTCAGACCCCTGAAATGCAGGGTGGAGAAAGATCAGCAAGATATTTCAAGAGATACTAGCTAAAGCCAAAAGCATTTTGTTCTCCTACGTCCAAAAAATCGTTAACAACTGTAGCACGAAATTACGAATGAAGAATTTAGGAAATACAAAGGAAGAATAAACAAAATTACACAACAGTTTATACCAATATAAATGTACAAACTTATAAAAATATTGCAAAAATACTCTTATCCAAAACAAAAGAATTAAAAGAAAAATATACACCGATACATCTAAGATAAAAAACATTGACAAAATATTTAACAGTGGCGGACAGCAGTGAAAATATAGGAAGGATGACCCTTCGATCTCACGGTTTCGGATAAATCGTGTAATGCAACTTCGGTACTATTGCAATTCTTTTAAGTTCTTTTAATTCTAGCAATTTTCGAAAACAAACTATTTTTCAAAACTTTTAAACTAATTGTGGGTGACTATAATTAAACTTGGCCTATTCAGAGCACTCTGTAATTCTAACTAAAATGAATATTGAATATAAAATTTGTATATAGACATTCCAAGGGATGGGCTCTGGGGATCTGAAAATAAATAAATAATTAATTAAAATTTAAAAAAAAATTTCTCCTCTGAGGGGACATGCACCAAAATACGGACAAGCTGCAAATTTTAACGCAAACTACTTTATTTATTACAAATTTTATTGTTATTTGTTACAAATTGCAGATTGTTTATCGTTGGAGATTATTTTTTCAATGTGGGCCACCCCATTAAGTTGTAAAATCTGCAGCCGAAGAACAGTGTGTTTAGCACCTGATCGAAGCTGGTCGGCAGTGATCCTCCACACATGCAATGTTATACGGTCTGTTGTAATGTTATAATGCTTTAAGATGTAAGAATAACAGTTTTAAATATCGATATGGCTTGTAACGTAACACATTCATTTATTACAAAATTTTTCACGCATTTTGACTGTAATTCTTGTTTGATTTTTTGATGTATGCCCCCTCGAAGGGGAAATTAAAAAAAATTATTTTTTTTTTTTTCAGACCTAAAGCGTATCCTTTGAAATGTCTATATACAAATTTTCAACTCAATATTCATTTTAGTTAGAGCTACAGAGTGCTCAGAATAGGCCAGGTTAATTATGGTCACCCTGTACAGGATAACCAGTTATTTAAACCCATAACCTTAAAACCAAAATCTACCTTTTTATCATAAAGACTAATAATCCATAAATCTTTAACTAATTTAATACGTAAATCTAAAAAGGAAATTATTATTAATATTTATTATTAGATATCATTATAATGCCATAATGGGGGATGCTGCCGAATAAATTTTCAAAATCAAACGTGTTAATTGAATATGTATTAGAATCGTTACTACTAATATAATCTAAATCTGTAATAACTTTAATGATTATAGAACTATTTTCATTTTTATATATACTGTTAAGAAATCTATCTAAAGGAAAGTGTGGAAATGAAGCAAGATCAGAGTAAAACCTATTATGACAAGAAACGTAGGAAACTGTATTTTACTCCTGATCGAAATGTTTGGGTTATGTTACACCTTATCAGCAAAGCCTACAAAGAAATTCATGCCCATCGAAATTCATGCTAAAACGTGATGGACCTTATGCTATTCTAACTCAAAGGTCTCCAGCATCATATGAAGTTGGCACATCGGACAACCCTGACACACCAATTGGGACCTATCATGTTTCTGCCCTAAAACCCCTCACAGAAGTTGAGACCTCTCCAGTTGCTCCTCTAAGAAAAAAGGGAAGTCTTAAGAAAAGTACTGCTGTTTCCAGTACGGGACGTACCTAGGAAACTGAGGAGGAGGATATAATACCCAAAACTACATCTCCTAGCTCAGATCACCGTGTGAGGTAGTTTCCCAGCGAAGGCTGGGACTCCTACGTTGATAGGCTGACGCATTCACCACTTTCTAGCCTACTAGACCGGCTGACGATTTATTATTGGTGATTTTTCGGCAATAAATTACACGAATAATTCCAGAAAAGGGCACTGCCTGTTTATATTTTCTTCAAATCCAGAAAGAAGGAAAAAGTGGATTATAAATTGCAGATGTAACTCGTGGATACCCGGAGCAGGAGCCCAATTTGTAGCAGAAGATTTCCCTTATTTTCAACTTATTTCATTTTATTTTCGAAATTCTTTGACAAGTTTATTATGAATGTACTGCTTTTTTAAGTTATTGTTTTTTAAATTCTTTTAAAATTAACTTTAAAATTACATTTCTTTTAACGTGAAGGGTTAAAGTTTTCAGAATGTTGGCGATGTTTTAAAAATTGCCAAATTGTTTGTTTTGTGATAAGAAGTTCTAGCTCACATGATCTGTGTAGAAGTTTAAAAGCGATAACAACACATATCAGGTAACCTAGCTTTTTCTACCGCCAACGTTTTCTCAGATGGTCTAGAAAATGGCGGACACTGCGCCAGCTGGTATCATATAGGAGCCTTAGCGAAGGCTAATGACGAAACGTTCACGTAGAAGCGTTTGTCATCAAAACCCATGTGACCTCGCATCCAATGAAATTTAGTGATAAACTTCGTAGTCTGTAGCGCCACATTGACAGCGCTGTTCATGCCTTTATTAAAAATGTAATCTTTATACTCTGTATATATTACGTTTCTGTCTTCATTAAATTTTGTCATGTGCTACACTCGTTCTAGAATTATTGTGTCCAATTCTTCCCTGTCATAGTTTTTATTTAAAATTGGTTTTATGGAAAAGCAAAAATAGTAAATCTTCTGTTTATTTTGCGGGCTATATCAAACTAAGCTGCCAGCAGCATAAATTGAAAAACTTTTTAAAAGTAATATGTCCATATCTGAGCGTATTACAAGTAACGAACATAAATTTAACTGTTTTATTTTTTATGAAATTTAGTTGTAATAAATAAGAAAGAGAACTAAATGAATGGTTTGTTACTTGTGGTTAATAACTAGAGGTTTGTCACTTGTAGTACGTTCAGTTATGGACATATTGCTTATAAAAAGTTTTTCAATTTGTTAAAAAATTAAAAATTAAAATTACTAATCATAATTTCTCTTTGTTATTTATTACCACCAAATCTTATGAAAACTAGATAAATTTAGGTTGTTACATGTAGTACGTTCAGCTGTAGACATATTGCTTATAAAAAGCTTTTCAATAATTAAATAGACTTCTTAATAGCATATATAAAAATGAAAGTAATTCTGTGATCATTAACAATATTTCAGATTTGGATTATATTAATAGTAACAATTCTAATATATATCCTTGACTTATAAAAATCGCTTAAGTGCTTTCCGTAAAAAATTAAATTTTAAAATTACTAATTATAATTTCCTTTCTTATTTATTACCATTAAATTTCCTTAAAAAAAAAAAAAAAAAAAAAAAAACAGATAAATTTAGGTTAATAAATACAAAATTTTGAGTAAACACCATAAAATGCAGTAAACTCGCAACAATTGTTTCAGGTCGAAAAACTCTTCGTCAGATGAACAAAGTAGGCACCAGTGCTACAATCAAAGTAAATTATGCTTCGAAATCAAAGGAAATTCATTCTTGTTGGCTTCGTTTTTGTTCATGGTTATTCCTTGAACAACCTTCAGCAAAACTTGAGGTAGTAATAAAATTTGCAAAAATACACTGTAAATAGTCTGTAATACCAATGTGTCTGAAATACCAATTCAGACACATAAATATCTGAAACGCTTACACATGCAAAAATTCAGACATATGTGCTGTTTTAAATTAAGACACATAAGTGTCTTTTTTTAAATGAGCTGAGATAAGTGTCTGAATAAGATTGATATGCCTGAAATTAAGACATATTACAATTTAGACACATAAAAATTCAGACATTATACAATTTAGGTACTTAGAAATTCAGACATTTGTATTACTTAACAAATTTTCAATATGGAATCTACTTTAAGGAACATGCATATCCATTAAAAAAAATTAACAAATAAATTTAATAATATTTTATATAATATAAGTAGTTAACATATTTAAAATACTTAGACGCGAAACTTATTTGGTTAAAAAGTAAAAAACAAAGTTAATTTCCATTTAAAGTTCTCAGATGTGATAATACAGAAAATATTAAGATTAACGAAACATGTAACTTGTAGCTAAGAAAGCGAATTTTTAACTAAACAATCTTAAACAATTTGAGCATAATTTTTTTTTTCTCGTTTTCCTTTTTTTCTCTTTCGCAATGTTTCCCTACACTTCAAAATGTAAAAGAACAAATTTTTTGGTTTTCATGTACATAGTTTGTTTTCATGTAAATACCAGTTAAAAAAAAAAAAAAAAATCGTTAAAAATCCATAGTTTACTATATTTCATTTTTATTGCGCATTTTACAAAAAATTCTAAACCTCTATACATAAAATTTAAGATAATATGTATTAAGCTTTAGTTATTATGGATAGTTTTATTGCAAAGACACAACACTTCGATTTGTTTTACAGATACTAGGATTTATTACATTATACAAACAGCATACAGTGTAAGTCTCGGTGGCTTGATGGGGAAGACGCTCGCCTTTGAATCTGTAGGTTAAAGGTTAGATTCCCAGTACGGGCAATACGTAGTCTTTTTGTAAAACTTAGTAATGCTTTCTTTTATGCTCTAGGAGATACTACAATCTATTTTTCAGAGATAAACAGTATAACATGCATCGTTTTATATATTTATTTATGAGAAATATTCACTGTAGTCAGGATAAAAAATGGCGGAATTTCAGACACTTCAAGTGTGTGAAACGGGTGCGCCTTTTAAGATACTTCAAGTGTCTGAAATAAATAAGACACATTTTAGCATCTTAAAAATGAACATTCCATTTTAGACACATTTGTGTCTTAATTTCAGACACTTGTATTTACAATGCATCTGTCTTGAATAATGTCAAAGATTCTTTTTTGTAAAAAACACTTATGGGCTTGCACCTTTTAAACATAATTTTTTTATTTATCAAGATTTGTGAGTTCATAATGAGTTTTCAATAAACAAGGCTTTTAACAAATGTGGCTGAAGTAATTGGATCTCCAAATTAAATATATAATATGTGAAAAACTCATTATAAAATTTTAACTCTGAAAAATATCTAGAATCTAGCTCATTTTTTACCAATAATTTATTTAAATTTTTCTATATTCAAGCGAAACATTCGATAGAAGTTGCCCAATTTATCTAGTTTTCAGTCTATGTATTTAAAAAATGGCTATCTTATCAGTAAAAAAAATATATATATATTTACTACAAACACTCACATCTAAGCAAAATTTAAACGTGTTCATTTTATATTTCTCTAATATTTTATCAATTTTTCTGAAAGCTTTGTAGAAATTTTGTTAAAATCCAATCTTGAAACAACCAAAATATTTGTCAAAAGAAATTAATTTTAGAAAACAAACTATGCTTGTCTAAATAATCGCGAAATTCCTAAAAAAAAGGTGTACAGATATTGTAGAGTAAATAGTAACTGAAACCGTATGTTAAAAGTACAAGTCATTTTTAGTTAAAACACAGGATACTGAAGATTATTTTTTTAAATGCGTAAAAAAGAATTATAAACACCTTAAAAGTATTAAATATATACACTGTTAAGAAATGCAACAGACACTGATAATTATTATCTAAAATTACAGAGAAAAATAAACGGAAGATGCTGAATGATTAGTCTCATGTCAAAATATGAAAATGTTTATTTTCACAATTATTATTATTACTAACAAGCCCATGCGAAATTTTCGATATCATATAGATGCAAATTTAATATTACATATATATATGTGTATATATATATTTATTTATTTTCACATGAAATCCTATTTCAGTTTATGCTGAAAAAAACTGGCAACAATTAAAAATTTAAATGTTATTATTTTAAAGCTATGCCTATTTTTATATTTTAATTAATTTTTAAAAATCTAATAAAAAATCCGTTACAAATAAAGTACCAAATGAAAGGGGAGATTTTTCTGAATCCGTCAGATTAAACAGCTTATCGATCGTACAATTAGATTTTTAAAAATTAACCAAAGTATGAAAATGATGTGGCAACTTCAGTTCACACACAGACAGAATCCAAGGGAATCTCTTGGTAATTTTAAGCGTGACAGAGTCAGTCAGTCAGTGGTGGGCGTGTGTAACTATATATGCTGACATACATATATATATCTATTTATATATATATATATATTTTTTTTTTTTTCACAAAAGTTATCTAAAAGCATTAAAATGTGGTGTGAGTAAACTCTTTTGTCTTTCCTTGTTTCTGGGACTTTTTATGGTACAATGCTATATTTTGTACATTACTTTATTATTGTAGAAGCATTTTACTCTGACAGAGAAGTTCTTTTGTGTGAAGGTTGTTTAAATGTTTACATTTTTCCTTCATGAAAAGGAATCTCTTGAAATTTTTAATTTATTGATAAAATTCTGTACTTTTCTATACGTAACATTACAACTTGTAATATAAGTTTAAAATTACTATTTATGGAATTAAAGTTGAATTCAATGATTTTAGAGCACAATAAATTGTATATATATATATACTCACACACATATATATGTGTGTGTGTATTTATTTTTATACAACTTAAAACACGAATTGAAACTTCAAATGTTAGCAACATTTTTCAGTTTTTTCGGATTTAATTTCCGTTGCCATGGAAATATTCAATAAAATGAAATGTATAACTCGGTGTAAAATATAGTTCGGTAAACATATGAAATGTATCTTTTTTGGAAATAATGCGACTTCTTACGCAGAAAAATATCAAATCTTAGGATATGACATATTGATTTCACCAGAAGAAAATATTCATACAATTCCTCAAAAAATATTTATTCTCATAAAGTATAAGATTATTTGCAACAGAAGATTTAAGATAGCATAATAAAAAAAAAAATGTTAGAGTAAAATTTTCTTTTGAGTGAATTGACATTTTATATGTTTTCTCTAGAGTATTTAAAAAGATGCATATTGAATATTGGTGCAAAAAATACATAAAGATATCATTTTTGCGAAAATTCAATCAGGGATTTCTCATTATTTAAACTTTTCAAAACATATTTTTTAATTTAGAATATGAATGTAGGGCTCATGAGCAAGGAAATGAAATGAAATGAAATGAGAGGAATTTAGACTTAAACATATTTATACAGCCTTTCTAGTATGACGATACCAATTATTCGTTTTTCAATGGGTGGATTATAAAATCAAATCTTATATTGCATTTTCAGTTATCTTCTGTTGATTATGGTCGATTTTAGGATTATCACTTTCATTGAAATTAAAAATGATCCGATAAAGTGTATTTCTTCCCTTACTAGCGCTGCAGTAACATATACAGGGTGATCAGTTTAAAAGAGTGCCCGTGGGTTTTTCTTATAAACCTTAAATCTGGCGGATGTGGCAATTATTCTAACATTAAAGTATGATCGTTTGAACCTTGTTTAAGTGTGGGAAACAATTTCTGACACTGTTGGACTGTTACAACTTTATTTGTGAGGTAAAATAGAAAGGGAAACGCACATTTTTTTAAATCCTGTAATAATTTTAATTTTGTAAAACATAATATAATTCAAATTTTTTACGTTTTAATTCCTCACAGAAAGTGTTGAAAATGTTCGCCACCATTTTGAATGCAAACATGAACACGTCGAGCCGGGTTTTTGACACACTTCGCAGCATTGTTTGTGTTATTGACGAGATTTCTTCAGTTATGATCTGTTTTAATTCATCGATGGTTGCAGGACTTCTCTGAAAAAGCTTATGAAATAATAATGTAAGAATGATAATGTAAATGTAAATTAGGAATGAAAATGTAAAAAAAATTAATTAAATTTTGTTTCTCATAAATACAATTACAACAGGATTAAACAAATTATGTGTCTCCATTTCTGTTTTACCTCACAAATAAAGTTGTAACAGTCCAACAGTTTTGGAAATTGTTTCCCACACTTAAACAAGTTTCAGACAATTATAGTCCAGTGTTAGAATAATTGCCACATCCGTCAGATTTAAGGGTAATAAGAAAAACCAACGGGTACTCTTTTAAATTGAACACCCTGTATTATTTTATTAAAATTTCTAAATTGATCAGTATGTCTAACAGTTATACAAAATAATATAGACAAACAATATTAAGCTTTTAAGGCTTTGCCAAATAAATGTGAAACTGTAAAATCGACAACGGGTTTCGTGGAATGTAACTTTCACACATTTGTACTAGATGTGTAAGGTAAACCTAGGAGAGATTGCGCACTTAGGGGACCGGCAGGAAGGAGTACAATGGGCGCTCTGCAATTCCAGGTAGTTCTACAATATCGATAGTGGAGTGCCCACTTAAATGTGCATGATCATTGCTTGAATAGTCTAAGATTAAACGTGGCTAATTTGTCTCGTTTTCAAGAACGTTTGCTTAAATTTTCAAAACCATTTCTAAGAATTTTTATAGAATGGTAGTATTACAAAATCTTTTAAAATTAAACGATTTTCTATGGACTTGTTTCTAAATTTTATTTGTGGCAGGTGTTTGTATGAAAGTTGCATCATTATTAACAAAAGAGTGCAACGATTATAGACAACGACAAATTAGGTCAACAAACAAGAAACAATTCAAACTGAAAAGGAACTTTATTAATTTTAAGTTAAACATATTATCTAGTAACTAAATGTTACTTTTTATTATCTAGTCTTGTTTTTGTTTTTTATATGTTTCTTTAATTTATTTTGTTTAATAATTCTTTTTAATTCTTTTTAATTCTTTTTTTTTTTTTTTTTTTTTTTACATTATTAAATTGAAATACCTACATGTAATACAAAAACATTTGTTTACAAAAACCTTATACCAATGTCATTTAAGTGCAATTATCATTGTTAACAATTTAATTGTAGTTAAAATTCAACGCAATCTCTCCTGCCCTATAAGGAGAGATTGCGCAAAATAGCTCTTTTGGTTTTAGCACAGCTGTTGCTTTAAATCATAGTATAACAACAAAAAAGTAATGGAAATTCGTAGAAGAAAACTCGCGTCAAAGCTATGCATCAACAGTTTAGCAAAAAATTAAAATTTAGATTTTTTATAACGCTTTGTTGTATTGTGCGCAAACTCTCCTAGCTTCACCTTATAGTTAGGGAAGCCACTGTGTTTGACTTAGCTGTCGTGTGTTGTTTTTGCGAACAGAAACGTGAAAAAATAGTGAATAATATTCTAAGAATTCTTCGAAGCAGATACAGAGTGCAAAAATTTAATTTCTGTTTCTCGAAGAAATTTCAGTCCTTATAGAGCAAAAATTTGCGAAAACTCAAAACAGTCGCTAAGAATAGTAAACATGATTTACTACCAGTAAGTGTATATGATCATGCCCGTCTTCATGTCGTAAAAAGTCTTTTAAAACGCTTCCAATAGGGAAAGGGAGAACCTGATCATCATTCTGTCGAAAATACTGATTTATTTTCTTATGACTTCTAAATGTTCGTTTTTTTCGGAAAAGCATATAAATAACCACGGTCTGCAGATGACAATGTAGTTCGTGTAAAGATTTAAGAATGGTTCGTAATGCAACCGAAGATTATTTTCAAATTTGGTATTCATCAAATTGCGGCCTTTCTATTTACTTAATTGCAATCATTACATTGACAAGCATGTTTGCATTTCACTGTTTTGGATTTAAATTATTTTTCCTTGTACAAAATATTCAATGATTTTCTATATCATTTTTATTGAGAATCTTCTATTGTAAAATGCTAGATATGATATCAGGAAAGAGAAAGAAAAAAAAATCATACATTTTGTCATTCCTTAGTTATGTTCTAGCAGAAGTATTCAAAGATGTAAAACAAAACCTTCATTTATTTTTTTAGTATTTAATCAGTGCTTTCATATTTTTCAAACTCGTGTATTTCTTTAAAAAAAAAAAAAAAAGAAAGAAAGAAAGAAAGAAAGAAAAAAAATAGGTTCAGTTTCAGGTTTAAGTTTAGTGAATTTTACGTCGCAATAGTGGTACATTACAGGCAATTGGCGAAGGTCTGGCACTCATTCCTAATTGTATCCCATACCTTAAATAAATAAATAAATAAATAAACATTGTTTTAAATATACATTAAATGTTAACCACATTTTATTCCAAAACTATTAATTTAATATCACCCATATTTAGCACACGTTGAATTCTAAATAAGCCGTTCAGAATTTTGTAATATATATGTATATATATATATATATATTTAATAACAGGAGACTTGGCGTTGGAATATTAAAACTCGAATAAACTACTAGTTCAGAAACGCCAAAGTAAAATATTTGAGATGCATACAGCTGTTTTGGTAGCATAGCGTTCGGTCTTCAGTGCAAAAAGAATTCTGAATCTGGAGAAGTGCTCGTATATATAGGAGAGGAACCGAATTTAGTTATACCAACCAATAGGATTACGGGAGAGGTGGGGAGTGTGGCCAATAGGAAATTAGGAATGTTAGCAGTGTAAACAGTAGAAAAACTAAGAAAATGTGGACTGAATGTAAAATTTCCAACAATAGACAAATGGGGAACAGCGAAATCACAATTTACAAGGTTTTTAAAATTTTTATAAACATGAAAATCTTCAAAGAAATCGAGTTCATGAATGGATTTAGGTCTGCAAATTATTTTAGCTGAATTAAATTTAAAATTATGATTTTCCTTCCAACAATGTTTAGAAATAGCCAATTTATTGGTTTCTTGTTTGCGGACGTAATTCATGTGTTCTTTGATACGAAATTTAAGACTGTGTTTAGTTTGGCCAATATAAGATAAACGATAAACCACACTGACAGGAAATACTATAAAAACCCCAAGAATTATGCTTATCAATGGGATCTTTTAACTGAGAAAAGGTGAGTTTATTGGAAGTAAACCTTTTGTAAACCGCGCCCTTAATGTTTGTTCAAATCCTATTTTATTAAAATCTGAAATTAAATACCTGAAAGCCGTTGCAATTGACAGAGGTCCCTTCCATTATAAACAAAGCTATCCAAAAATTACAACTCCCTCATATTTCGTCTACTAAATCAGTCTCTTCTAATATCAGTATTGTTTTGCCCTTTTTCCTAAATCCAGTCAAATCATGCCTAAAATTCTCAAACAATAATATTTTAAAATAATATTTTCGCCTTCCAATAAACTCGCCTTTTCTCAGTTAAAAGATCCCCTTGATATGCATAATTCTTGGGGCATTTATAGCATTTCCTGTCAGTGTGGTTTATCATATATTGGCCAAACTAAACGCAGTCTTAAATTTCGTCTAACAGAATATATGAATTATGACAGCAAACAAGAAACCAATAAATCGGCTATTTCTAAACATTGTTGAAAGAAAAATCATAATTTTAAATTTAATTCAGCTAAAATAATTTGCAGACCTAAATCCATTCATGAACTCGATTTTTTTTAAGCTTTTCATATTTATAAAAATTTTAAAAACCTTGTAAATTGTGATTTCGCTGTTCCCTATTTGTCTGTTTGTTGGAAATTTTACATTCAGTCCACATTTTCTTAATTTTTCTACTGTTAAACAGCTAACATTCCTAAATTCCTATTGGCCACACACTCCACCTTTCCCGTAATCCTATTGGTTGAACTAAATTCGGTCCCTCTCCTATATATACGAGCATTTCTCCAGATTCAGAATTCTTTTTGCACTGAAGACGGTTCGCTTAATGCTACCGAAACAGCTGTATGCATCTCCAGTATTTTTCTTTGGCGTTTCTGACGTAGTAGTTTATTCGGGTTTTAATATATATATATATATATATATATTGTTTTGGTAGATAGAGGCAAAAATAGCGCTGCAGTGATAATAATTTGCTTAAAACTGAACATATTAGGTATTTTCCTCTTATGTAAAAAAAAAAAAAAAAAAAAAAAAAAAAAAAATTGTAAAGTAACATTTCAATGAACCATCACACCATTACTTTATCATATATCAAGCCTTACTCGCTAACTCATTTACCAAATAAATAAATGTCTTTTGCCGTTATAAAAGCATTTCGAAAGAAAAGGTCTTAAGACAAGTTTTAAGCTTTAAGTTATTTTTCTCATTTGAAACTATCGGCGAATAATTCTATGATTTGAAAAAAACGGGAACATTTGTTGTAAAATTTGTTTCGGGCTGTCAGCTATTGCAAATGCTAAAAGCTGAAGAAATTGCGACTACAGTTAGGTCTAGAAAAATAACAACGAATCCCCCATGGTAGCTATAGTGCAATATCTCGGATTGTGGTTATATGTTATTCGTCTTTATGGCAAAACTTGCGCAATATTTTGAAGTTTTATTCACATCAGGTAGTCCATAGGTATCAAAACACAAATTTTATTTAATTCAATGTAATTTACTAGCACAGCAGTGCCATTTTTTTACCTACAGCTAAAGTCTAAATTATTACTAGTATTATTTTTTTTTTCCGGAAATTAAAACTGTGTATTTAGTACATTAGGTGTGAAAATTATAAGTGTAATTCAGACAATAATTTTTGCATTGATTGTGATTAACATCTGCCGTTTAAATTGAATCATGCGGTGTAATACGTTCATGTATATATATGTATGCACAAATCCGCAAATATTTAAACAAGATGCTAAATATGAGTACAAATATAGATTCATTTACAAGTATAGTTCTGTAAAAGCATCATAATAGTATTAGTATTATGTGTAAATGCAAGTGCAAACATAAAATAATAATAATAATAATAATAATTCAGTCAACTAAAGTTTTTGTGGCAATTTAAACAAAACACACATGCATACATATCTTACTATTTATGCAACGAAACTATTCGTTAA
Source organism: Salticus scenicus (assembly GCA_963930645.1). NCBI lineage: Eukaryota > Metazoa > Arthropoda > Arachnida > Araneae > Salticidae > Salticus > Salticus scenicus. The sequence goes on from OZ005654.1 coordinate 119,199,782, forward strand.
ATGTAATGAACATTCCAAAAATCCCACTCTGATAATATCTCAACACATTCAAGTAGAAACACACACGCACATGTATACTTATGTATATATATGTATTTATGTATATATATGTCTTCTATGTTCAAGTAATAACAATAAATACCCGTTTAACACAAAGCAAGCTTTCATGCCAACAAAACAAAATCTACTGGTAAAAAGCTTTTCTGTTTTTTTTTTTTTTTTTTTTTTTTTTTTTTTAATGAGAATATATTTTGCTCAAGTGAGAGTGAAGCGTTTCAAAAAAATCTTTTATGAGATAAATGTTTATATAAACATACCTGATGTAGTTGAATTACGTCTTTAATGAAAAAGGAAATAATAACTTCTATTTCTTAAAAAAGATTTAAAAATACTTGCCAAGTTTCATTTAATAATCTATATAAGAAAAAAAACCCGTCAAGTATTAACGAGCAATTTAGTGAAATCAAAATATAGGACAAGTTTTTATAGTGCTTATTCACCTCTTTCTTAAGAAAATACTTTGACACTGAATAAACCGTGTAACTTTAAGAATTTTATAATTAATTATAAATATTCCAAAAAAAATTTAATTTTATATATCTATGATTAAATTATTACATACTCTAAAATCTATATTTTCAGTGTTACGTTTATTTAAAAAACAAAATCATTTAAATAACAATATATCGATTTGGAATTATTTTTATTAACCGACTTCAAAAAAGAAGAAAGGTTCTCAATTCAAACCGTATGTTTTTTTAATGTTTTTTTAGCTCATAACTTCTGAACAGATGCTCCGATTTTGATACTTTTTGTTTAGTTGAAAACGTCTTGGTCTGAAATAGGTCCCATTGTAATATCTTTACGATCTAAAGAAAATACAGGCTGCCCAAAAAAATCAGTCCCAACTCTTTTAACAGCTAAACGGCTGCAGCTATAGTGATAGAAATGGTATGCAAGTACAGCAAAGTGACCATGCAGTACAAGGTTAAACCGCTTGCAGCGCCACCTGGTGGAAAATAGCGGAGTTAGTGTTCCTATCTCGAAAATGGTTCTAGAGAAAAAAGTGAATTACAAAGTTGAAGATTATCACCGATTTAGTACAAAAAGATAGTTTAGACATTCATGCTAGCGTTCCTATCTCGGAAACGGTTCAAGACAGGGAGAAAAAGTAAATTATAAAATTGCAGAGCATCATCGATTTAGTACGAAAAGATAGTTTAGACATTGATGCTAAAAATACAATGCTCAAAACGTGCATTTGTTTGTTCGCAATTTCTTACACTATACACACTTGCGCTACATTGTACATGTTGTAGAGTATCTGGTGAGACATACGCTATATAGTTCAAAATACGGTTACTTGATGCTTTTTGTTTTGTTGTAAAGATCTTGGTCTGAAGTAGGTCCATTGTAATATCTTTACAATCTAAAGAAAATAAAGCGCCATCTGGTGAAAAACAGCGTATTTAGCGCTCCTATCTCAAAAACGGTTCAAGATGGGAGAAAAGTTAATTATGAAGTTGTAAAGCATCATCGATTTACTACGAAAAGACAGTTTTTAGACATTATTGCTAAAAATAGAACGCTTAAAACGTGCAGTTGCTTGTTCGAAATTTCCTACACTGTGCACACTTGAACTACGTTGCACACTTTGCAGCGTAGCGGATGACACGTATAGTCTGTGGTTCAAAGTACTGTTACTGTAAGCGATCATATCGATTAGCACAAAGTCGTTTTCAACCAACTTCAGAAAGGAGGGTGTTCTTAGTTCGAGCCATGTGTTGTCATTGGTGTTTGTATGCTTATAACTTCATAAGAGTGTTCTAATTAACCGACTTCAAAAAGGAGAAGATTCTCGATTTAAAGCGTACGTTTTTTTTTTTTTTTTTTTTTTTTGTTAGCTCACAACGTCAGAACGGATGACCCAATTTTGATACTTTTTGTTTTATTGTAAAGGTCTTGGTCTGAAATAGGCCCCATAGTAATATCTTTACGATCAAAAGAAAATACAGGGTGCCCAAAAAAGTCAATCCCGACTCTTTTAACTGCTGAACAGCTATAGTTATAAAAGTGGTTTGTAGGTATAGTAAAGTGGACATCTGCTACGCGATTCAACCGCCTACAGTGCCACCTGGTGGAAAACATGGGAGTTAGCGTTCCTATCTCGGAAACGGTTCAAGACAGGGAAAAAAAGTTAATTTTAAAATTGTAGAGCATCATCGATTTATTTTGAAAAGATAGTTTAGACATTAATACTAAAAACAGAACACTTAAATCGTGCATTTGTTTGTTCACAATTTCCTATTTTGTGCACATTTGAACGACCCCAACAAACACAGACCTATCGGTAGACAGTTGGACCATTACCGGCTTGCCGTTTTAGGCGGTGACGTACCGATACCGCTTGCCGAATCAGGCACGTAACTGTTGTGGGCCTTCGGGCGGTAGTCGCCCGAATGTCTGGTCCACAACCGGTCCGTTGCCAGCAAAGCTGACAAGGCAGCCGGCGCGATGCCGATGCCAGTCCATTTCTATTTCCAGAAAAAAGAAAGTTTCTGTCCCGACAGATCAGTGCTGCCATCTAGTGAAGAAAACGTGAACTTTCATGTTTAGAATTTCCGTTTAACTTACCGAGAAGAGACCCGCAAATCTTCCAACCAGTAGTTTCTCTCTGTACTTTACTTGTGTTAAACCATTCGACCATCGGCGCTTGTAACCTTGTTTCTTGATAAAGAATAGTTTCGCTATTTATTATTTTAGATAGATATTGTATATTTTATGAGATGTTACAATCAAATTAAAACTGTAAAAGTGAATATAATCAAAAGAAATTAGTTTTAAGTTGTTGTTTAGATCAAATATTTTTTTAATAAAATTAGAATATCAAATAGTTACATGAAAAATTTATATATTAAATATATTACATATCGTTTAAGGAAAATGTTTTGAGTCCTGTGAAATTATTGAACTTTTATCTTTTAATAAAATTTTATTTTGAGTTTAATACTTTAGTAGATTTTAATAATTTATTATGTATTATCCCTTGTAGAAACAATTGGCAGACACACTAAAAATATATTTAAGTTATTAAGAACATAAATTTTATCGTTAATTCTGAAACAGAGATTACATAATACTTTAATTGTTTAAAATTAAGATTGTCACTAACAGAAAAAAAAAATGAGAAAAAAAAAAAAAATGAAAAAAATGCGTGGTTTCTTAAGGAGAAAAAACTTTTAATTAAAAAACGCATAGAAACTTCAATTTTCTAAAAAGATAAACGCAAATAAAAAAATTCTCTATTAAATTCATACTTCATATAAATGTAATTGATTTTTATTGTTATATTAGGTTTTTTTTTTTTTTTTTTTTTTTGAGATTATTTACGTTCACACCTTTTGAGGTTTCTGAAAAACAGTTACAAATATTAGCAGAAAGTTCAAATTCGGTATTCTAAATCAATATGAAATGAAGATGCTAATCTAAACTTTTCATTGAAATTAATCAAATGATTCGCGTACAAAATATCCAAGAGAGTTAAAATATATATTACATAAATAGGCAAATTTTCTGAAAGATACAGTTTAACATCTTTAAACTGCAGTAAACAAAATGAAATGAGCATATATAATTACGTATGTGCTTTTTAGGGATAAAAAGCATGTTTTAAAAGAATGTTTCTTAAAAAATTAGAGCTGCCATCTAGCGAAGAAATTTTGAACTTCCAAAGTTATAGATTTTAAATATCCAGTTAAATTGATTTTAATTTTTTAGTTGTGTTTCAGATAAATAATTTATAGAGTATGATTTGAATCTGTGTATTGTTTAATGAAAACATTACAATTTAAATAATTTCTACGGATTAAATATTTTTATTAAACAATACATATTATATACGCATTAAAAAACTATTTAATATTTAAATTATGCTCAAAATATACATTTTACAGCATTTTTATTTATTCATTTATTTATTTATTAATATTATTATTACTTTATTTTAAATGAAAAGTATGAAAAAATGCACATTCTTTCTTTGGCATTTCAAATAAATGAATTACTTAATAGTATTTATTAATGTTAATTTAATTAATTAATTTGTTTTATATTTAATAGTGTTATTGTTATTAATAATAATATTATTATTATGACAAATATATGCATCTGTTACACTAAACATTTTCAGCATTTATGATAAAAGTAAAACTTAAAAAATAATAAAAATAAACTTATTTATTCATTTATTTATATTTAAATATTAAATTTAAAAATTTGACCTCGAAGTAAACTGTCGCAAAATCGGACCGACGCTAGCACATTTTTTTCGGGCCACTACCGGATATCACATATAGGCCCAGTATCGTATGCCGATAGAAATGGTTTTCCGATTTTTAGCCGTAAGCGGTCTGGTAACAGCAACCGAGATTGTTTCCTACTGTCGGTTGCCGGCATTCTACTGATTAGTCGCCGACAGCAGTGCGCATTTGCCGACAGTAATCCGACATTGCCGACTGCGGCCCGACTCGATGCCGAAAGGCTTGTGTTTGTTAGGACATTCCATATGTTGTAGCGTAGCGGGTGACATTTATGCTATATAAAATTTAAAGTATGGTATTATAAGCGGTCAAATCGACTAACGCATAGACGTTTTAAACCGACTTCATAACGGAAGAGGTTCTCAATGCAAACCATATATCTCATTATTGTTGTTGTTGAAATTTGTTAGCTAAAAACTTCGTAAGAGTTGATTTAATTGTAATACTTTTTTTGTTGTCGTAATGATCTTGGCCTGAAATAGGTTTCATTATCATTTCATTAAGGTATAAACAAATTACAGGACACTCACAAAAGTCTGCTCTCACTTTAACTGCTGAACGCATGCAGCTACACTGCTAAAAGCAGTATGTAAGTATCGATGTTGAAACTTCTGTCCGTCAGCTGCAATGCATATTTTGCTCTTTCATTGAACTTTACGCTGCGCAATTTCCAGCGCAGCGGGTGACATGTATTCACTGTAAAGTTCAATATAGATACCTAACAGAATTTTTGGTTACGAATACAGCGTATCCGTTCTCTACATTTCTAAAGACTTTTCAATTTAACGTACGTTCATTCAATAGATAGTTTTTTGATCATATCCGATAAAGGCAAGAAATGTGACACAACTTAAAAATGCAGCATTTGAGGAAAATCAACTTAAAAATAACTTGACTAGAAAAAAAATGGCACAACTCTCTCTCGAGTGGATAACTTTCTAGATGGAGATGTAACTTTTTTGTTTACATTTCATGTATTTTTCAGTGACATAAACCATTTTTTTGAGTTATGTCACTTTTCTCGGAAGTTGTGATTTGTGAAACGGCCGTCGAACGTCTTCTGATGTTCTGCTATATGAGAAAGTTTTCACTGAAAAGAGAAAAATAAAATCTTTTTGCAAAAAAATAGAACCGACTCCAAAAAGCAACTACTATTCAAACAACTAAAAAGAAAAAAATGTATGAAATGAAACGGTAAATTGCGCCTAAAAGTATAAAATAATTTCCTTCGCCAAACAACCTATAACACTACAATTAATCATAACTTTTGAAGTCGGCGCAAAATTAAAAAAGAATTAATACCTTTATTCAATACAAAAATCAAATTCTTTTGAAAATGCACATCTCACATTGTCACCTGCAAAACGCAGCCAAAAACTACTTTGATTGAAGAAAACAAATAAGATTTCGTAAGCGGCAAAAGTTGGCGAAGATGCTGGTATCTGACGTCCTTGGTGAAAGAAAAATCGCAAAATTATCTGGCAAACATATTTATATTCTTTGGGATATCATGATTATATTGATAAGGTATATTAAGAGAGTAATCAAGAGTATGAAACAATACTTCGTACAATATATATTATGAAAATATACATCTTGCGCGTATATCTTTACGTTACGTTTTGATCGCCAAATCCAAAAGCCACCAAGGATGATAGTTATCAAAGTTATACCAAATTTGCAAAGGAAACTCTAACTTCGTAGAAACATAAATACCGCATTTTGAAGAATGATCACTGTTCTATGTAGTTGCTACTAATTGACCAATTGTATAGAGTGATAAAATAATAAAGGAAACATGAAAATGGGCCATTCGAGACGACAGCATTTGTTGCTACCGATCTAAAAACAAACCTTTAAAAACTAATTAAATTTTATTTAATTTTGCGCCGACTTCAAAAGTTATGATTAATTGTAGTGTTATAGGTTGTCTGGCGAAGGAAATTATTTTATACTTTTAGGCTCAATTTACAGTCTCATTTCATACATTTTTTTTTTACTTTCTTCTATATGTAATATAGAGAAAGTATTGGATTCGCGAAAATTTTCGACCTCCGTTTTTTGATGGATTTACATGTTTGGGATGTCTAGATTACGAATTAATAGTTTTTAGAAAATGTCTGTCTGTCTGTCTGTCTGTCTGTCTGTATCATTTTTTTGTGGACGCTGTATCTCACGAACCAATCAATGAAATTTAACCAAACTTGGAATTTAGTTGTACCCTGACATAAACTGGTGCTGATTAGATTTTGGGATCAATCGCTCAACAGGTGGCGTTGTGATCGCATTTTATGCAAATATTTAACATGGCAGATTAGGACAAAATTCCGTATAAATGGGCATAAAGAGAGTTATTTTACACTTGTGATTGTAAAATTAATATGAATTATTGATAATAGTAGTAGTTAACTAGGAAAAAATTTTTGTGCATGTGGGGGGAGGGAAGTACCCCCACCGGGAAGTAAATTTTCAAGATGGGTATCTTTCGAAAGGTCTCGTTGATAATAGTAATAGTTAACTGGGAAAAAAATTTTGTGCATGTGGGGGCATCGGTTTCCCCCCCCCCCGACCGGGGGGAAGTACCCACCCGGGGGGGGGGGGCAAAGTTTCAAGATGGGTATCTTTCGAAAGGTCTCGTCAATACCTTTAAAACGAATGGTTGAACCATAAATCTGTGATAATTTAAAACAAAGTTATCGATTTTTTTTACTTTTAACAAAAAAAAACTTAGAAAAAAATCGCTTTTTTTTTTTTTTTTTTTTTTTTTTTTTTTTTTTTTTTCACGAAATTTAACCAAACTTGGTATTTAGTTGGTCCCCGACATAAACTGGTGCTGATTATGTTTGGGGATCAATAGCTCAACAGGTGGCGCTGTGATAACATTTTATCTAAATTTTTAACATGGCAGCATAGGACAAAAATTCGTATAAATGTGCATAATAAGAGTTGTTTTAAACTTGTGATTGTAAAATTAACATGAATTATTGATAATAGTAGTATGTAACTAGGAAAAAAATTTTCTGCATGGGGGGACATCGCTTCCCCCCCCCCAGTTGGGAAATACCCCCCCAGGGGGGGGTAAATTTTCACAATGGGTATCTTTCGAAAGATCAGGTTGATAATAGTAGTAGTTAACTAGGAAAAAATTTTTGTGCATGTGGGGGCATCGGTTCCCCCCCTGAGGGGGAAGTAATAATTTTCAAGATGGGTATCTTTCGAAAGGTCTCGTCAATACCTTTAAAACGAATGGTTGAACTATAAATCTGTGATAATTTAAAACAAAGTTATCGATTTTTTTTACTTTTAACAAAAGAAAAAAAAAAAAAAAAGAAAAAAATCGTATTTTATTTTTAAATATTGTTACTGATTGAATATGTATAGGTAAATATAGAAGAAAGTCTTGTGGTGGCCGCAACATACTAGTTTTTTCTTTTTACTTTCTTCTATACGTAATATAGAGAAAGTATTGGATTCGCGAAAATTTTCGACCTCCGTTTTTTGACGGATCTAAACGTTTTGGGATGTCCTGAACACGAATTGATAGTTTTTAAAAAATGTCTGTCTGTGTGTCTGTCTGTGTATCTGTCTATCTGTCTGTATCATTTTTTTGTGGACGCTGTATCTCACGAACCAATGAATGAAATTTAACCAAACTTGGTATTTAGTTGCACCCTGACATGAACTGGTGCCCATTAGATTTGGGGATCAATAGCTCAACAGGTGGCGCTGTGATCGCATTTTATGCAAATTTTTAACATGGCAGCATAGGACAAATTTCTGTATAAATGGGCATAATGAGAGGTCTTTTAAACCTGTGATTGTAAAATTAATATGAATTATTGATAATAGTAGTAGTTAACTAGGAAAAAAAATGTGCATGGGGAGACATCGGTTCCCCCCTGGGGGGGAAGTACTCTCCCGGGGGGGTTAAATTTTGAAGATGGGTATCATTCGAAAGATCTTGTCAATACCTTTAAAACGAATGGTTGAACCATAAATCTGTGATAATTTAAAACAAAGTTATCGATTTTTTTTACTTTTAACAAAAAAAAAAAAAAACTTAGGAAAAGAGATCATATTTTTTTTTTTTTTTTTAACGAAATTTTACCAGACTTGGTATTTAGTTGGTCCCCGACATAAACTGGTGCTGATTATATTTGGGGATCAATAGCTCAACAGGAGGCGCTGTGATAGCATTTTATCTAAATTTTTAACGTGGCAGAATAGGACAAAAATTCGTATAAATGTGCATAATAAGAGTTATTTTACACTTGACATTGTAAAATTAATATGAATTATTGATAATAGTTGTACGTAACTAGGAAAAAAATTTTGTGTATGGGGGCATCGCTTTCCCCCCTGGGGGGAAGTACCCCCCCGTGGGGGGTAAATTTTCAAGATGGGTATCATTCGAAAGATCTCGTCAATACCTTTAAAACGAATGGTTGAACTATAAATCTGTGATAATTTAAAACAAAGTTATCGATTTTTTTTTACTTTTAACCCCCCAAAAAAACTGCATTTTTTTTTTTTTTTTTTAATATTGTTAGTGATTGAATATGTATTAATTTTTACAAAAAAAAAAAAAAAAACCTTACAAAAAAAAAAATCGTATTTTTTTTTTTTTTTTTTTTTTTTAATATTGTTACTGATTGAATATGTATAGGAAAATATAGAAGAAAGTCTTGTGGTGGCCACAACATACTAGTTTTAGTTGTTTGAATAGTATTTGCTTTTTTGGAGTCGGTTCTATTTTTTTACAAAAAAGATTTTATGTTACAAATGTTTAAAAGCAAAACTAACTCGTTTCCTACAGTTAATTTTTACACGAAATTTATTTTAAAGAAATAAAAAATCTACAATGTGTCCACTCTACCTTCCGTGCACTAAGTATTTAACTGTTGTATAAATAAATTAAAGTACGATAAGTCGTTAAATAAATACAAGAAAAAAATTATAATATGTTGTTTCAGTATTATCCTTCGCTTAGCATGTTGTTTAATTTAACGTTATTGCCTTTTAAATAATTTGAGCCTATAGGCCATAATTATAAATAATTTTTCTATCTTTCCGTGTAAAAATGTATATGTGCTAAACTCATCAAAATCTGAAGAATTCGTGTGGCGGTGTTTTTTATAACATGTATATGAATTTTCAGCTCAATCGGATAAGGCATTTAGACGCTATCACAATTTAAATATTTTGAGCCCATAAGCCATAATGACAAAAAATTATTCGTTGTGTCCTAATAAATATATGTGCCCCCATATTTGCTAAATTCTCCAAAATTCATACAGTTTGAATGACGGCGATCTCTTTAACATGCACATAAATTTAAACTTCAATTGAAAAGCATTTAGTCGCTATCGCACTTTAAAAAATTGAGCCTGTAAGACATAATAATGAAGAATTTTTCTTTGTGTTCCTGTAAAAAAAAAACTATAAGTATTATATTCACCAAAATGTATACCTTTTGTGTGGGGGTGACTTATAACATTTGTTTAAATTTTCAACTCAATCAAATAACGCAGTTAGAAGCTATCGCGCTTTAAAAAATTTGGACTGATAAGGCCATAATGATAACGAATTTTTCTTTGTGGCTTTAAAAAAAAAAAAATTATTTGCTATATTCACCAAAATCAAAAGGGTCCGTGCTTCGATGGTGTATAATATACATACCAACTTTTAGCTCATTAGAATAAAGCGTTTCACTCACATACATACACACATACATACATATGAAGTAGAAGCACTTCCAGTAAAAACACTTCAGCTTTTCCTCATGACCAGATAGACACTAAAACTTTTCCGCACCATTAATAGTCGCTGCAGAATGTTACAAGTTTGAATCGGGAAAAGAGTTCCGGCAGAAACCGGCAGTTCGTCGTTAGATGCAGAGAAGTTGAGTTAGATGGGACTGGATCCCTTTAGCTATGAGAAAAGAAGTGTTCTCTCTTCTTTTTTTAAATTAGCACTGATGGTGCTCAGATATTTATACTTTTCTAATAATTTAAATACATTGTAACTATTTTCACTTTTAATTTGTGTTCATCATTAAATAGCTTTGTGGGTAATAGAATTCCAGCGTAATTCTTCTGGTGTTTTCGTGATTTATTCTTAAATTTTGTGAATTGAATGGCAAAATTAATTAAGTTTAATGATGAGAAATTCTGCTTTGAAATTTATTGCATACATACATACAACGTAAAAATAGCAAAAATGAACTAAAGGAACCTCAAAATGTATACATAAACCAAAATTTCAAAATCGAATTTTGTCATAATCTTTCTTATGTACAGTCGGTAACAAAAGTGTCCGAACACTAGCAAAAATTCCTATGTAAAAAATGTACACTTCATATGTTTTTGTTAAATAAATCCTTGTCGAATCCTGTTCTTAGTCAGTGTAAGAACATAATTCGATAAGGATTTATTTAAGAAAACCGGATGGAGTGTACTTTTTTTACATAGGAATTTTTGCTAGTGTTCGGACACTTTTGTTACCGACTGTACTATGTGTGTTCAGAAAGTAAAAAGAGGAAATAAAAATTATATATTTGCAGTGTTTTCAGAGTCATTTGGTTTTCGATTTAGTTTCTTAAACATTGTCCACAGACAAATGTAAGAAATTACAAAGATTCCTAAATTTAAATTACGCAATTGAAAAACCTTTTGAAATATTAAAGATATTCTGTTTTAGAAATAATAAAATCTAAATATTTTCGTCCATCTTTCTAAAACAGTTTTCATAACCATGTATGCCACATACTCTGATAAGTTAATCTATAAAATTTCAAGATTGTATAACAAAAGTTTCGCTAGTCAGAGATACAGTCGGCTGCAAAATTATTCGAGCACTAGCCAATAATTCCTATATTTAAAATGTACACTTAAGACTGTTTTGCTAAGTAAATCCTTGTCGAATCATGTTTTTAGACTGATTAAAAACATGACTCGACAAGGATTTATTTAACGAAGCTGTATTAAGTGTACTTTTTTTTGGCAGGGATTATTGCTAGTGCTCGAATAATTTTGCAGTCGACTGTAGGTTGCTCTGGGAAATTTTCTCCGCTAGATTAGAGTCAGTGAGTTTCAAAAAATATTCCAGTCACTGGCAGTAAAAATAAAAATATGCCAATAAAACTGTCGTGACATATTTCTTGAAGAAGGGAAATCTCCCTTAAATAAATGGTTAACGCTATGAATTTCACAGTACTTTGTTAGAAAGTGAAGGTACTGGATATTTTTCTTGAAGTAAAGAACTGGCGTAGAATTTGACGGTCAACTCTCCGAGTTAATCAAAAATTCTTAAAGTGTGAAGCAAAAATATACAGTAATTACTCAGCAAAAGTGTTTATTTGTCATCATAATTTTTTAACTTTATGCATGACCTCTGAGTTGCACATTTCCGATATGTATTTCTCCTTTTTTGACCTATCAAATTTGGAATTTTTGAAAGCAATATGCTAAATTATTGTACATCAATTTTTTAAAGTAGGAACACATTTCCCTTACTAGAAATCTTTTTGAAAGAAAGCCGTATATAAGCTCAGATTCATTTAAATTCATAAAACTAAAGCTCCTAAATTTTAATGCATTTTTCATCTTCTACTATTCTTTTTTACGCAAATTTGGAATTCAGTGTGTGTATTGAAAATTATTATTTAAGAAATTAGTGTCACAATGAATGTTTTTACAACACACTGTTTATACATATGCATAGATGCCAATATTTTAATTTATTCCGGAGTAATTTTAGCCCCGCCTCTAATTCGTACCACTTATTTTTTAAAAGCAATTTTTTCTTATTTTATCGAAGTTATGTGTTGAAGAAAATTTTTCTATAAATAAAGTGGTGCGAATTAAAGGCGGGGCTAAAAGTACTCCGGAATAAATTAAAATATTGGCAGCTATGCATATGTATACAACTTTAAATAGAAATTGAAACAATCTCACTACACTGCAAATTTTTCTTATTTAATTTCTGTTGCCATGGAAATGTTCAATGAGATTTTAAAGATGAAAAGCATCACCTTATATGAAATGTAGCTTTGTAAACATGTGAAACACGTCTTTTACGGGAATATTAGGAATTCTTATGCAGAAAAAATATGAAATCTAGAACATGATGTATTGATTTCATCAAAAGAAAATATTCTAACAAACGCCTAAAGAATGTTTATTCTTGTAAATATAAGAATATTTAGTATACGTATACAGAACCCTCCAATCTTCTTTTCATATTTTGAATCTTTTGATGTTTTATACGCTTTCCATGAGATAATTTAAAAGATACTTGGTTGAATACTGGCATTTCTATATTTTCATTAACAAATCTAATATATACACAACGTTGCAGAAGTTTTATTAAAAGTCAAAAATTTGTTCAATTGAATGTGAGACTGAAAAAACAATAATGGTGTTCGAGAGGTAGATGGTTGGTTGGTTGGTTGGATTTAACGTCGCACTATTACCGTGCTATGGGTAATTGGCGACAGTCTGAGACGCACCCCTAAGGATGGTTCGGATACATGCCATCACAATTTTGATCCTCCACAGAGGGAATGGCTCCCCCACTTCGGTGACCGTCAGAGGTATAATTTTTGATGGGAACATGGAGGACATTGTGGCCACGACAGATTTTATGTAGAACTTTCAAACATCTGCTGCAGATGGCGCTGTATGGCTAAGGAAGAGGTAGTTCTAAACTTAGCGGTAATGTATTGTTTATACAAACAGATACGTACTAGAACTTGTATATGACATGTCGTGTATTCTACCAATGAGGTCTAGCATGGAAATTTCAATATTTTATATTGATGGTACTGGAATTGTTACAGACCTATATTGCGAAATATAACAAAAAGTGAAAACAGTTACCAAAACGCAGATGCGGTTTACTGTCAAAAAGTAAAGGTCTTCATGTCTCAAAATTGCGCAAAAATGTTTTCAAACTTTTTAGCTTGAAGGTTTTTTTTATCATTCTCTCTAAAATCCCAATCTGTAACCTCATGATTCCAATTTAATGGGTCTTTTCACAAAAGTATGGATCGGATGCCAGTTTGCATGACAATAGGGTCCATACATGATTCCGCCTGCAACCAAAGACTTTTAACATCCAGTGTTCCTATATTTATAGTCGCCAATTATCCATTGCGCGGTACTAGTGCGACGTTAAACCCAACCAACCCTAATTTTATGAAACAATAGTATAATTTCTTCAGAAGAGTGATTATGTATAAAAGAGAATATGTTGTATGTACGAATAACTGATTTCATGCTGTAGAAATGGATAAACTGTCCTCGAATTCTCACAGTATATTATTTGCTTACGAAATAAATTTTGTTTACGTTTTAACATGTGGATATACACATAATTTCGTATTTACCCACTGTAATATCAACTATGCAATAATGTTGCTTTACCAGTTATACGCGTACCAGTATTGTAACTAATAAAATTTTACAAACTGTAATAGTCGCGTTCTTATTTAAAAAAAAAAAAAAAAAAAAAAAAAAAAAAAAAAAACTAATCTGTAATAAAATAAACATGAATGTAAAAAAAAAAAAAAAAAAAAAAAAAAAAAAAAAAAAAATCACTCATGCATGTCAAAAAATCTTTTTCGAATTATTTTTTCTACTGATAATGGGTGTAAGTTAAAAGCATTACTAAAATTATACAATAGATTGGAAAAATAATGAAATTTTAGGCCGAACTTAATGCATTCTTTTAAAGCGCAAGATGTATGTGTTAGTGCTCGCATTATGTTCTGCAAAAGAGCTTTTAAAAATACTAGATTAAATAAGAAATCGCAAATCTCAATTTATTTAGAGTTTAAACATATGCAAAACTTCATTTCCTTTCAAAAAAAAAAAAATAATAAAATAAAATAAAATAAATGGTGTTTAAAAAAAGAAAAAATATATATCTTTAATGCATTTTCATATGTTTTTTTTTCAAATCCATATTTTTAAAAATCTATTTACACTACTTCTAAACAATCAAATGTTCTCTAAAGGTGCTAAATTTGGTACATAAACCAAAGATTTTCCGCTGAAATGAGATTCATAGAAAGTTATAAAATAATTCTTATAAGATTTTTGTGGTTTTATTTATTCGAATATTTTCAAGAAAATTCTGTTAAACATCGATGAGGGTGTTTTAAATGTAGAAAAAAAATTCTTTGAGCAAAGAAAAAAAAAAAAAAAAAAAAACATTCGAAATTGATTTAATTTGTAAGGAGCATACTACATCTGTAATGAAGGCACAGAACTTTGTATAAACAAACACAATAATATGCACAAACACAGAACCTTTGTTTCAAACTAAAATAGTTAAGCATTACCTTAATCAAACAACGTAAAAAAAGGACATGACGCAGTACAACATTAAATGCGCCATATATGCACTCATGTCTATTTTTCAACACTTTCCAACAAAGTTGAAAAGTGTTTACGACTTCGGCGGCTTGTCTATCTGTCCGTCTGTCTACTGTCCACGTTCTAACTCCCGTAAATATTAACTTAATTTCTTGAAAATGGTATTGTGAAGATAAGCCCCGGTGTGATATTGTATCTCGTGCACCTTCCGCATACCTCTCCATACTTGCTATGTGATAAATAAATAAATTTCCATAGCATTAAAACTTAACAAAATACTTTACTTGAAATTTCCATTTAAGGGGATTAATGGAAGAACTAACCCAGTCGATTTACACAATATAAATATCTTATATTCTTTATTTAAATGTAAAATACTCTCAATCTGGTACAGATTAATAAAAACCGCTACGCGATTGCTTCATTTGACAACAAAACAATAAATGAATTCATAATAACCATCTTAAACTAGTATGTTGTGGCCACCACAAGACTTTCTTCTATATTTTCCTATACATATTCAATCAGTAACAATATTAAAAAAAAAAAAAAAAAAAATACAATTTTTTTTTCTAAGGGTTTTTTTTTGGAGGGGTACTTGTTTTTTTTTTAAGGGTACTTCCCCCCCAGGGGGGGGAAGCGATGCCCCCCCATGCACAAAATTTTTTTCCTAGTTACGTACTACTATTATCAATAATTCATATTAATTTTACAATCACAAGTGTAAAATAACTCTTATTATGCACATTTATACGAATTTTTGTCTTATTCTGCCATGTTAAAAATTTAGATAAAATGCTATCACAGCGCCTCCTGTTGAGTTATTGATCCGCAAATATAATCAGCACCAGTTTATGTCGGGGACCAACTAAATACCAAGTTTGGTAAAATTTCGTTTAAAAAAAAAAAAAAAAAAAAAAAAAAATACGATTTTTTTTCTAAGTTTTTTTTTTTTTGTTAAAAGTAAAAAAAATCGATAACTTTGTTTTAAATTATCACAGATTTATGGTTCAACCATTCGTTTTAAAGGTATTGACGAGATCTTTCGAATGATACCCATCTTCAAAATTTAACCCCCCCGGGGGGGTACTTCCCCCCCAGGGGGGGAACCGATGCCCCCCCATGCACAAATTTTTTTTCCTAGTTAACTACTACTATTATCAATAATTCATATTAATTTTACAATCACAAGTTTAAAATAACTCTCATTATGCCCATTTATACGGAATTTTGTCCTATAAAATGCGATCACAGCGCCACCTGTTGAGCTATTGATCCCCAAATCTAATGGGCACCAGTTCATGTCAGGGTGCAACTAAATACCAAGTTTGGTTAAATTTCATTCATTGGTTCGTGAGATACAGCGTCCACAAAAAAATGATACAGACAGACAGACAGACAGACACACAGACACACAGACAGACATTTTTTAAAAACTATCAATTCGTGTTCAGGACATCCCAAAACGTGTAGATCCGTCAAAAAACGGAGGTCGAAAATTTTCGCGAATCCAATACTTTCTCTATATTACATATAGAAGAAAGTAAAAATGATGCAACAAGCATCAAACTTGGTTATTCTCCAAAATACTAATAATATAACTAATATACTAATAATCCGAAATACTTCTAATATATTAACACTAACGGGAAATTTATCCCGAACGCAAACCGCTCAAATTTCAGTCGTCATACTGGGCTGCTCACAACTCAGAACTAAATCTGAACACAGTGTCGGTACTAATTCTAAACATCATAGTCTCCGCACTAGAGCTGGACGATATCAGAAATTAAATATCGCGATATATCACCAAGATAATATCGATATTAATGATATTATCGATATTATCGATATTTTTCTCATAAAAAAAATATATAGAGAGACATTTGCTACTTTTTAAGGACAAGTGAACACAAGTTTTAATGTGTACAAGCGTGGACTGTTTTCTATATATTTTCTGGTATATTACTTCCATCCCTTTTTCATTAAAAGAAAAGTAATAATAATAGTAATTAAAATAAAAAACTGCATAAAGAGTAAATCGATGTTTTGTGTTCTTTTAATTTATATCATTGATTTAAATATATACTGAGAAAAAAAATATATACCGCCTTCCTCTAGAATGAATAAAAGGCCATTTTCTAAATCCCTTAACTAGAAATATAGATTTCCGAACTAGGCGCATAAGGCATGCCAATAAACTGAATAGAAGAAATGATCGAGAATTTCTAGTTTACGCATGGTGAAACAATATTCGGAATATTCGGAATATTTTGAATCTTTTGTATTGTGAGAAATTCTCGCTTGATTTTCGAGAATTGGGTAATAAATCAAGATTATTGTTGCTGAAACCCGCCTCTTGCAGTCTCATTTATTTGCAGAGATTTTTAAATAACTTTGCCCTTAATAATATTGGCAAATGCTCTAGAATTCTAATAGGGCCTTGTAGAATTCGCTTTCCAAGAGGACCAGCATTTATCAGGAAGACATGGAACTATTTTTTCTAGAGCCACAAGTTAGATTCTAGATGTCAGTTACAGAATTTTTTCTCAGTGTACTTGTGTATAATTTGCCCTCCATTCTACCGATTTTAGGCTTTAATTATTTTAAAATAACATTATATGTGATGTAGGTTTTATTTTTATCGGGTTGATATTTTGATATGGGTTTTATTTTTATCAAACAAGGGATATTCTAGCAGGTTATTACTGAAAGCCAGGATCATTTTCCAGATAAATCTCAAAACCTTTAATTGCTACAAGTACTTTAAATGGCTCTTTTTCATTGCCGATTTTCAAAATATAGAATTATTTCACCGCTAGTCATCGTAATCCGTGCTTTTTTTCCCCCTTCAGAAAAAACTAAATAATAAACTATAATGTCTTTTTGGACGAAAGTTTAAATTTTATAAAATTCCTAAAAAAAAAAGTTAAAAAAATACACATGCAAACAATTCATTATTTATTTTATCATTAAAACCAGGAAAACTGAAATATCTCCAAACATTTTCCCTATATACAGGGTTAGTCAAAATGTATAGGACAATAAGAAAACTATTTTTAGACGAATGTATGTTTATTGTAACCAAACTACAGCTACATATGGACAGATAAACTATCAAAGTTTTGTTTGGCAACACACATGTACGTTAATGCCGCTAGGAGACGCTGTTTCCAAAATGGCGCAATCAGGCAAGGAGAAGGCGTTTTGTGTGATGACATTTGCTAAAACAATGTCCAGCGACAATTTCGAGCCAAGAACGACAAGGAACCACCTCATCGACATTCCATTGCGAGGTGGGTAAAGCAATTTGAGGAGACGGGCTGCTTATGCAAGGGCAAAAGCACAGGATGACCACGTGTCTCCGAAGAAACTGTGGAATCCATTCGTGCGTCCTTTCAACGAAGTCCCCAGATGTCGACAAATCGTGCAGCCATCGAACATCTGTGAAGGTAAGAAAAAACTTTGATAGTTTATCTGTCCATACGTAGCTGTAGTTTGGTTACAATAAACATACATTCGTCTAAAAATAGTTTTCTTATTGTCCTATTCATTTTGACTAACCCTGTATACTATATATATACTAGCAGGCTACGCCCGTTTCTCAGGTCCCTATTTTTAAATGAATCACTATAATTAATGAATTCTCAAAATTTCATTATTTTTTATCATGTGAAAAAAAAAAAAAAAAAAAAAAAAAGAGAGAGAGAGAGAGAGAGAGAGAGAGAGAGAGAGAGAGAGAGAAAGAAAATCTCATCAGGAAAAATGTCGCACCGGATTCACACTGAATTCGGCAGCTCATGTCATTGTGCGCTGCGCGCGTGCATTTATGTTCGGCACTCTCACTTACTATCACTGTATTACCACTACTTTATCGAAAGGGTAAAAATATAAAATACAAAAAAAAATTCTCTCTTCGGTGGAAAAATCGGTCCGGACCCTCCCACTGCCGGCGGCAGCATATACCTGCGCGCACGGCGCGCGTGTTCCTTCGCCCATCGTTGCCGCCTCTCTTAATTATTCTATACTTTCGAAAATATCTTCAATCGATTTATTGGGCCTTAAAACTTAGTAATACTAATTTTCAACGCTCTAACTCCCTAATAATTTTGCAAATTCGAAAATATCCTTAATCGATTTGTATGTATCAATAACCTCTATGCATCAGTTTTAAACGATCTAACTCTATTTTTATTTTATTTTTTGCCCCTTCTAATAATTTTAGAAATTCGAAAATATCCGCAATCGATTTGTAGGTATCGAAAACCACTATGTACCAATTTTGGACGACGTAACTGTATTTTTATTTTTTTTTCCCTCCGCCCCCCCCTCCTGCCGTCCTAATAACTTTACGCTTTCGAAAATATCCCTATTCGACTTGCAGGCGTCTAACACCTATCTGTACCAATTTTGAACGGTCTAACAGTATTTCTATTTATTACTTACAAACTTTGAATAAACACCTTAAAATGCAATAAACTCGCAACAACTGTTTCGGGTCGAAAAAACACACGACCCTTCATCAGGCGAATAAAGTAAGCACGAGTGCTGCAGTCAAAGCGGCAACCCGAAACAATTGTGGCGAGTTTATTGCATTTTATGGTGTTTATTCAAAGTTTGTAAGTAATATTTTTTACAACGC
Organism: Salticus scenicus; assembly: GCA_963930645.1. Lineage (NCBI taxonomy): Eukaryota > Metazoa > Arthropoda > Arachnida > Araneae > Salticidae > Salticus > Salticus scenicus. Next base: position 119,219,122 of record OZ005654.1, read on the forward strand.
CAATTTTGTGATGCTTTTTTATTAAAAGTATTTCTATTTGTTTTTGCCCCATAGCCCCCTCCTTACCGCCCCATAGCCCCCTCCTTACCGCCCCATCTGGGACCTGAATTTCTAAAATTTCAGAAATTGCTTTTTAGATATTTGTATTAGCTACATTTTAGAGCAAAAATTTCACGTATATCTGTTTTTTTTTTTTTTTTTTTTTTTTTTCTTGAGATATATAGAATTATGTTAAATCACGTTTTGCGCATGTGAAATCAGGTTTTGCCCCCTTCCCTCCCCCTTGGTGACCGAATTTCTAAATTTCTAGAGATTGATTTTCAGACATTTGTGTTAGCTATATTTTAAAGTAAAAATTTTACGGATATCTGTTTTTTTTGTTTGAGATATAAAGGATTTTGTGAAATCACGTTTTGCCCCCCTCCCCCTCTTGGGGGGGGGGGGCGAATTTTGTAAAATCGCTTCGTAGTGGATGCCTACATCATAGAAGGAACATTGTCACAAAATTTCATGCTTCTAGGTCCAGGGGTTTGGGTTGGGCGATGATGAATTCCCACTCACGCATTCAGGATAAACGATTTTATATATATAGATTATTTCTTTTTATTTCGGGCATTCTATCCTATTTCGAGTAACCATTTAAAATAATTTTAGCATTTAGAGAAACCTAGTTTTGCGATAACGGATGAAAATTAATGAGAAAACAAAGCAAGTAATAAGCGGCAAGGAACAGTCGAAGAGCTCTTCTTGTAGGCATCGGTATTTGAAATATTGCAGTTCGGCTTTGATCAGCGTACACGCTACTGAACCTAGTAGGTAAGTAACATCGATAACTCGCTGTTGAAGTTCGTAGCCAGCACGGAGTAATATTAATAGGAGTTGAAGGTCCAATGGGAGAAAGCTACGAAACTGTGATCTAAATTTTTGGTAAATATTGAGGGCGCCACTTGTCATTCCTCCCTACTTCGGCGCGGATATACTGTTGTTTTCAATAGAATTTTGCTGAAGTACATTTAAATTTTTTTATTTTAAGCAATTTAATTTCTTTGTAAGTTCTTAAAACTGCATAATTCAGATGTTTCAAATAAATACTTCGGTCCTAGTTGTAAAACAGGCTATGATAGTGATAAGAAAAACAAAAAAAAGCCCTAGGAGAAAAATAAATTCCGAGTTCGTGTTTTCTGCACCTAAAGTAAGTTTATTTTTTTTCTTTACAAAATTTCACCCATTCTCCTTCCTCCCAATTGTCTGTTTTAGCTAGCTTCGGTTCATAAGAATCGTCATTTTTTAAAAGCTTTCTTTCAAAGTAAAATTAGTATAAAATGGCTCTTTAAAAAAACATGTTGGTTAGAATACTCTATTTAATGAAATTTGCTTTCAATCGAAATTTTTTCAGCTTGATATTATTTAAAAAAAAATAATTAAAACGAGACATTTCCCCATTGAATAACATTGCGGAAGCTGGAGAGAAGGAAGGATTGCACGCTGGCGCCATCTGTAAACATTAGAAAAGAACATCACGAAATTTCAGCGTTACCTTCTTCTCCTATCTTTTTACTCCGTGGTAGCCAGTAATACGATACTTTGAAATACACCAAGGTCAATGAATGAATGGCAGGAAGAGCTAAAACGCCAGCCAGATATCGTTTTTATCTACAAGACATGCAGCTGCAATGAATATTATTTATTGGTCTGTGGATGTACGAATGTGAATCGTTTGATGGATATTATTCAACGTCGGACTTTTTATATCAGTGAGGATTTTAGATTTGAGGTTTCTCGCAGGAATGAAGGAAGAGGAAGTATGTGTATGTGTATCGTTTGGGGCTGGGGTTTTCTACTTTAGTGAGTGAGTAGTGGAAAGGAAGTTGTGTAGTGGATACTCGGAGGAAGGATAAGAAGAGGAGGAAAAAACGAGAATGGGTATTAGTATAGGATATGGCGCTCTACTTTTGTTCGTTTTTCGTTCGGTGGCTCGTTGATGCGTGCTAGCGGAGAAGCAGGATTTGAAGAAGACATTGTAGGATTGGCTTTCTTTCAACGTTATTTATCGGCATATCGAACTATGGCGCAGAGCACACTAGGTAAAATCGTTAGAGCGATATATCGGCAGAGCAAGATCTTCAATATTGTTATCGTGATATTAAAAAAATATCGATACTTTGGGATATATTGATAAATAATCCAGCCCTACTCCGCACACAGTTTTAACATTTCTTTCATTCGTTAAATGATTTGCATTTTAAATTCAACCACGTATTCAACCCCGCTTCAAAACTAACTTATTTATTAAATCTCGTAAAGTCTGAAGCTTGGTTTTTAAACATGTAACAGCTAGCAATAAAGTACTTTAATTTAATAAGCAGGGTGACAAGTACAGACCCGACTCGTCAATTTTATAATTTATTTGTCGAACTTCCAATGAAACCTCTTTATAAGCTGACAATATATAGTATTCAAGTCAAGTTCATAATCGGATATTCCTGTTTGAGAAAGAAGTAAATACCATTAGCGTTTTATGTATAGAGATATTGGAACATATTGGGCCGTAATGTTTTGGAAAGTATTCCAAAGTATTACAGTCTAAGAGGTATTTTTTTAAAACGTATTTTAATACCTTTAACTTGTAAAAATTTTAATGAAATTGAAATATGTTATTCAAATTCCTTTGTCCATTTGCCTGCCTCCAGCGTCTGTAAATATTTTCAAAATTTCTTCAGAATAATTTACGTTAATCAAATCGACTATGGTATTTTCTCTAAAAGCCACAGTTAGAAATCGCATGGAGTGCAATTACGTAAGTGTTCAGTTTTTTAACATTTTATAACAATAGTTAAGAATAAATATGAATTATTTTCTGTTTGCCGTTTTGTTCTTCTGTCGTCCGTTGCGTCGTAATGTAGCCAAAGATCACTGAAGATTAAACCATGCAACCAAGTACGTACAGTTGGAAAGTTGTTAATAATTTAAGTGAATCGCATGATTTTTCATTCTTGTTTTCCTTTGTTTGAAGAAGAGTCATGAATTATCCAGATTCAAAACAATTTTTGACCATTTGTGTAAAAAATTACAACTATTAATACTATTTTTACTTTCCTCTATATTCAATAGAAGAAAGTACTGGATTCGTAAAAAATTTTTGACCTCGGGTTTTCGATGGATTTATACGATTTGAGAGCTATAGAACACGATTTGACCATTTTTACGAAATGTCTGTCTGTCTGTGTGTGTGACAAAATTTTGTAGCAACTGTATCTCAGGGGCTACTGCACAGAATTTCATACAAATTGGTATGTAGTTACACATTGACATAAATTCGTGCCTATCAACTTTTGCTAAAAATTGTCCAACAGCTCGCGTTGCCATCCAGCTTTTTCTAAATTTTTAACATGGTGGTATAGGACAAAATTTTGTATAAATGTGCATAAAGAGAATCATTTTAAATAATCATTACGAAATTTAAAAGAATTATTTATAATAGAGATAGTCAACTGAAAAAAAAAAAAAAGTATATGTAGGAGCTTCGTCTCCCCCGTGAGGGAGACGAGGGGAGTAAATTTTCATGATGGGTATATTTCAAAAGAGCTCGCCAATACCTTTCAAACGAATGGTTAAACCATCGATTTGCGATAATCTCTATATACAAAAGTTTTAAAAAAAGTTCTCGATTTTTTCCATAAGAAAAAAAAAAATAATAATAAAATAAAAATGTGATAATGAGAATAAAACTGACTTTATATATATATATAGTGTTATACTACTTCTCTAATATGAAAATCGTCAGCATTATCATAGAAGATATTTTTTTTTTTTAAATAATAATTTTAATAAAATATTTTTGAGTGAATTTGTATAGGAAAATATAGAAGAAAGTCATGTGGTGGCCACAACATTATAGTTTTTAGTATTTATTTGTGTATCAATTTATTTAAGTAGATTTCTTGCAGTAAAACATTTTTCTCTGGCTAAAACGTAATAGAAAGAGAGTTATTACAATAATGTTCACATAATAAAACTAGTATGTTGTGGCCACCACAAGACTTTCTTTTATATTTTCCAATACAAATTCACTCAGTAAAATATTGAAAAAAAAAAAAAAAAAAGAAAAAGAAAGAAAGAAAGAAAAAAGAAAAAGAAAAAAGATTTTTTTTTCGTTAAAAGTAAAAAAAAAAAATCGATAACTTTGTTTTAAATTGTCACAGATTTATAGTTCAACCATTCGTTTTAAAGGTATTGACGAGACCTTTCGAAAGATACCCATCTTGAAAATTTACTCCCCTCGAGGGGGAATATCCCCCTCCAGGGGGGGGGGAAGCGATGCCCCCACATGCTCAAAAATTTTTCCTAATTAACTACTACTATAATCAATAATTCATATTAATTTTACAATCACAGGTTAAGAATAACTCTCATTATGTACATTTATACGAAATTTTGCCCTATACTGCTATGTTAAATATTTAGAAAAAATACGATCACAGCGCCACCTGTTGAGCAATTGATCCCCAAATCTAATGAGCACCAGTTCATTTTAGGGGCCAACTAAATACCAAGTTTGGTTAAATTTCGTTATTTTTTTTTTTTTTTTTTTTTAAATTACCGATTTTTTCTGTTTTATTTATTTATTTATTTTTCGTAAAAAGAAAAAAAATCGATAACTTTGTTTTAAATTATCACAGATTTATAGTTCAACCATTCGTTTTAAAGGTATTGACGAGTCCTTTCGAAAGATACCCATCTTGAAAATTTACTCCCCTTGAGGGGGGACTTCCCCCAGGGGGGTTGACGAGGCTCCCACACATACAAAAATTTTTTCCCAGTTGACTATCTCTATTATAAATAATTCTTGTAAATTTCATAATGATTACTAAACAATAATTCTCTTTATGAACATTTATACAAAATTTTGTCCTATATCACCATGTTAAAAATTTAGAAAAAGCGGGATGGCAACGCAACCTGTAAGACAATTTTTACCAAAAGTTGATAGGCACTAATTTATGTCAAGGTGCAACTACATACCAATTTGTATGAAATTCTGTTCAGTAGTTCCTGAGATACAGTTGCACAAAATTTTGTCACACACACACACAGAGACAGACAGACAGACAATTTCTAAAAATGGTCAAATCGTGTTCTATAGCTCTCAAAACGTGTAAATCCATCAAAAACCCGAGGTCGAAAATTTTTACGAATCCAATACATTCTTCTATTGAATATAGAAGAAAGTAATAAAATAGAGACTGAATTTATATAACTACTAACTAATTTACTAATTAGAGTAAAAATTATGTTCAAAATATCGTGAATTTTTCCCTGTATTTTAAGTCTAATAGCAGGACACTGTAAGCAAATGTTGAATATTAGCATGGATTGTAGTTTTGTTTAGGACTGGGGACTATTAGTCTCAATCTGCGGATTTTTACGATACCAGTTTTCGATAGTTGGACGTTTACCGAAATCTAAAATTTATTGAAAATATAATCGAATAATTTGAAGACAACGTTATAATTTGAACAAAAAAAAAAAAAAAAAAAATCTGATAATTCTCCGTCTTAAACTAAATTCTGCTTTTGCCAGAATTTCATCAAACAAAATTTTTTTTTTTTTTTTTTTGAAAGAAAAAGAAAAGAAATTTGATAATAATCAGCGTCGAAACAAACACTATCGATTTTTTTTTTTTTTTTTTTTTTTTTTTTTTTTTTAAGATTTATATAATATTTAATTTAAAAAAAAAAAAAAAGTGCGCGTGGAGAATAAAGTATAATGGTACCGGATAATTTAGTTTAATTTAATTTAATTTATAGAGATGTCAATGATATAGGAAAAACTACTTCAACCATTTTCTTTCTAATAATAAGTAGAAAAGAAAACGGATAATATTTTACCTGGAGACATTTTGTATATTTAGACCAGTTAAAATATATTTTTCCTTTTTTCCCTCTCGCATTAAGTTAAAAAATATTAAAAATAAAATTGAGAAAAATCGTGCTAAAGCAATGGATCGGCTTGGACCTCTTGGCGAAATTTAAAATTTGGCTCCGAAGTAGCTCGATAGTTTTTCTCCAGGATGTTTACTTGCGCAAATGCGAATACCCATCTTAATTCATCGCCAAAATGACAACAAAAATATAAAAACCACCAAGGGGCTCCTATGCTAAAGCTATACCAAAATAATTTTTAAAAAATGAATACAATTACTGCATGCATTCGTGCGGAAAAATAGATTAAAATAAGTTCTGTCGTACTAAATTAAATTCTATTTTTTAAAAGAATGTAAAGAGATTTTTTTAAAAAATTCTTTTTGCGGTAAATTAAAAAAAAGGTAAGATTTAATAAAAACTTTTGAAGCAGCTTTTTATTTTATTTATTTTTTATTATTAATTTACTTTTACTTAACAGAAAAAACGATTTTTATGAAATTCTGGCAAAAGCAGTATTTAATTTAGTTTATTATTATTATTATATATATTTTTTAATTAAAACACCACTTTCAATTTTTTTATTTATTTATTTATTTATTTATTTTTTTATCTTCTATTTCTCTACTACCGCTAAAACAAGACTGCCTTTGCCTCTAAGGCAGTAGCGCGTGTTTTGCACCTGAAGAAGAAAGGCCACGTCCTTTTGAAACCGGTAGTGCTTTCCTCAGTTTTATGGTGTGTGAAGAAGTTTTCAAATTTGAATACGAATTCAACGAAATCTCGGATTTAACGTGAAAAATAAAGTATATTGTGTGTTATAACGTTATAAATGCATTACAGTATACTGTTTTAGCAAACAATGCTTCATTCAGATTTAACGAGGAAAAATAAATATGAAAGCATTAAATGATGATAACAATAATAATAATAATATATATTTAATTATTTAATGAACGATGCATCGTTTACTTAAGACTTCTAAGAAAAAATAACTATTATTTAATGTTGAATAGAATAATGAGTACAATTGATTAGTAAAATAATGTTAATGAGTATGTCTTAGGGTTAGACATGCTCTCCAATGAGGATGTCGTCATGGAAATAGTAAGAGCTCCAGGAAACTAGTATGTTGTGGCCACCACATGACTTTCTTCTATATTTTCTTATAAAAATTCACTCAGTAAAAATAATTCATTAAAGTTATTATTTAAAAAATCTATCTTCCATTATAATGCAGACGATTTCCATATTAGAGAAGTACTATAACACTAAATATAAAAAAAAAGGTCAATTTTATTCTCAATATTACATTAAATATATATGTATGAAAAAAAATCGATAACTTTATTTTAAATTAACGCAGATCGATGGTTAAACCATTCGTTTTAAAGGTATTAGAGAGCTCTTTTGAAAGATACCTATCATAAAAATTTACTCTCCTCGAGGGAGGACTTCCCCCCATTGGGTAGTCGAGGCTCTTACATACACATTTTTTTCCCCAGTTGACTATCTCTATTACAAATAATTCGTTTAAATTTTATAATGATTGTTAAAAAATAATTCTCTTTATGCATATTTATACAAAATTTTGTCCTATACCGCCATGTTAAAAATTTAAAAAAAGCAGGATGGCAACGCAAGCTGTTGGACAATTTTTACCAAAAGTTCATAGGCACTAATTTATGTCAATGTTTAACTACATACCAATTTGTATGAAATTCTGAGCTGTAGTACCTGAGATACAGTTGCCAAAAATTTTGTCACACACACACACACACACAGAGATAGACAGACATTTTCTAAAAATGATCAAATCGTGTTCTACAGCTCTCAAAACTTGTAAATCGTTCAAAAACCCGAGGCCTAAAATTTTTACAAATCCAATACTTTCTCCTATTGAATATAGAAGAAAGTAAAGGAAAGAAAGAATATAAGTGATGTTAATAACTCGGTACAGAAAACTGTGCTTTAAACACTAGCTAGTATTTGTGCCAGAGAGTCATTGCAAGAACTTGATTGAAAAATACAGATGATGAAACATTCAATACATTAAGTGTTTTACGTCGAAAATCAAGCAACATTTTGTAATGTCAACTTTGGTTAAATAATTTTACAAGCTTTTATTTCACTTGGTATGTTGTTTATTTGTGTGTGTGGATCCAATTTAAGAATTGAATTTCCGCTCACTTCCTGTCGTCCGACTATGCTGAAATATTGCATACATGTGTAACTCCGATGACAATACACGCACCAAGCAGTAGTAGTCAAGAGTTAGGGTTAGGGTGGTCCAAAGGGTAGTTCTCCAGTTCAAAATTTGTGTCAAATTTTAACCCACTTCCTATTGTCCAATTGAGCTGAAATGTTGCATATATAGGTATGTAATTCCGACGACAATACATTCTATAGCAGCAATGGACTTAAGAGTAGGCCCAAGGGCCTGGGACCCCAACTCCAGTTCAAAATGTGTTTTTAAATTTTAAAACACTTGCAATCGTCCGATCGAACTAAAATTTTTCGCATACATGTGTATTATCCGTATTCGGTGAATTGAAGTTTTTATTATATTTTGAAATAAAAATTTATCCTTAAAAATTTTTAATTTGTGTATTTTTATTTTAAATGATGATTATCAATCCGTTCACATATGTTTTTTATGCGTAACACCTTTTGTACGAGCTTTAATTCGGATGCAGCAAGCGGTCGGATTGGATGAGCATATATCTGTTTCCCAAACTTCTCGATAAACATGGCTCCTACGAAAAGAGGATGAAAAATTCTTCTATATGCGAATTACACAGAACTATTCGACATTTTCTTTCTTCTCTTAATCAGCTTCTGTAGGCTTTTTCCTTTTCTCTTATGACCTGCTACTATCTCTCCAATCAGAACGACGAAAGCTATCAGGTTGCCAGACAATAAAAATATAAAGGCAGGAGCTACATCAATGAGAGTTAAACTTCTTTTGCTGCTATCTTTTTCCACGTATTTCAATAAACGTGGCAACTTAGAATAAAACTTATTATCATCGGTATATTTGAAATAAAGTCCCGATGCCATAAGCTTATGTGTAAATATCTCCACCAAATTTTTACAGCAAATTTTTTTTCGAATCTTCATGGCAGACATAAACTCAAGAAAGCTATCCTCCGAGACGTTTTTGTCTTCCCTATTTTAAATAATTCAATCGCTTCTGCATTTCCTAGAAATGCAAAGTTTTCATTGTTTATGTCATCAAATAAATTGAGTATAACATCTATACGACTTAATTTATTAGTTTTGAGATCATCTCCAATTATTCTTAAAGATTCTCTTTTCGATTCTGAAAGTCTGTCGGCAAGTCCTCCTCCGGGTAAAGCTATGCAGTGCATTTCGCCCTTCTCTACAGCTGTAGCCAATTTCGACACGTCATTAATTTTGACGAGAGGAGGCATTGCAAGGAAAGAGAGAATATTGGAATCATAAGCCAGACAAATAAACATTGCTCCAATAACCCACGAATAGATGAGTAAGTTTTCTGCCATTGTCGAAGGTCTTAAGATAGAATTCTGTCTCAATAATATCGCAAAAACTTGAAGGAAAATTTTTTCGAACGTATACTTCTCTTTCAAGAGGACGTAATGTATAAACAGCACGGCCATCAAAGCAAACAGGACACCTATCCAAATTGACCACGAAAACGCTTGAAAAATGCCGAAAATCGATGCTTTGTATTCAGGCGTTCGAATCAAAAATTTCTGATGTCTAAGTTTGAATGGATAGGCAAAATCGGCTGTCACCGTACTTCTTTGCATCATTATGTGTTCCTGGCATGTAATATCGATTTCGGATCGATTTAAATATCCTTCTAATCCAGTCAGTGTTCCGTTAGGTAGAATGTCGCTTTCTGCTTTAGTGACAACAAAAGAAAATTTTTCGAATTTTTTAGAGACATTTATAAGGTAATAGGCAAGACTCGCTGCAATTTGTCCTGCACTATCCCCTTTTATGGGTACATAACGTCCATTAGAAAAACGAGGAGTTGAAGATTTCGTAAAATATCCAAATTTTACCATTTTTTTTTTAACTCGTCATAGTACTATGTTTATGGATAAGAAATGAGAAATCTGCAATTTCCTATACAATGTATCATGTAAACTACATTATTCAGAAATATCTGACGTTCCTAGCACAAAAATTCAAGAATCTACTTGATTTTCTGTAGACGGCCTAAACATTGAGTTGCGAAGTCGTGAGTTTTAAAAATGTTTTGCAGTGAAATTTCTCTCCCTAAATATTACGTTTGTATTGATGAAGTAAAAAATGTTCATCAGTTAATAATGACAATGAAATTAAATACTCTCTAACTGAAGCATCATTTGTTTAAAAGAAGGACGACAAAAATAAATAAAATATTTAGATTATGGCGTTTTATTTTTATATTAAAAAAATAAATAAATAAATGTCATTTTTAAGTTCTCGTTTAGTCTTTCCAAAATAGGTAATTATATAGGGAAGCGGCCGTGTACTTCTTCCTGTACTGATCATTTCATCAAAGTGATTTCATATTTTAAATGAAACATAACGATGAAAAATGGGAGTTAACTATGTTGCATTAACAAATTTCCATTGTTGTTTAATATTCTCTTTTATTAATCTAAACTTTTTTCTGAATTTAAACAGAATAATGCATTTCTTAACGTAATCTTACTTATTTTAGAGTTAACTGGGAATTAAGATTACAGAGATGACTGATCTTTGATTGCGTCAAATAATGTTAAAACTTTAAATATTATAAAACATTCTGGGCTCAGAAAGCGAGTGAAAATTTTCATGCGTATGTTGGAACAGATTTAAAATGTCATCAGAAACAGTACATTTCACCATTCGTTTTCACAAATAGCACCTGTTGCTACGAAACCTTTAATTATTCTGAATGTACACTATTTACCACAATGCAGCCTACTGCCTAGATTTTGTTTGTCGGGAATTTACAATCTCTTCTCTCGTTCAAAATCAAACGGAATGAAATACTGCATGAAATTCAAGGAGTTTTTCCGTGCATTTAGAGTTTTCTTTTTTAAAAAAGGCTTCTAGTTGTACGAATGTAATATTATAAGCTTGAGAATGTTAAAGAATATTCTATTTCATTATTTATTACATAATAAAATAAAATATGACACGTTATACCTTAATTAGGTCTTTCGTATAGAAACTTTTGACATCCGCCCGTTTTGCATATCATGCAATGATTTTCACGCAATATAAATTGCTAGGTTTGTTGGTGACCTTTAATATATCTCTTAAGTGTCTCAATTATGAGCCGTTCTTATATCAACATCGAAAATCAAAAAGCATAAACTATGGTCAGTTCTCAGGACAGTTATGACACACCTATCACTAGACAGTGAAGAGATCAAAAACTGTAACAGTGCTTAGCCCACGTTAATTTAGCCTGTAACATCATTCTATTAAATCATAAATGGACAACTAGAACGAGGCGGAGTTTCCCTTTATTTGTGGGGAAAAGCTGCGCTATGATTGGCTATAGTCCTTCATTTGTGGGCTAAATTAAGACTTTTATAGGTTAAATTTCATCATGACGTCGAATGACGACAGAAAGTCAAGTCGTCTATTGTTCGACTTGCGTGTAAATTATCGAGTAGACAAGATAGAAATTCATCCAATCACAAAATTGTGATCACATGTAACGGGATCACCTTCACAGAAGTTTATTTTCAGATTGTCGCTAACATACGACTGTGAATTTCTAATGTAATATTAATTCACTAAACTCAACTCAATGTTGTATCTCCTAAATTAGGTTATATCGTTTCTAAGAAATCGAAGTAAAAAAAATATATATATATAGCATTTTTACCAGTTTCACTAAAATAAACATTGTGGTAACTCATTACGTATGCAAATGGAGTTCAATTTGAGTTTCATTTTAGAATATTTAGTGCTGGCAACACCCTACTCGGTTTATGTTTGATCTGATGATTAAGTTTACAGGCATAAGAAAATATAGTTTATTTTCTACGAACATACTGTCCAATAACTTTTATTTAAGCACATTACTCATAATTTAGATATAAGAATTAATTGATTTTTGATCAAAAATCAAGATCGTGGGTAAACCCCATTTTTAAAAAGTTATTTTATTTCAAACAAAATATGCTTAATTAGTTGCCATGACAACAAACTTTTACACTTTATCTAAAAATGAAGACTAACAGAAATATTTTATAACTCTTTTCAATATATCAATATGAACTTTTAAATTTGGTTTAGATAATAACTTCTTAATGTAAATACATTTGTAATGAAAATCTAACGATTATTGCCTTATTCGTATCAATCTAAATATATTTTGGAGAGTTTTTTTTAAAATTGCGAGCAGACTGTGCGATGAATTAAAATAAGGATATTATTTTTCAATTTTGGTGAATTTATGGATTATCGAAAAAACGCAAGATTACAAGGCCTAGATATTTATTTTACTTAAATTATGCAAAAACTTAAAAAATAATCTGGTGTGTCACAGACAAGTCTTTCTCTTACCCTGAAATTAAATACTATAAATGGGTCATTCTCTGAAAAGTGGTCATTTCATGTCCCAGTAGTCTTGAGGGTATATTTTTAAAAGCACAAAAACAAAACGCTGTTTAAACTATCAATATTAGTTGGTTTTACATATAAACTGTTATTCTTTGGTTATTGGAATTCAAATATAATTTTTAAATAATTTTTAAAATGCAAAATATCATTCCCTCACTGTGTCCCCATTCCCACATGTAAGTAAATAAAATGGTTTCTATAGTATTAAAGCATGTATATTTGGATTATTTGAATTAAAAATTTATTAAACATACTTTAATAAATATTTATCCATTATACTACATTTATATATTATGCAATGAAAGAAATTAGAAGACACTTTATTGTTGCCCCTGGTATTAGATATCATTCCCTCATCAAACTATAATCACACCCCTACTTACTCCATTAATGGCAGCCCGTGCTTTATATAAGTCAAACTTAATTTGTATAGCAGCAAAGTAAAAAGCCATGTTGTGTTCTGTTCGAAACTTTTTACAATGAGTTGCATAAGGCTCTCAAACGTTAGATTGAAATACAGTATTTTTATTATACGTCATTCCCTCACTCATTATAAAGTTAACTAAAATAAATCAAATTTGCTTTTTTATGATATTATATTAATAAAAATATGTTTTAATAAATATTTAGTGTTTGAAAATATAACTAAACTTAATAATATTTTTATAAAGTAGTTTTTAGAAGAAATTTGTCATTCCCTCACAGTCATTCCCTCATTTTTCTAATTAATAAAAGTAATTGCTATATCAAAAATTATCAGATACAGTTTGGTTTATATTATTTTTTTTATTAATTGTAACATATGTGTACATGTACAAAAATATAAAAAAAAATTTTGGAGCAATTTTATTTGGACTAAGGTTTTATCTTTTTTACTTAAAAAAAAAAAAAAAAAAAAAAAAAAAATGCCCACTTTTCAGAGAATGACCCAAATACAGGTTGCAGATTAAGAGGTAAGATAGCGAGTACTGTTATGTAAACCTGTGTTAAACAATTAAAATTAGGCTTCGGAAGAGTTTTATATGATAATTAGTTCAGTGTCAGGGGGCTACCGCCCCCCTCAACCTCCCTGTTTTATTAATGCACCTGCATTTATATAGAATTTAATTCGGTTATTAAAAAATAATTCTGTTTATATAAAATAATTTATTAAAATTAGTATTTTAAAAAAATTATCTATTTCGATTGTTCAAACGATTTCCATATTATAGATGTAGTATAACACTAAATATATATAAAAAAGAGTTGAATTTATTCTCAATATTACATTAAAAAAAATTGTTAAAAATGAAAAAAAATCGATAATTTTATTTTAAATTATCGCAGATCTATGGTTCAACCATTCGTTTTAAAGTTATTGGCGAGCTCTTTTGAAAGATACCCACTATGAAAATTTACTTCCCTCGAGGGGGGGACTTCCCCCCATGGGGTGGGGAGGCGAGGCCCCTACATACACAAAAAAATTTTCCCAGTTGATTATCTCTATTACAAAAAATATATGTTCGTTTCATTTGGTTTAGTGCAGTTTATAGATATTAAACTCAACTTACCTGCAATTTCCCCCATAGACGTGCTGTATTTGAATACTTTTGAGTTTCTGTACACGAACCATTTGCTTCATCTCAACGAAAAGCTTACTATATGATATGTAGCATCCCTATATGATACACATTTAGAATACCGAGTTTGGAATTTCTGCTACTATTTGTTCTTGAGATCTGCTGATAACAGACACACAGACAGACACACACACAGACCATACGCAAAAAACAGGATTTTCGTTTTCTGGGTACCTCAAAACATGTAAATATAACAAAATCTCACGTTCGAAAATTTGACCCTAAAACAATACTTTCTCGACCCTATGGGTAAGAGAAAGTAAATATTCTATTACAAAAAAAATACTTTGAATTATGATTGTTGACAAAAAGCTAATGCAATAACAAAAATGTATTTCTAAAAATAAAAGATCTCATGTGGACACCACATGACTTCCTCATACACCCATTTTAATAAAAATATTGTTACGGAAACAGGGACATTTTTTTAATGAAAAAATCTGTTCCATTCATGAATTTAATTTGAATCTTACATTTAGAATACACACGATACGTGTGGAAATGCTTTTATCATGTGGAGGTTTGTTTTTAATTTTTAGTTTATTTATAGGATGATCTTTGATATTATTTTATTGTTTGACATTTGAAATGGCAAATGTCAAGCGAAAAGTAAAATTTCAGCTGTTTTTGGCGAAAACGTATAAACTTACCAAAAAAATCTATCTACTGATCGCTGTGGTAAATCAAATGTTACTTGTACATTATGCAATTCAACATTTTCAATTGCCAGTGGCATAAAATCTCGAGTCAAAGGTCATGTGGTGTGTGCAGACCGAAAAACACGAAAATTCATTTTAAAAAGAGAGCAGTAGAAAATGAACGGTTGATTTTTATTAAATTTTCAAGCTTCTAAAAAATATGGCTGAAATAGCAACTGTTGAAATTGTTATGGAATTTTATGCTATTCAGCATAATTATATTGATGGACTGTCTCTGAAATCTTAGGGGTAGGTATGAGCGTCGGCGCACAAGTGCAAGGCTCTTGCCCCCTCCTGAAAATTTTAATAAGTAAAAAATATTTTTTTTTTAATTTACTTTTAAAATTTTAAAATTATGTTATTATATTTCAAATAAAATTCAAGCAAAATAAAATTTATACCACAGAGCCAATTAGAGCAAAGCTGATCCGACCTGCATTCACATGATGGCAAATAGAGTACGAATCGATTTGACAACTGTGATTGGTGGCTGGGTCGGCTTGTGAACTTTGGTTTTTCATTGTGAAAACTCTGGGAAAGCGTTGTTTGAGGGTAGACAAAGAAAAAAATTGTGTGTTTAGCTTCTTAGTAGAGGCCAGTTATAATATTTTGTCATTTTTGTTATAAGAAAAAGAATAATATTTAATAGTTGGGTCGTCCCCTCAGTGTGTGAGTGGGGGGGAGGGGGGCATGCTTGATCTTATTTTGGATTTTTCTTTAGAAGCATCAGAGCGAACCTCTAATTCTGCACAGAGCTGACCTGACCACGAAGTTAGCAGGAAGATCAGTTTTTCTGGAATTATGTTTTCTAAGTTACCGGCGGAAGTCCCTGGAACTGGGGAGTGATGATTGTCACCCCTGCTTAGTTTTTCTGATACAGTTTAAACTGCTTTATAGCGGGTTTTGAGCCATCCTCATATCCACACAAAATGTATCCCAGAGATTTTTTTAAGCATAGTCATATACGAGGAATTTGTCTATTGCGTCATACCGCGATAGAAGAATACCAAATGGTAACAAGTTTGTTAAAAGTGTAACCTAAACCTAGTTTAAAAAAAAACTGACCTTCGATATTTTGCGGATGGGCGTCTTATGCAGGTTTTTTCATAAATGAGGACAGTTCGTGAATCTCGAGTAATTTCGACTTGCAGTGAAACTTCATCGATAACCTATCCAGCCGACTAAGATCAACTTTTCTCTGATTGAGCCCTTGACAATACCAGTCACCCTACAATGTATAACCTGAGCGCAGGAAGGCCCTATTGAGCACTCTTTTATCATTTTCTGTAAGTGTTTATGAACTTTATTACTATTTTATTTGCATCAATTTTTGTGTTCATAAATTTTATTACTGTTTTATTTGCATCTTTTTTTCTATTATTTTTAAGTGTAGACAGATATGTTTGTACTAATGCTTTTAAGCTTGAGGTTAGATGAAAGAAGAAAAGAAAAATCTTTATGTTTTATGTGATTATATGTCTTGCATAGTATAAAAGCATTTTTTTAGATATCAAAACCTAGTGTTTACTTTCCTGAATTGGAATTGTTATGTAAACTATTTAATCTCTCAAAAATAAATTCTAATATTTCAAAGCTTTTTTTTTTTTTTTTTTTTTTTTTTTTAGATTGTAATTTAGATATATTTTTTTTTTCTACCTGAAATTATTTTTGAAAAAAAAAAGAAAAAGTAAGAAATAAATAAAATAAAATAAAAAATATACGAAGTGAAACTGGTTAGAAGAATCCTAAGAGGTATTAAAGCCTCAATTAATTTTAACATGGGTATTTATAGTAAATGGTTTTGGTTGAGAAAAATAAAAATATAACGGACAGCTTATGATGCCAAAAGGGGTAGGATTGTATCTGAAAAATAATCCTATCTTAGTAATTATTATAGCTAAGCATGCTAGGAAGTAAAAGTTTAATTGTTTTTAGTGTGAGACAGTTGAGTGCAGTTAGCAAGTTCAAATTGCGAGGAAATTGTTGTTCAGCGGCTTGGAAATTAAT
The DNA here is from genome assembly GCA_963930645.1 of Salticus scenicus. Taxonomy (NCBI): domain Eukaryota; kingdom Metazoa; phylum Arthropoda; class Arachnida; order Araneae; family Salticidae; genus Salticus; species Salticus scenicus. The sequence goes on from OZ005654.1 coordinate 119,235,967, forward strand.
ACTTTTGTAGGAAGTAATAAAAAACTATTTTGTTTATACAAATTAAATAATTAAGGAAATCTGGCTACAGTTTGAAACTTTTGTGGAAACAATCCCTGGATTAATTTGGACTAGCGTGTTTGCTTTTTAGGTTAGAAGAGCTGCAGAATAAAGTCGGATAATATTTAATTTCATTTGTCTTTTGATGATTTCTTTCTTTTAATGATTTAAGTACTGCACCTTCTTGTCTCAAGAATTTAAATAATGAAATAAAAGAAATAAAGATTTATAGATAATAGTTTAAAATTGTGTGATCAAAGTTGAAGGTGATTATAGTAAATCTCTTAAATATATATATATATATATATATTTATATATGTATATATATATAGATAGATAGATAGATAGGTTTGGTTATTGTAACAAATTACTCATTTAATGAAAAAATTCTGAAAGAAAGGTTAATATTCCTTTTAAATTTTTGTTGGTTGAAAGGCTATGATTTTTTATCACCTAAATCAATTTGTATGGCATCTGGGTAATGATATTAATTAGATCAAATCCTTTTACTATTTTATTTATTTATTTATTTATTATTATTATTATTATTATTTTAGAACACAACGCATCAAAAATTACTATTATTATTATTATTTATTTTTTAATGCATTAAAAAAAAAAAAAAAAAAAAAAAAAAAAAAAAACTTTTTTATTAAAAACATGTGTAATTAACCAAATCTATTTTATAAATTCTAAGTACATAATTAATTTGCAAACATTTTACAATATATTTTTGAAATTAGGATTAAAAATTGAACTATAAATTTCCTAAATGATAGATGAAGTATAAGAAAATATGTCCCCGAGAATAATTTTCACAAGAAAATATAATTCATGTTTTAAACTCTCTCAGTTTTAAGGTTTAAGTGATAAAATTAACAACAAAAGTAAGAATTATTTCTTTTTTCTGTTTAGTCAACCATGTAATTAAATTTACTAAATAACCTCTAAAATATGTATATATATATATATATGTGTGTGTGTATATATATACAGTGATCTCTCACTTATATGCGATCAAAAGGACAGCGAAATTTTCGCGCACAAGTGAGATTCCAGCATAAGTGAAAAACCCAAAAATAAGCTTAAACGCGAAAGGTTAATATTAGTTATACTAATACTAATAGTACACTACTAATACTAGTAAATAAATACGCACATAATTTCCTTTATGTGTTTGTAATTTAATAAGAATGTAAAAGGTTATATGGCAGATGCGTACATGACATTTGCGTACAAGCTGAAATTAGTGACACTTGCGTACAAGTCCAGGTGTTCCAAATGTTACAGATCTGTTTTCGAAAAATCAAGTGGCATTTCCGTACAAAATTTGTTTCGCTGTATTTTTCGTTTGTAACACAAAGGGGTTGTATCCATATGTTAAACTTGAAGAGAAATACTCTTATATAAATACGTAAATTTTCTCTTATGCATGCAAGTCTTACGACTGACAAAGTTATGATCTTAAGGCATATAAAAGTTACAAGCTATAATAGCCGTAGTTACTTTCTGAAATGACATTCAATTATTTATTCACTGAGTCAAGATCAATAAAGGTCCTTATAAATGCTATTAAGGTCTTTAAAAATATTTTTATTTCTTAAATACTTTTTTACTTTTTAACAAGTATGAATTTTTTTGTCTCCAATAGAAAAAAAAAAAAATAAATAAAAATAAAAAAAATTAAAAAAAGATCTCTCTTCTTTATCAATAACGAATTGAATCATATTCCAATTCCTGAAATTATTTGTCGTTCACCTATATGCCTCTTCCCCCCCCCCAAAAAAAAAAAAAAAAATTGTGTGTGTTTAAAAATGAAAAAAATCGATAACTTTATTTTAAATTATCGCAGATCGATGGTTCAACCATTCGTTTTAAAGGTATTGGTGAGCTCTTTTGAAAGATACCCATCATGAAACTTTACTCCCCTCGAGGGTAGACTTCCCCCCCAGGGGGTGAGGCGGGGCTCCTACATACACATTTTTTCCCCCTAGTTGACTATCTCTATTACAAAAACATATATTCGTTTCATTTGGTTTAGTGTAGTCCAACGAAAAGCTTTCTGTAACATTCCTATATGATATACATTTAGAATACCGAGTTTGGGATTTCTGCTACTATTTGTTCTTGAGATATGCTGATAACACAGACAGACACACAGACCATTCGCTAAAAACATGATTTTCGTATTCAGGGGACCTCAGAACATGTAGATACAACAAAACCGCACGTTCGAAAATTTGACCCTAAAACAGTACTTTCTCGACCTTATGGGTAAGAGAAAGTAAAAAGAAAAGAAAAAGAAGGAAAGAATAGAAAGAAAGAAGGTTTTAATGTTTGCATCATATGGATACAACCCCTTCATGCAATGATCCTCAAATAAAGCGAAATAAATGTTGTACGCAAGTGCCACTAGATTTTTTGAAAACACACCTGTAATATTTAAACCACCTGGACATGTACGCAAGTGCCACTGTTTTCAGCTTGTACGCAAATGTCATGTACGCATCTGTCACAACACCAATGTAAAAATTCGAAGTTGTTATAAACGTACCAAACTTTTGTTAAATTGCATTTTCTTTACAAAAAACTCACCAATAAAGGTTTGTTTTTGTTTTCGGGAACTGTCGATGACAGTCTTTCAAGTTCATCTAGGTGCGAAAAAGTTCTTTCGCTTCCGGAATTAAACTGATAATAATCCTGCAGAGTCCACAATGCTTCAAATGCTGTTGTGTGGTTTGGGAGAACTTTTGATGTACCTCGTTCATCGTCTTCCACATCTTCGTCTTTGTTGTCGCCAATTTTAACTGCAATATCACTGATATCCCGTATGTCATTTGTAATTAAAGTTTCGTCGACATCCACGAAATCGGAGAAAGTACACGAAGCCAGTCCGCCAGATACAGCATTGCAATTATCTTCGCATACATCGGCCTCGCTTTGTGTTTCTTTATCGTCTTCGCATTCCTTTTCTCCTGGGAGAAAAAATTCTGCCTTCTTAAAACAGTTTTTGATACAAATGTCAGTAATGTTTGTCCATGACGAGCACACCTTGTGAATAGCATCAAGGACAGTGATCTTCTTCAAATCATCTTTCACCGAACGTTTCATTTCTATAGCAGCAAGAAAACACCGGATTAAGGTTTTTTGTGTAGTGCCCTTTCACGCAACGAATGATGGCTCAGGTCCATAGGTTGAAGTTTGCTTGTGCAATTGGCAGGAAGAAAACATAACTTTTGTATAGTTGAGAGACGAGAGGGAAGATCTTTTGGGTGTGTTGGGAATTGATCCATAAATAGGATAACTTTTCGTTTTCCTTTTTCCATTTTACTGTCAAATTTGTGCAGGAAATCCAGAAAAATGCCCGAAGTCATCCAAGCCGTTTTGTTAGCAGCATAATAACATGGAAGTTTCTTTACATTTTTGAAGCATCGGGGATTCTTTGATTTCCCAATGGCTAGTGGAGGCAGTTTATCCGAATCATCGGCATTGCAGCACAGCAAAACATTTAACCTTTCTACACTTTTTTTCCACCATGCCATGGTTCTCCTTTAAAAGCCAAAGTTCAGTCGTGCATTACTCGATAGAAAAGTCCAGTTTCGTCGCAATTATAAATGTTTTTCGGTTCACATTCTTTTAATAAATCAGGGAAGTCCTTTTGCCATTGTTCAACAGATTCAATATTGACACTTCCACTTTCACCAGAAAGGACACGAGTTGTCAATCCATGTCTGATCTTGAAGTTCTCAACACATCCATGTGACGCAGAAAAGTTTTCCATGTCATAACTCTTCGATAATTCCAAGGCTTTCTCTCTTTGAAGTTCAACGTTTACAGGGATGTTGGATGCACGAGTTTCTTTAAACTAGAGAACTAAAACTTTCTCGAATTCTTCGTTCTTTCCGCTTATAATTCAACTCCTTTTCTTGGCCTTTATTCCACATTCTAGATAAGCTGCATTTATAGCTTCTCTGTTTTTCAAAATTCCTCTTAAAGTTGATTCTGGAATACGGAAATGATCAACTAACGCTGTTTTTGATTTAAAGCATTTTTCTTCGAATTTTTTTATGATATTCCTTTTAAAAGAAAGCGACAAGTTCGTACGTTTTGCGATTTATTATACACTGTGCAGTACGTAAGCGAATGACCAAAAACCTAAAGCATGTTCCGCGATCAGTGCTTACCATCCACACCTAAGGCTCCTATATATACGAGCTGGCGCATCAGGCATTTTGTTGCCTTGGGGTTACCACATGTACCCAGTGCGTTTCTCTGATAAACAAACGACAAACATGTTTTTTATCGTCTTACCTTACTTTAGAGTAACTTGTTTTGTTATATTTCATAATTTTAGCTAAGTAAACTATGATATGGAAGTTTGTTTAGCGATAAACTGCTATAATCGTTCTAGAAGTGAATATAAAGTGTTCACAGACCTTCTATTACTGTGTATTTGAGTTTAGGCGACATTTTGTAAAAGAAACAGAAACCGCCCTAACAACACACCTTACCCCAGTACATCCATAGGATATCCTCAGAATAAAATGACATTCTGAGAATGTACTGTGAAAAAAAAATGTGTTTTTAGGTATGTGTATTATTTGTGTATTATTGTTGCTTATTGCTCTTATCTTGACCGGATAAGCTTCAGATCAAGATTTCTTAAAATCATTAGGGAAGCGATAAGGACGCCAAGCTGGAGTGCTGTCTTCTTCGGAGGCAAAAAAATGGCGGTGATGCGCCGGCCTATTATTTTATCTAGGGGCTCTATCCACACCGATTGGTTGCGACTTTTAGTGACGTCAACCTTTTAGTATGTAACCCGTTCACCCCTCTCGATGTCAATCACAAGACTAATCCCTCCCCCAATTGCACACCTGTGAAAAAAAGAACGAGTTCTTGGAAGAATCCGAACAATGGATTAAGGGCGTGTGAAAGCCTCCCACGAGACAAAACAGGAAGAGTACATTCTTGCGATAAGCAAAGCGTGCATAGGCGATTTTACTAAAACTTGAAATTTTTTTATCGTGCATAAGTGAAAGGTGCATTTTAGGTTTCGCGTATAAATGAATAAGAGTTAGCATTCTTTTCCTAAATCGCTGACCGGGATCCGCGGGGAAAACATGTATAACAGAGGTCGCGTATAAGTGAGAGATCACTGTTTGTATATATATATATATTAGAATAAAGCAATCAAAATGTTAAATTTTGAATACTATTCATATTTATTACATTACAATTGAATTTTAATTTCTCTAATTTATTTTAGACTTTATAACTCATTACTATTATTATTTGATAGCATTATTTATTTACTTACTATTTATCTTAACTAAGTAACAAAAGAGATTAGTTGACTTGTCACTTTTTAAATTCTTGGATTTTCTAAATATTTATTAAAACCTATAAAAAGTACCAATTTACAATGTTATGGTATTTATATTTCCCTCAAAGGATTGTGAAACTTATTTTTTCCATCCGCTTTCATTTTTTATAGTATGAGGCAATTTCATCTGGGATAAAGATACCAATAGGAAAAGATAAAGATCCATCTGGGATATTATTTCTTGTGTTATTAAAATGAAATTTCAGATACATGAAGTATTAAGGGGATTTTGTTACGGACTAAAGATTTATAAAGCTTAACAAACCACGCCGTATTGCTTTCAGTCATAAATAACATTGAAATAAATTTTAAATATATCGATTTTTTATTGATTTTAAATCCTGACTTTCATGTTAAACAATTGTACAATAAATAGTGATTTTATTGGTACAGTAATTGAATTTCTAGCATTCTCAGAGAACTTTGCTAGAAAAGACACAGAAATTAAAAGGATTAGGTGATCGTCTGAGAATTTATCGAGTTTGTACAAAATATTATTATCTGTACAATTACTGTAATACATTGAAATACTTTGAAGCACACTTTTATTTAAAAGCCATTTCTGTTAATGGTCAGTTTTTGCCGGTCTTAATCCATTGAATTTAATAATAATTTTCGTCCACATAAGCCTTTTTTTTTATTTTGTTATCTGTATATTTGTTATTTTTCCCTGAAATACATCTAAAAGTACATCTTTACTTAAAGGCAATTTCTCGTAATGGCTAGTTTCACTTGGTCCAAACTTTAACCGTAGGATTTAATGCTATTTTTCTTTCATGTAGGCTTATGTGCATAAGAATCACATTTTGTAAGGGAAAACAATTTTATTTTTTCCTTGATTCCCTTTTATCCAACTTAAAATAGAGGTTATTTTTTAAACCTAAGTATTGTTTCCTATATTTCAAAGCTATCTCCTCTATATCTCTTTTCTAAGAAATAGTAGCAAATGTTGAATGTGTGTTCAGAGAAAATAAGTTTGTAAAAAAGAAGTTTTACAACGTTTGATTTGCATTATTACAGAGAAGAACTTCATGTTGGATTTCCATGACAAAATTAAAAATTTAAACTGCACTGCTCAAAAAAAAAATTAGGGGAGCGCACCTTTTTAACGAAATTAAGAAAATACTTATATAGATAACTGATATCAAATGAAATATCCATAACTTAAAACATGGCAGAAAACAGAAGAAGAAAACTTTATATGCAAATCAGCGTTCATGACGTCAAAAACTAGAAAAAGAATATAAGTGCAGAAATCTTGATTACGCTGAAGCAACTTTTTCTCAATGTCTCAGTGGTAAAATTCAACCTTTCGGCTTTTGTTTTGAGAAAAGATTACTTCAAAATTTCATGACAACGCGACCTACCGGAATACATGGCTTAACATATTATCGGGAGACTTGTATGAGGTCAAACTGAAAAAAGTGTAGCGGGTGCTGTTGGAGAGGCAAGAGGTGTCATTTCAAGAGGAAGGAATCGATTCCAAGGAACAGGGAATGTTAGACGTTGACCAGGGCAAGGAGACAAGGTCGTCCACGTGATGCCACAGTAAATAATGACCGATATATCCAGTTAACAGCTTGTCGAGATAGAACAACTAATGCTACTCAGCTGCAAAGACACTTTCTTTTGGCAACAGGACGAAGGGTCTCAAGCCAAACAATCCAAAATAGGCTTCATCAGGGTGGTCTCTATGCACGTAGGCCAGTGGTGCATATTTCGTCGACAGTTAAACGTAAGTGTACTGAAGAAGGTGGGATGTTGAGCATCGAGAATGGATGCAAAGTGATTGAAGTCAAATGTTGTTTACTGACGAGTCCCGATTCACTTTAGAGTGTTATATCAGAAGTGTTTCGGCTTAGTGAGAAAGGGATGCTCGAAATAACTCTATATTCGTTCGAAAAAGGTCACATTACAGACGAGGTATTTTAATGGTATGGGCTGGAATCAGCATAGGTGAACGTACGGACCTGTATATCATTCGCAATAGCAATTTCATGGACTAAATGTATCCAGACGAGATTCTGAGACCTCATACTGTACCTTACGATGCAGAAATTGGCGATTCCTTTAATTTAATGCATGATAATTTCAAACCTTATACAGCTCGTCTTGTGGAGAACATTCTTGAAGCTGAAACAGTACAGCGTATGGACTGGGCAGCAAGTTTACCTGTTCTAAATCAGATCGAGCATGTTTAGGACACACTCAGACGAAGTGTTGCTGCAAGACCAAGGTCTGGTGTTACTGTCCAAGAAAATCGCGTTTCTTCAAGAGTGGAACACTATTCCCCAACGTCTTATAAATAACTTCATCACATCTACGCAAAACAGATGTGTGGCAATCTTAGCAGTTTTGGGGGACCACACGCCATTATAAACGTCCTGTATCATTTCCAGACTTTAAGTTTTTTGTTATTTACATGCAATCAAATTGTTGCCCTAAAGCAGCATTTCATGTTTTTTCTACCATTCCAAAGAATTAAAGTTCCTATACAATTGTTTCTTACATCTTTTTCTTCTCTATTTCATTTTGCTACACGTGCATTCTCCATTTTGTGTCCATACATAGCTATCCCGCAACGGTTTCTTCCCTTTTTTGTTTGCTCCCTTAATTTTTTGAGTAGTGTATTACGATGAAAGTATATTTCAAATATATATATGTACATATAATGTCACTTATAGGTGATGAAATAAATACTTCTGAAATCGTGAAATTAATGTAAATAATACCGTTCAGCTGATTAAAATTGCAAGGTACGAACGCAAAGCAAAAACAATTGTGAACTAATTTAAATCTTGTTAATAAAATATGAAAATTTGAAGGTTTCATCAAAGATACTTGTGCTTCAGAAGATGAAATGATGGAGATTTCAAAGTAAAATTTTAAATGAAATCATCCTAGATGAGGTGCATACGAGAATGGTTAAGTGTACTATGATTTCAGATAACAATTAGGATTATTTTTTCAGATTAGTAGTTTTCCGATTATTACTAAGCAAATGAAACTAAAAACTAAACTAAACTAAAACAAAATAAAATAAAATAAATGCAACTAGATCTTGATAATCATTTTGGGCTATTTGGGTCTCCTTTGGGAGGGAATTTATGTTTCTCCCCTTCGCGTTATCGATTTTCTGAATGCCAAGTAGAGTCTTCTTAATAACACATTTCACTATGGACAAAACATTAATAATAGGAAAAGGGTTATTACGCACATGAACATACATCATTAATAAAACTAACTAACAATTCCATTTTTTAAATTGCATTATAATATCAAATTGCAAAGAATTTTGCATGTTTATCTATTTGAAACATAATTTTTGTAGATATAAAAAAGATTTAACATATAAATTTCTTAAATGACAGATGAAAAGAAAGAAAAAAATAAACAAGATTGATTTACAAAGCGAAAAAAAAATTTCAATGTTTTAAAAAAATTATCTCTTAGGTGTGAGTGTCTTTTTATATAGTATATATATATTAGTGTATATGTATATATATATATATATATTTAAAAATAACAACAAAATTAAGACAATATTCCTTTATTATAAATTAGACAAACATACTAAAAAATAAAAAATACACAATTACTTCTTTAAAAAAAAAAAAAAAAAAAAAAAAAAAAAAAAAAAAAACAGTGAAATATTAGAGGACAAAACAATTTTTAAAAGTTATGATATTGTTCAGTTTAATTAAAAGACGCTTGTATCTTAATTTCAGAATTAATTACATATTTTATAACTAATATTTACTTTCATCATTTGAATACTGCGGATAATGAAAATATTGTTTTCAGTCAAAAATTTCGATATCAAGTTCTGGTACATGTTTTAAGATCTCTTAAGACCAAAAAAGAGTTTTTTTTTTTTTTTTTTTTTTTTTTTTCAAACAGGTGAGCTTGTGTGTGTATGTGTGTCTGCGAGTAATCTTCTGACTATCATATCTTCAAAACAAATAAAGATAAAATAACGAAACTTCAGAATTATGGCAAGTACGGCGTACAGATGATTGTGCCAATTTTTGGTGGAAATAGAATCACAGTAAGTTGGACCAATAGCCAATATTTAAAAAAAAAAAAAAAAAAAGTTAAGGAGTTCTTCAAAATTGCTGTATTCTAAACCCCATTTATGTGTCTTTTCTAGTGTATTAAATTGCTATTTTAGGAAAGGTGGTAGGTGTCAAGATTCGCAAGTGCATTTCTTAAAAAAAAAAACGGGTGTACGGATTATTCTTTAAAACTCACTATAATGACTGAATATCTTTTTACACTTTTGTACGTAATTGTTGGTTTTCGATGAACAAGTATGTTTGCCAAGTTTTGGTGAAAATCGAAGTGCTACAGGAAATTGGCATTTAAAAAGAATGGCTCTGAAGATTTTTTTTTTTTTTTTTTTTTTTTTTTTTTTTTTTTGGTTTGCTACATAAATTTTTTTTTAGATCTCCCTTTGTCTATATTACTTGGCTTTTACAGAAAAATTAACAGGTGTCTTTATTAGATAGGTTAATTTAATTTTAGATCTCGAAAAATGGAAGTTTTAAAATACTGTTCTAAAGATTTATTTATTTATTTTCAATTTACTATTATGTTTACTCTCTTTTATATGACTTAACGACGTCTATGTTAATTTTCTCATACAGAACAAAGTTTGCGTGTCTGTTTTGTTATTGCAGTCATAAGACATTAAACTGATCTATCTCCGAAAAGAGTCTGTATTATGTATTGTAATGGATCATTTAAGTCGTGGGGCTCTTACACACCAGGTTATTATTATTATTATTATTATTATTATTATTATTTGTTTGTTATTATTATTAGTAGTAGTAGCTATTTTTCAGGCAAAATTGAAAAAATGGAAACTTTTTTTCCCCTTTGGCATCAAGTTAACCCGTTAGCGCCCAGTGTCCTCATTTAAGAACAGCTAATAAAATAGCATGCATATTTGTTGTGGTTTCTTAGAATGGTTTCTGCTTTATAGTGACAGTTATAGCGTCATTCTAAATGATCCCTGAAAGTTTTATGTGCCTACTATTAATTATTATTTCTTAATTTGTATAGTCATTTTATGATTTTCATTCGTCGCACATATATTTGCTTTTTGCGCAGATATACTAACTTAAATCAAGCTGTAAAGTATCAAGTAGTAAAGTATTATAATACATATTATAATACTTTACTTTCGAGATCTTTGTCAACATATAATAGGAAATTGTTTGTTATCTCAAAGTTTTTCTATCTCGAAGTTTTCTCGCTAGAACACTAAACGTCAATAAATGAAGATAGGCTTTAAATTTAAAACTGTCAGAAGAATTGTTTAAGTTAATATATTTTACTGTCAGTTGTCTATATTAATTTGGAAATGAAATAATCACCTAATAATATTTTGCAAAATAAATTCGGGTGTTAACGGGTTAAGATAAAATTATTATTATTATACATTTTTTTTTTTTTTTTTTTTTTTTTTTTTTGCGTAATTTGTCTGATTATTTAAAAATTATTATTTGCTTAAAAATATTGGTATATTTGGTTAAAAAATAAAATACTGTTTCTTTTAAAAATATATAATCATGGTAAAATTGGATATTGTGAAGTCATAGTTGCTACGATATATGTCATCCTTGTCACCACACAGGAAAATAAATTGTTGTCAAGTCAGTAAAAAAAAGCCGCTGTGAATGAAATATTTTTATTGAAAAATTATTTGATAACAAAAATTTATTACCAAGTGTTAAAAATTGTAGAAGGAAGTGTAATGTCTGAGTAAAAAAATAGAAAATAATAGGCCATTCCTCTAAAACAGTATTCTGCTTAGAACAAAAATTTATTTGTGAATTGCGCAAGGAAAGAAAGTTGAATTTACTTGATTTTTAGACATTATTTATTTATATATTTTAATTGAGCAAGTAAAAAAAAAAATAAAAAATAAATAATATATAATTTTTTTATTCTTAGAATTTATACCTATTTAACTAAACCTATAAAAATATCAATTAATAACGTTAGTGACATTTATATTTTCTCCAAAATAATTACGAAACATTTTTTCATTGACTTTTATCTTTCGTAGAATGAAGCAATTCCATCTGAGACGACGATGCTAACCGAAAAAGATAAAAAATCTACTTGGGTATCATTTCTTAAAATGAAATTTCCAATACTAAAACGTTAATTGGATCTTGTTTCAGAATAAAGAGTTACAAAGTTTAACAGACTGAAAAATATTGCTTTCAGACATAAATAACATAGAAGTAAATTTGAAAATATATCGAATTTTATATTGATTTATATCGATTTTAGTTCCTAATTTTAAAATTAAACATCTGTACAAGAAATTAATACTTTTTCAGTATTTCAATTTCTAATATTTAAAGCATTTTCTAAGAAAAAATATAGAAATCTAAAGAAACACGAGTTCATTTGAGAATTTATCGAACTTCTGCGATTTATTTTCTTTCCATAAATTTAATATAACACACTGAAATTTCTCTAAAAGTATACCTCTGTTTAGAGGCCACCTCTCTTAATGGTAACTTTTCCAAGGTATAAAATTTTATACATAGGATGTAATACTAATTTACATCCATGTAGGTCATATTAGTGTTCTAGACTAACTTTCATAAATGCTAGCCACTGGCTACCAGACGAATAAAAAATGGTTGCTACTTTAAAGTATAAGTATACCACTAATCAATGAAATTAGCGTACATTTTCTTTTCAAAGCTGATTCCCGAAACCGTGATATTTTTGCTGTCGATTGCCAAAATCTGCGATTATTTTATTTTTATTCATAAAAATCACCCTTTTCAAAAACCAATTTTTGAAATGCGCAATAATTTTGTGTCCTATTACTGAAACATGAAAGCATTTCGCTGCTAACTATCAAAATTTACGTTCGATGACGCAATTGCAGAAATAAGCAATTATTTCGTCGCAAATCGATAAAATTGAATTTTCATAAACTTAGTCACTGAAATACGCAATACTTTCATGGACCATTATAGAAATCTGTAACTATTTTGTGGATCATTATCAAAATTTATGTTTTATAATCAAATAATTACCGATATATGCAATTATTGTGTCGCTAATTGATAAAATTCCCGATTCTTAATAGCCATTTCCTGAAAAATGCGACAATATTGCAGTCTAATGTTGAAATATGGAAAAATTTCATCATTCATTGACAAATTTACGTTTAACCGCAATCAGTTGCTAAAACAGTCTATTATTTCGTCTTTAATCAATTAAATTAGCGCGCTTTTTTTTTTTTTTTTTACTTTCTCTTACCTATAAGGTAGAGAAAGTGTTTTTGTTGTTATATTTACACGTTTTGAGGTTCCTTGAATCCAAAAATCGTGTTTTTAGCTGTCTGTCTGTGTGTGTATCTGTCTGTCGTCAGCAAATCTGAAAAACAAATTATAGCAGAAAGTCCAAACTTGGTATTCTAAAAATTTATGATATAGTGATGCTACCCTAAACTTTTGTTGAGATCAAGGAAATAATTCGTTTACAGGGACATCCAAGAGAATTTAAATACATTACGTTTATAGAGAAAATTTCAGGTAAGTAGAGGTTAACATCTATAGACTACTAAACCAAATGAAACGAATATATATATATTATATAAGTAAAAACATGTTTCGTGTAGAATATGGTATAGAAATCATTCATGCTCATAGGCCTACACAAAAGAACTAGATTACAGTACGACAATACTTGAAAATTGATGGAAGTGTACTCCAGGTTGTGCCGAGTGTTATTAATATAGGATTATATTTATGTCCTCCACGTGATGCGTAGATAACTTTTAGAAGCTATACAGAGCTGCCAATATTTAACCCATAACATTCTTTTTATTGTTAATGGAAGTGCTTTGCTGTAATATTTCACCACATGTCTGGAAAGCTGCTCAGAAATTAAAATTAATTCCTCATAGCCATATGGTAAATAATGTATTTTTTTAAGTTAAATATTCATCGCTTGGTTTTCTGTATATTTAGGCGTTTTGAAGCTTCCTGAATACCGAAGTAAAGTTTTTAAAGTTTGATCTTTGTCTGTGTCTGTTAGAGTAATTTAAAAACAAATAATTTCAGGCGATCCAAATGTTATATTTTGAAGTTTATGTGTTTGTAACTAAAAAGGTTTGATCAAGCTTGATAAGTTCAAATTCTATATAAATGTAAGTGCAGTAAGGAAACGTGGGTTTTGCATAACAGTAGTCGTTATCTTACCCTAATCTCTAATATGTATTTATATCATTAAATTTCTGGGTAAGAGAAAGTCGTGTGAGTGACACACCAGATTATTATTATTATTATTATTATTATTATTATTTATTTATTTATTTATTTATTTATTTATTTATTTATTTATTTATTATTATTTATTTATTTATTTATTATTAATCTTTTTTGTCAAATTTCGCTCTTTGTTGGATGGATAATTGTTGGTCCCGATGCATTCTGAGAATGAGACATTTTTTACAGCTTTAGATACCAGATACGTTCTTTCAGTGAAAACTTTTGAAATCGTGATTGCATTCAAAGTTTAAAAAAATAAAAAAATAAATAAAAAGAAAATAATTAATTAACTGTGAGAGAATCTCGAATCCACGCTTTTTTGGGAGCAATAGTTCCTTATTTTCCTATTCCTCGTCGTAGAAACTATGATGATTCCATAGTTGTCAGCAGACATTGTATTTTATTCCATGATTTTGATTTTTTAAAAATAAATTATGAAATGGTCGCCATATTTAGCGACTACAGTTTGATTTTTTGGTAGCCATTTTCGATGTAATGGTTGCCAATTGGCGATTGGTGAAAGCTAATCCAGAACTTTAAGTCCTATGTATATTTTCCGAGCTTTCTCAAAATACTTTTCTCTGTAAGATTATTGTTATTTTTAAATATCTATGAATGCACTCTTCTATTTAATGGCTATATTTCCTAAGGGGCAGTTTAACGCGGTTCCAGATTTTACCCGTGGGATTTAATGCATTAACGTAAGCCATTGTTCATATAAGTACCTACCTTAATAGTCATATATTTTTAAGATTCAAAACAGACAGAGGTATTATCCGTTTTATTTTTTACCAATGAAAGAAAAATTGTAAGACATTATGATAAAAGTACATTTACAAAAAAAAAAAAATTAAAAAAAAATATTTTCGCTTATAGGTAATAAATTACATACTTGTTAAATTGCGAAATCAATGAAAATGATTATACTGCAGTAGATAAAAAATACATGGCACAACATGAAAACAAATACAGTTATGAATTAATTAAGATTTTGTGTGTTAATAAAATTCAAATTTGAAAGTTTTTTTTATGGTGTTTCTGCTAGAAGAGAAGATGAAGTGTTCAAGATTAAAATAAAAATCTTAATTAAATTTGATTCTGCATCAGATAAATACGATTATGGTAGCAATTTGTAAGAAGACTTGGCGAAATGAGCTGTAGCGCAAATCAATACAGGTAAAATTATTGAAAACATTTCAGCTGTTTAGATTAAAGAGATCTTTGATATGAATGTAAATTTAATTTCTTATTCCATTTTAAAAGTTAAATTTAAAAGTCAGATGATTAACGGTCTTTATTATCTAGACGCAGTATTTATTGTCAGTGTATTTTACAGAAAATTTATAAATTAATAGCGATCTTGATCCGGATTATAATAGAATTGTTAAAAAACAAAATTATTGCTGCAAATTCTTTGAAACCTAAAAATATACTCTTTATCATTACTGCAAAGATATACAAAAAAATAATGCAAATTTCATAAATCAAAACTTCTGAAATTGGGAACATGACGGTAAACATTACAGTTTTATTTGAATTATAATTTTCCAATTCGCAGGAATTGAAAGACCACCTCTCTGAAGGGTCAGTTTTTTCTGATACTCTTAGGAAAGTTTTGGTGTAATTTAATTAAAAGTAAGGGAAAACAGAAAAGAGGAGTCAGGGTCAAACTCTTATTTAAGTAAAACAAGCAATATGGATTATATTACAAGAGTATAAAATGGAATTTTGCGGTAAAAAGTAACGAGAAAATTGTGAAGGAGAACGGGGATATTATAAACGAAACACTATAAAATTACAAATAATAATAATAATAATAATTGTCTATCATTGTCTATCTGAGTACACGAAATGAAATTCTTGAACAATTTGTGATCTGGAATCGAAATATATCCTCACAGTTTTTCAGTTAAGATGCACTTCAGCGTCACATGCTTATTCACTGGCCGTCAAACTTCAAAATTTTGCATTTTTCATCCAGACCTAATATAAGCCCATTTTGCATTATTCCTTCTTGGTGTGTCTTTTTTTTTTTTGTCTTAGCGTGTATCTGTAATAGACCATTAGAGACAAATACCTTAAATCTGTCAAATAAATACCGAATAAATACCAAAATGTATCAGTGCTTCAACGGGTATAATTAATCAACAAAATACTTCATGATCTCCCTAATTTCAGATGGTTACGATTAGTAAAATTAATATAATCAGTAAGCTACATTCCTAATTTATTTATTTTAATTCAACTGATCTATTTCAGCTAAATATAGCTTCTTTATGCTTCTTTATTGTGACTGAAATTTCTTTAAAATTTCTTTATTTCTTTAATCTTAGGCTGACTTAGAATAAAAAGAGTATTTTTATATAACGAAAATAGAACTGTGCTTGAATTTATACTGAAATGCCACTGTGTATTTATTCCGCAGAGCGATTACATTTAAAATGCTGATTTAAGTGCAACTTTTAAATGTATGCCATATTTTAAAGATCTTTTTGAACAAATGGTATTTGAGAAAGCTGTTGTGACATTTCTTTTACTTGAAATTAAAATCACATACATGAAGATTTTATGTATTATTTCTGTATTAATATTTTTATGTAAGCCCAAAATATAACTTTTTCGTTAAAATGTATTTTTTAACTTACATTATAAAAGAAATCAATCAGTGTTAAAATATGACAAATGTATTTTGAACTGTAAATAGTAAGAATTTTAGAATCCGTTTAAATAAAACTGACATTTACATTTTTACTTATGTACTACTCAGAGTTTATACGGATGAAAATTTACATTTTAAAACATTATTTAAAAATAAGTTTTAAGAATATTCTTTTTTTTTTTTCTTCTTTTCTTTTTCTGAGTATTTGCAAGAACAGATTTTGTATTCCTTTATTTTGAAAAATAATTGTACACTGTAATATACATGTATATGCTACTTTCAAAAGTTTATAATAAAATTATTAAAAATTATAGAATATATAATCATTAGTGGATTATAAATTAAAAAAAAAAAAAACATAATATTTAATTATATGTTTATTTAAAATTCATAGATGGAAGATTCTTACCAGAAAGACAAATGGGAAAAAAAAACAACGAAGAGAAAAGATTTAATGAAAAAAAAAAAAATCAAGTCTATTTTTAAAAATGGAAAAATAAAGAAATTTTCGATCAAATTTCAGAATAAAAAAAAAAAAAAAAAAAAAGCATGTACAATTTTTTTTTTTTGGTGTGTGTGTTAACTAGTATGACATTACTTTATTAATTAAAAATATTATTTATGTTTATTTTGTAATAGAAAAACATTTTTATTGCAGATTATTTTTAAAAAAATTCAAGGGTGCTTTCTTACTGCACGCATGATATTTAAAAAAGTATTTGAGATATGGACTTAAACTTTTTCTCATACATTTTGACATAATGAATAAAATGAACTAAAAATAGGACGGTATAAGTTCAATAGAAAAATATTATGATTGTGTAAATATAAATTTTAATGGTAATTTTATATTTCAAATTTAATTATTAATTAAACTCAATTTTTTAAAAATAATTAAAACCTTGTTATTCAGATTCTTAATTCGAATGTTTTGTTTCATTTAATGTATAAATCATAAAGATAAGAAATTTGTAATTGAGATATCCTGCGCGCAGTGAGAAAGCACACTTGATTTTATTTATTTATTTTTTTTTTTTTAAATAACCTGCAATAAATAATTTTCTATTTTAAAGTAAACCAAAATAATATTTTTAATCAATAATGTAATGTCATTCTAGGTAAAACACACACACACACACACACAAAAAATTGTTTCTTTATGCATTTATCTTTTATTATTATCATTATTATTATTATTATTATTATTATTATTCCGAAAGTTGGTCGAAAACTTCTTTATTTTCCCATTTTTAAAACTAGGCTGTCCTCATAGAGATAAAATATTGAATTTGTATTTATATACTGGTTTACAATAATTAATGAAAATCATTTCCCCCCTTTTTGCTCTATTCTATAAGATATACAAGATAAAAGTATTGGAATCCTTGATTTTCAGTTTCCGATAGATGTGCTCATTTTGACATGTTCTAAATAAAATGTGATACGATAGTTAGAAAATTACTCAATCTCGACAATGGAGCATCTCACAAAATAATGAAGGGAATTCTACAAAACTTGAAATTTGGTTCGAATTTAATACAGATTCTTGCTGATTAGATTTTGGCATATGTCGCGTAGCAGGTGGTACAATATATTGGGATTGTTTACATTTTAGCATACAAGTTTTGTATGATAAAGTATCGATAAATGTTTGGGAAAAATATTCAACATATTGCTACAATACATCAAAGATCTTCAAAGTGCATCACTTGAACGTCTACTCGACACACAGTTTTCAGAGGCTTTTTCACGACACTAAGGTTTCCCATTAGGCGGATTTCGAAACATCCTTAAAAGCACACGTGAAAAGCTTTTTTGAAGGCCCATAGGGTCCCATAGTGGTGTCCTTTGAGGGAGGATTTCACTTTTTGGAATGGGAAAATGTCTGGTTGCGTCAAGTCGGAGCAGAAAAGGGGTTGTAGAATCGTCGTGATGCCGCCTTCTGTTGTCTGATAGTCGGTGACTTTAGAGTAGGTGTGATTGGGTACATTGTCCTGATGCAATTTATAATACCAATTTCATCTGCGACCATGCACACTTAATCGACGGTCTGAATCCAACACTTCACTTATACATAGCACGTTGACGTCGGTTCTTGACGTACATGACCGTCTAGCGTGGGGTTCGTTCTTCATACTCTCTCGATCAACGTTGAAGATCTTGGACAAATAAAAAACTGCAGGTTTTGACGAACTTTCATCCTTAAACATTTAGCGAATCATGGCCAATGTCTTCGTACCCGATTTCCCCTCAGTCAACACAAAATTTAATAGTTTACTGCTGTTCAGTCTTTCGCTGTAGTTTGCGTTTGTGCCGAGTCACTGGTTTCCAGCAAAAACACGATTTAGCCTGAACGAACGCTCGCAGTTGTCTGGTGATTGGCGCGTCTTAAAAGTCACATTCCCCACGCCAAGCATGCGCGGCGCGAGCACGCTCTAACCTACAATCATATCAGGGAACAATTGCCCCCGATACTTTTTATACAAACTTTGTATATCGCCTGGCAGGTGGTTCTGCTATGCTTGCTTTTTTCCTTGTTCAGGTAAAGTAAAAATCTTGGTGTCTATATAGTTTATAAATGCAGGGATTGATATATGAGGCGGTCATGATTAAAAAAAAAAAATGCGTTAATTAAAATTTGTGGTAAATACTGCTTTTGCTAAGTTTCTTCGACTTATCGGATGGACATATTTTAGTATCTATTGTTTAAAATTGCGCCAAATTGCATAGGTCTGATCCTTAATGCGAAAAGTAATGTCGATTAAATTTTTATACATATTAAACAGTAGGTTTTATTTAATAAAGAAGCATCACAAAACTGGCGTTGTAAAAATTATTACTTACAAACTTTGAATAAACACCATAAAATGCAATAAACTCGCAACAATTGTTTCGGGTCGAAAAAACACACGACCCTTCATCAGGCGAACAAAGTAAGCACGAGTGCTGCAGTCAAAGCGGCAACGCACAAAATCGTTTAAAGTGAAAAGAAAAAGTTTATAAAGTAGAAACTAAATATAGCTACTGGTGTGAGTAGAATTGTACAAATAAACAAGAAAATAAATAAATGAGTGAGATTAAACATATAACAATCTAAGGATAACAAAAATTAAACTAAAATCTAAGTTACGTGAGTAATTTCCAAGCATCAGAGAAGAAAGGAGTGGAAGAAATATCATTAACAAGATTTTTCGAATTTTTAAATATGTAAAATGCTTCATGAATATCCAAATGGGAGGAGCAGACAGGAGATGAAATTATGTTAGTTTTGGAAAAATCAAAACGATGACCTTGAGACCAGCAGTGGGAAACTATATTTAGTTTCTACTTTATAAACTTTTTCTTTTCACTTTAAACGATTTTGTGCGTTGCCGCTTTGACTGCAGCACTCGTGCTTACTTTGTTCGCCTGATGAAGGGTCGTGTGTTTTTTCGACCCGAAACAATTGTTGCGAGTTTATTGCATTTTATGGTGTTTATTCAAAGTTTGTAAGTAATAAAGTAGGTTTTATTGTTAGATCCAATGATATAAAAAAAAGTTGTATTTTTAATAAGATCATTAATAAAGGGCGAAAGAAGTAGAAGTTGGTTTCAATTTATTATTTTCAGAGACTGTATAGTTGCCTAACTGTAATGCATTCCCAATGTCATCCTTTATTTAGTATTATTTTCTAAAGTTAATTATTTTTTCACCTTTCTTTAAAAACAGTTTAAAAATAAATCAAGTTAATATCAGTTTCCAAATAATTCTCAGTGTAAAATTGATATAAACACAGATTAATGATGCGGGACAAATTTTTCATCTAAATGTCGTGCTCATATATTAATTTGTTTTAAAATTATGCGCAAAAGGAGAAACGTAAAAATTAGTTTTCAGATTAACTTTTAGAAGCCGACGCAATTTTAACTCCATGGAGCTTTAAATTTTCTTAAGTTGTACCGTTAAACATGGTTCGTAAATTCAACAATTAAGTGTTATTGTCTTACGTGATACAGTGATTTTTTTTCTGTTTTTATTAGTCAAGTCATAAATATTAATGATTAATAAAAGAGGCAAGTGTAGTTTACCTCAGAAAGTACAAAATTCTATAATATATCAACTTTTAAGTAAGAATACTAAATCACACACACACACCTATATCACATTACTTCTATTCACAAATTATATTTTAGAAGGATAGAAAAATACTTATAACTGTGTCCACCCTTATTTAATGAATTATAAAAATGGTTTTTCAACAATGTCTATTGAACGCTTATTAAAGAATAGTCAATTAGCATCGATTTTTATAACGCTGGTGAAAAAATATTTCGTGCAGAATCCTAATGAGAATATTTTTCATAATCAATTTCTCTCAGCTGCTACATGATTTTTTTTCTTTTTTTTCTTGGAGGGGAGGGGGAGGGCCCCACAGGTTAAACGGTTAAATTGTATAAAAAATCCTCTTTATAAAACAGATAATCTGGTGTAGAACCACATGAATTTCTCTTACCTTGCATTCCTATTCTGAAAAAAGAGATTGCAAATTCAGGTCTGTTAATTTACAAGATGTGGGGTAAGATAACAAGTACTGTATATAAATCTATGCTAAAAAAAATACAAACTAGGTTAAGAAAACTTTTGTTTGACAAATAACACTGCGCTGCAAAAAATATTTTTTTCTGTTTCGAGCCCTAATAATATTTCTTCTGATTCCTATGTAAAATAACCTCCTGAATCCGAATAACCTCCTGAATCCCACCGTTTTCTCGGGATACCACCCTATCCTTCAATTTTTATCACTGTTGGCTAATTTTATGACCATAAATTTGATTTGAAAAATGGAAAAGAATTATTTTAACACATAAAAACGGAAAAAGAAATAATTTATAATAAATAAATAAATAAAAAAAATAATAATAATTGATTAATAAAATATAATAAATATAATTTATAATTTCAGTGGAAAATCCTCACTAACTCCCCCCCCCCCCCCTGCTGCAAATGTTCATGTTTTAGAATTTTTCACTTGTGTAGCCCCTCAAAGGATATTTAACAGTTAAAATAATCCTTTCTTTCTCTACAAATCAAATGTATAGCCATAAAATTATCGTAATGTGATAAAAATAGGCGAGGAAGGGCCCCCAAAATACAGTAGGTGATAGAGCAAAATGGGCGTCATATTCGGATTCAGGAGGTCATTTTTCATTAGAATTCGCAAAAATGGTGTTGAGGCCAATTTCCATGCAGAGCAGTGTAATTCTGTGTGTGTGTGTGTGTGTGTGTGTGTGTGTGTGTGTGTGTGTGCGTGTGAGGGAGGGGTCTTCTATAGTCCCCTTTGATTCCTCGTATGAATATAGTACCTATATTTATATAGAAATCAAGCGTGTTATTAAATTTAAAAGTTTATTCCAAATTATTCAAACAACTTTCGCCCGCACCACTCTTTAAAACTTATCAATCATGATTAAATCATTCAATTATCAATCTCATATGTACTTCAAAATACAACATTTAAGTTGCCTGCATATATTTATTTTTCTGTTACGCTGATAATAATAGAAAAAGAAATTTTAAGAACTTGACTTTAGTATTTGGGATATTTCAAAATGCGTAATTACACTCTGTGCTTAAAGTCCTACATTAGAAACACACAACACAACCTGATATGTACTTCCAGTAATTTTCAAGAATAGTCCCATCATATTTTAGTTCTTTTGAAAACCCTGTACACGAGAAACATGAACACGAACATCTATACGAAACATGCTTTTATGCATATACGCATATACGTCCTATTTTTTTTCCCCTTTGTTTGAGTGCAGCCATTAGATGTTAAACTTAATTCAACGAAAATTTCTCCCATACGTATTTGAGTTGTTTTGGATGTCCCTATAGACGAACCATTTGGTTGGTATTAACGAAATGTTTAGTGCATTATCCCCACATGATGCACATTTAGACTCGGACTTCCTGCAACTACTTGTTCTTGAAATATGTTGATAACGAACACACACACACAGACAGACCCAAAACTAAAAATCTGTTTTTCGGATTCAGGGAACCTCAGAACGTGTAAATAAATTAAAAACAAACTTCAATTTCAAAACTTTCACCTAAAAACAATAAATTTGCTGATCTATCTATCTATCTATATATATATATATGTATATATATATATATATATATATATATAGATAGATAGATAGATAGATAGATAGATAGATAGATAGATAGATATAGAGTTAAGAGAAAAGGAAAATGTTTCGCCAATATACTGACAGGATAAATTACTTTACATAAGTTGAAGGCTTAAATATATATACGAGTATAATAGAATATAAACAATTTCACGTAAATTGCAATTTAAACTTTTTTTATTTTTTTAATTCAGAATGAAAGTATTTTCTATGACAGAAAAACAAATGCATTGATGTTGGTTGAAATGGTCTGCATGCTATGTTAATTTAATACAGAAAAGTTCTCACGTTTTATTAGCAAATCTTCTTAAAACTATTTAAGATACGCTTATTGCAAACAATAATATTCGTCATATCATCTTAATAAATAACGCATGAATATTCTATTTGTTATTAATGTGGATACAATTCATTTTAAAACCTCATATAGCTGAATGGCTATCACGTAATTCCAATTACTTTATTCAATCTAATAAGTTTGTTTAACTTGTTATGCAAGATGAAATTAATTTTTTGAAAGGTAAGTAAAACAGTTAAGGATTTTGCGAAGCATGTAGAAAAGTATCTTTTAAAAAGAATATATTTCTGTATTCCGAAGGTAAAGGATGCTATGTCTAAAAATGTAATTTTTCAGAAAAGAAACACTATTTTTTTTCAGCTTTATTTTTTCGCCTATTTTGTATGTTTCTTCCCAGCTATCAGTAATCGCTTTATGATATTTTAACACAGTATTAATAATATAATGTACTAAATGAATTCACTGTTTTTAATAATACATTTTGTTGCTAAATATTTTCAGACACACACAGAAAGAAAATGTATATATATATATATATATATATATATATATATATATATATATATATATATATGGCATGGTGTCCTTTACATTCCAAGTACAGATTTATAGCTTTAGATGATTGCCGTATATCATTCAGAAAGCATATACTAAAGTTTTCTGCGAAAATTTATTTTTAAATAAAACTATAAGCTTCAAATAAAGATATAAAGTGGCCCTCTAATTTCATTATTTAAGCTTAAACTTGATTGATTATTTAATCTCTTTTGTATCTAACTTAAAAATGTCTGACAGTGAGGTATTAAACTTGTCAGTAATTCATGGATAATTTAATTTATGTAAGGGTGAATAATTTATTCATTGTTGTTAAAAAGATTAAATAACATATTTTATTATTATTTTCAGTGGTTATACTTGACTTTTATAGCTAATACACACATTTTTAAATTCAGCTGAATTAAGTTATTATTGTAAAAAAAAATTAACATAAAAATATTTATTCTTTTATAAAAATGATTAATTAAGAAAGTTAATTTAGGCTGAATTATTAACGTAAAATATTTGATCAAAGTATACATGAATTGCCAAATTTTTAGTAAATTAAATATGTTATAGTAATCTTACTACTAATAAAGTAACTCTATGTGTTCGAAGCTTTGTATGGGTACAACCATTATGTTTTTTTTAATTCTTATATGCAGATATGTATAAAACTACCTAATTTTAGCGCACTACACGTGTACTTTATATATTGTATACGTTACATTGACTATTTTTCCTTAAAAAACTTTTTAAAAATTTAAAAATTGTGATTTTATTCTTCTCAAATAACGTTCTCCTGTTTCCTGCATGCCATTTCATATATATGCAGAAATGTCTAAATGTCTAAATACAGGGTGATCCAAAAGTCAGGACCAACTTTAAAATTGAATAATTCGAAAACGAATCAAAATACAAAGATACGGTTTGCACCAAACGGATGGGAAAAAAGCCGGGTTTTGTGTAGCAAAGAAATAAAAAATAGTTCTGTTGGCGACCAACAGATGGCGCTGTCGTATTTCTGATGTAGGATTATGCAAAGCAACAAACGATATAAAAAGGAAAAACTATAGCAGGTAATGGTATTAGAAGCTTATATGCATCGAAATATCGCATTCTCAGTCGCTACTTTAATCACGCATGGCCTCCAAGATCTCCCGATCTGACACACTGTTACATTTGGCTGTGGAGATTCTTGGAAGTCAAAAGTGTACCGCGACCAACCGGCATCACTATCAGCACTGAAAGATGCCATCCGCCAAAATGTGTCTGCCATAACGCAAGAGATGCTACTAAATGCTGCGAACGATGTGTTGAATCATCTCACAGCTGTACTTTTGAATGATGGACATTGAACAGTTACTGTAGTAGTACTAATTAACTGTAATTAAGGTGATTTGTAAGTTGTCAACATTTGTTTTCATTTCTAAATCATCTTTTGGTGAAATAAAACACTATAGCGCCTTCTGTTTGTCGCCAACAGAACTAATTTCTTTCCTTTGCCACACAAAACCCGGTTTCGTTTTCATCCGTTTGGTGCAAACCGTATCTTTGTATCTTGATTCGTTTTCGAATTATTCAATTTTAAAGTTGGTCCTAACTTTTGGATCACCCGGTATTTCTGCAGAAATAAGGTTAAAACATTTAAAGCTTTTGTAAAATATTTTTATTAAAGCATTTAAATATATATATATTACACAAAAAAAAAAAATGACGAAATCTATTAATACGCTATCTACCAATAAGTATTTGGACACTTTCGAACTTAGACGTTTTGTTAAACATCCTGAAAAGTTTTATAGGAATCATCTTGAAACTTTGGTAGTGTAAAAAATATGTTATACTTCATATATTTCAATAAACGTCGAATGCTGAAGAGGAAAAGAGGACCAGTAAAAAATTTAAACAAAAATCAAAATGTTTTGGATCACCTTGTAAAAAGTAATACTTTAAATTCGCTTTGTGTTGTAGCATGTGATTATGAGGCTTATTTTTTCGTTATCTACATATAAATTTGTAGGAGGCTACAACATACATTCATTGAGATATAACGAATTTTTAAAAATTTGAAAAAATAAATAAATAAATAAAAATAAATAAATAAAAATAAATAAAAATCCACTTTTTTTAATTATAAGACTGAGTGCAAAGCCATTTTTAGGAAACTTGGCACCGTACAGCAATCCGAAAATGAAAAAATGTTGCGTAGCATATCAATGTGTAGAAAATTGGGAATTAACAAATGCGCATTCATCTATCCTGTTTTTGGCATTTATATTTGCAAAGTATCTTTTTGTACAAAATCGCTGACGCTCTACAATGGACCATATTCCCACTTTGGGTTCGAGGCTACAAGAATATCAGCTGGTTAGGGAAACAATCCTCAACTCTACCATAACAGAGCATTGTGGCTTGCAAATTTTTATCTTGCAATATTATTTCTAAGAGTTACAGATTATATGAAATTGAAGTAAGAGTGATATAGTGAGAACTTTGTTTTGTTTTTAATCCAGTTTTAGTAATATACTTTAATATTAATCAACATATGTAATATTAAAAGTTGCCGTGTGAACTGTGGCGATGTTAACATATTTAAACGGATGTTCCATTTAGTAAATTCCTTTATTAAAGTGATTGAAATTCTAATTATTTAAGCTTTGATGTCTATATATATGTGTGTGTGTATAAAATGTTCTTATTAATCTTTTATTCATTATATATATGCATGTGTGTGTGTGTATACATAAAATGTTCTGCAATTTTACGATATGGAATAGTCTTAACTTTATCATTCGATTCAGTTGTTTACATTTCTCTTTTGTTCTTGTTTGGACATTATTATTAAGTTTCACTGCAGAAATATTTAGGAAAATGTTATGCGTAACAATAAAATGGCATCTTGAATCTAATTTGTTTACAAAATATCGGCCACGTGTTCGGCGATTTTACCTACGGTGACGTCACAGGAATATTGTCCATTTGCAATTTATTTTTTATCATATCTCGCACATAGATATAGTAATAAGACATAGATTGATCAGAGAGAGAGAAAAAGTGATACCTTTTTCTCGGAAAAAGTCACTCTAATGATTGCCTTTCCCCTGATAAATCACACACAGGAATAAACACGGATAATTTAGTAAATAAAATTTATGAATAATTTATTTACTAAAGGCGAATGAAAAATTCCGGATACAGTTTCAAATTCTTTTTTCTTTTTTTTTTCTTTTTTTCAATACTCCCTACTGGCTGGTTTTAGAACTTTTTTCGGCATCAAAAATTTTTGCTCGATAACATGGGGATGATAGATCTATATATATTACTATATCTATGATCTCGCACCGTTTCCTAGACAGTTACACTCCTCCGTTTACCACTAGGTGGCGCTGTAAGTGTTTGAATTTAGTAGTGCATATTTATTTTGCTATATCTAAACACCTCTTTTTATGACTATAGCTAAAGCCGCTCGAGTAGCCTAGGTTTAGTCTATTTTTTTCTGTCAGATTTTTAAATTTACAACCGCAATTAATAAATTACGGAAATCCGTAAATTTGCCACAAGCAGTAACGTAATTTGCTGTTTTGAAGATACGCTGCTGCATAATTTTTTTTTCCTTTGATGAAGGGTTGTTCTCAGTTATTTTTACCTGGAACCATTGTTGTTAATTTTTGAAAAGATTTTGCTAAGGTGTTTCTATTTTTTACCACCATATATTGTAAAAAAAAAAAAAAAAAAAGAGCTTTTTATTAATAAGTGTTAGATATCATTAGTGAACTAATAAAAAATCAATACATTTTCGTTTGGATAGAAATCCATATTGCTTTGATTAATAAAATGTTACAATATATTTAAAGAATTAATAAATTAGTAAAGCGTTTGAAGATAAACAATTTATTAAGTTGTGTAAATATTATAAATATCTAACAGAATACTGTATATTTTGTACACCACATTTTTATTTTTAGTTCATGTTTCAAATTTATATTTCGAACAATATAATTGCAGTTTACTAAAAATAAAGACATTAATTATCTGGATATTCAAGCGATAAATTGAAGCTAAACATAAATATGAATGTTCAAAAATAGCTGCGCAATGCAATTAAAAATATATATTTCTGTATATATCATTACTGCTGGGTATTTCAGCATTTACTGACATAGTTAGAATAAATAATTAAAAGTTAAATGTCTAATTGTTTTACATCGCAGATGAAAAATGAGACGTTCTTTATGTTAATTAATACAACGAGAATTACTTTTTTTTTTCAATTATTCGTTGATTTAAAGTTGTGATATGTTAAAAAAGACACAATTTTTGCTTCAATTAAACAACAGTACATCAATTCAGATTACAGAAATTATTAACTTTAAAAGAAATTATTATTTTTTTTTTCCCTTCAGTTTCTGGAGAAATATGCACCACATTTATGGAGTGATTAAATTTTAGATTATATTAAATATTTAGAGAATTGCAATTTTACCATGTTTTTATTAACTTTGATTCTTGTTTGCTTGTTTGTTTGTCCAGTACAAACCTTTCAATCGATTTTTAACTAACGTCCCTACTAGCTAGACATCTGAAACTTTCAGAATAGCTCAGAACCCGATGACAACATAATACTTCGAAACAATATATTCATTTTTTTTTTATTAGTTTTCTTTTAATTAATTAAGATATGAAAATAATTACCTAATACCGTAAAATATAGTCCTAAAAATTTTAGCTATAATTTAATTGTTGCCAAAAAAAAAAAAAATTTACAAGTTCATTTTCTTTCGACATAAAAGTATATACATTTAATTATACGTGAAGGTTAAAAAGTTATAAAAAGTTAAATTATGCATCTCAGAAAAACTGACGCCATTATCACTTTAAAAATTTTATACACATTGATAAAGTGCTAATGTAATTCTATAGCTATGATTCAACAGAAAATTTAAAAACATGGTATATAAAAAGTTTTTTTTTTATCTTATAGTTATTTATACCGTAATCTATATACTGAGTTATAGTCATTTGAACTAGCTTTTTAAGCGTAATGGTAAAACGCTTTAAACCCTTTTCTATTCTGTGTTATGTCTGCATACTTTTTGTTGTGAGGCAAAGCCGTTACATATTAAGAGCAAAGAGTTGATACTTTCTACATATATACCAGACCTGTATGCTTAACTCGATGTCTGCTTGTAATTCTTTGTTGAGATGAGCAGAGAATGCTTAGGATAAGATTAGAAAAAGAAGAATTGGAAAGAACTCAATGAGCCAATGTGAGACTCAAACTCACTCTCCTACATCCGAAGGTAATTAGTGGAAAAGCTACATAACCACTCGGCTGTGGACAATGATAAAAATGTCTTAATCGTTGAAAAGTATTTTGTCTCTTCCTTAAAGGTGTATCTGTTGCCAACAAATTGGTAAACATACCTGAATGGCGCAATTATTAATAGTTTAATAATAATAACAATAATAATAATAAAAACAATAATAAGGTAAATACTAATAATTGATAATAATATTGTGTTTTTGGTAGTGTTAGTAAAAAAAAGAGGAGTTTCGAATCTTACTGATAACTATGAATAATTTCGTTAATTTGTTCATAGAGTAGGTTTTACTTAGTTAATATGTACAGATAAACACAATCGACCAAAGTAAATTTAGTATTCCTTGATTTCATTGCACTATAAAAAGTGCATTATCCCTTTTCCAATTTTGAGCATGATTAAATAGAGAGAGACAGCATTATTAGTTAAATATTTTAAATGTTTTACTTCATTAATATTGTTTTATACTCAGCATTTCTGTCATTTTTGTTTTTAAGAAAGATAAAGCTAGTATCTATAATCGCTACCTGTCCCATAATATATAATATGTTGTCTACTATCATTCACCAAAAGTATCACCTGAGGATGCCATGAAAATTCATGGCGAAAAGCTTTGTATATTTTGTAAATTATATATTAATGATATTAATATATATAAACGTGTTTTAAACTATTTACTAGATTTTAATGCTGTTTTAATTATTAACATGTACACTTTTTTTTTTTTAATATTTCAACTTATGAGGTTATGTTTTTACTTAGAACACCTTGTAAGACAATGGCACCTTACGTTTTTCTTTATAATATGCTTTGTATATCAGATATTCATTTTAATATAGGGAGCTTTAATAGCATCCTACCAATTCATAAATACTCTTGGCGTTTGACTTTATGATAAGTATAAAATAGTTTTATTGCACTAATTAGTAATGCCCGTAATAAACTCCAGGTAACTTAAGAACAACAGCTATGATAAAAAATGAAATGCACTGTTGTAACAAATCAGTTTTATTTTTATTTTTATTTTTATTGAAGAGCTATTCATTCATCATGGGAAAAACATTTTTAAGTTGACATAACCTTTTTTAAAAAGTCTTATAGACATTCAGAAGGTATACAAGCAATTTTTGGTTGAGAGAGAGGGCTTCGTGATAGCGTGTTATGTGAGCAGTGGTTTATGAGCGAAATTGATGAGTTGTCAATCTGACAGTGATACCAGATGGTCGAAAATTATTTCCCCAAACAGGTCTTCAAATTTCCCCAAATCAAGTGTTTTCTTTTTTTTTTTTTTTTTTTTTAGAAAAAATCCCCAACTTGATTTCTGCTAAAAAGGGAAAAGAAAATTTAAAAAGAAAAAAAAAAATCAAGCAGATTTTTCTATGATTTAAGCTCAGATTTTTCCCCAAATGAAGGCAATTTTTGAAAAAAATCCCCAAATAAAAATAAAGCTATTGAAAGTCTCTAGTCATAGAGATAAATCATTACGTTGCCAACATTGACAGAAAGTAGAACTCCCCAGATTTGTCCCCAAAAATTTTAGAATTCCCCAAAAAAGTCCCCACAAACATTTCGTCCCCAAAATTGTCCGCAGAAGCCCCAAAAATCCCCAAAATGGGGACAAAATCTCCAATCTGGCATCACTGCAATCTAACAGTCAACATTCAACTGCAGAATAACGCCAAGTTTTTCGAATTTAGCGCCAAATTCACGGCCAGACACATTCCATTGTCACCCGAATAAATTAATATAAATATTTTAAATTTAAAGAGTCCGTTATGAACAAACTAAGGCAACCTGCCAACTCTCACGCCATAAATATCGTTCTTGCAAACAGATAGACTAGGACCCCTTAGAAAGACCCCCACGGAGGGCATTCCCCCTCTTGGCCTAGGACACATCAGGAGTCAATTGGCCTTAAATCCTACAACCAACCAACCAAACAGATATAATCTACATCCTGCCATTAAGAATATATAAATTACCCTCTAATGATATTTCAACGGACATTTATTGCTCAGTTGAGCTATAATACAATAAACCTGCGCAACTTGAAAGAATGAATTGTAATTTATAGAAAAAGCAACGGTTAATACATGAAAATAATATTTTTTATTTTATTTTATAAAACGATTTAGATTTGGAAGATAGAAATTCTGAAAGATCGTTATTTAATAAAAAAGCATTTAGATTACGGGGAATAAATTATTAATTTTAAAGAATACGTTTTGTTTTGCAGTCGATTTATTTAATAGGTTAACGGATAGAATATTATTAAAATTAAGATATTTATTTATAGAGAGACAAATGTGATTAGATATAAACGATAATTTAGGATTTCGTTATACATTTTAATAGAAATTTTATTTATTGAAATTACTAAATTTACTAACTTTATTAACTATTATATAATTACTAAATTTATTTGAAAATGTAAATTAAACCAATATATGGGAAGAAACTCCTTCACAATAAGGTTTCCTTCTTAGATCTTCGATGTTTCAAATTGTATATGGAAATGTAATTCAATAATTTTCAATATAATATATATATATTTAAATAAACCAAAATAATTTTTTTAATCAATAGAGTAATGTCATACTAGTTAACACCTAAAAATTTTTGTTTGTACATGCATTCATTCTTTTTTTTAAAAATTCTAAAAATTGATCGAAAGTTTCTTCATTTTTGCATTTTTAAAAATAGCCTGTCGCTTTAAAGAATGAAAAATAAATTACATCCACATGACAATATATTTTTCTTTAATTAGAGAATGTATTAATAAATCTAAGATAATAATAAATTAGAATTAATTTATTTATTATTAAAATAAAAATACAAAATGCACGTATGAAAATAAATTATATCAACAAATGAACTTATTTTTCATGAATTAATGAATGCATTTAAAATAATAATACTAAATCCGAAATGTTTTATTAATTATTAGAATGGAGATACATTAGCGGGACAATTATAATTTCCTGGTATGTATGTTGCATGTATTACAAGTAAGCATGCGCTAGAAAAATTGTTTTCATATAGCTTTCATGATTTATCAACACATACAAAACATCCCCCATTTAATTGAACATGTTTTCATAAATCCCTTATAAATAATTACCAAATAACGAGCGAAATCTCTTACTTATCATTATTGCTCTTAAATTTATCTCTCTGATGTAAAGATTGAGTTTTGTACTAATGAATACATTCTTATCAGAACTTATATAACTGCATTATTAAAATCAAGAAAAATATAAATGTATATTTGTTATCACTTGCGTAGAGTATATTCTTCGAAAATATTTCCTTCGTTAATTTGTACTTAAACAGTTCTGCTTTTGAGTAAAATGTATAATTAAAATTAACGTAACAAACTATTTTATGCTGATGAAAAATAGAATGCTTGAAGTTATTTAATTAAACAACACACCATCTTGTTTTTCATTCATACCGAATCAATTTGAAATTTAATATTTTCGTTAATTAGTAATTTGATAGCATTTTAATCAATGAAATGAATCAAAAGTAGTTGAACCTAATTTTCTACTTATTAAGATCTTCAGTGTTGTTAATCTTATACTTTCAAGATGTTTTAACAATAGAGGAAGGTTAATAGATTTTTCTTGTCCTTGGTTTTGCAAGTTAATTAATATCAGATTGAGCTCTTAAAACAGTACTTTTACAGCGTCCTTTTAAAACTTTATTAAACATTTTTTTTTTTTTTTTTTTTTTATCATAAATAAAATTTAAAGTATATCTTTACCACAATTTTGTTAATTAATAATAACGAGTGATAACGAGATTGTTTTTATTCATTTTATATTTCTCAACGATAATTTTTGTCTATTCAATAAAGTGTAAAAAGTTTACAGAAATATGTCAAAAATTAAAATGTGTTATAATTTTTAAAATTTTTAAAATTGTTTCATGAGTGATCTTAAAGAATATATTTATCATATTTTGAATGTAAATAATATAATTACAATTTACTTTTTACGTTTAGAACCTATTTAAGTTTATTATTTATAGTCTATTTACTCATTTTATATTTTCTAATGATACTTTTTGCATACAATTAGCATATTCAATAAAATGTAAGGGAAAAAAGTTTAGTGTGCGTTATAATTTTTTTTTAATAAATCTATTTCTCGTAAATTACTTTCTCTAAGACATAAACGCTGAAACGTAACCCGCTATGATCCTAAAATTCTTTTATCAGAAAGAGAGCAATACTTCGACAGCACTCCGGGCTTATCGGTGGATTAAAGACATAAGGAAAGGATCCATGTCAGTATACACAGTAAAAAATATCATTTATAAGATGCAAGCTTCGTCACACACCATAAAATTAATGAAAGCACTACCGCTTCCGAAAGGACGTGGTGTTTCTTCTTCGGGTATAAAACATGTCCTACTGCCTTGGATTAAAAAGCAAGACACTGTCTTGCTTTTGCACCTGAAGAAGAAAAGCCACGTCCTTTCGGAACCGGTAGTGCTTTCAATAATTTTATGGTGTGTAAAGAAGTTTTTAGTTTAAATATTTGAAATACCTGGTTCCTTGGCTGATTCACCGGAAAGAGGACGACGGGCAACTGAGCCGGTTATTGAGCAGGAAGTTTCAATAGTAGCAGTGACTATATTTAGTATCAATTGGTTAAAGTTTCACCAAACTCTGTATGAGAAGTTATATTGATTAAATTTATGTGCATGTCATCCGACAGGTGGCTCTTTTAAATAAAATGATCTGAAAGAGACTTTAGTGACGGCCATAGTTTTATAGCTGACATTTTCATACATTAATAGTCGTTGAAATCTCGTAGACGGGAAGTGCCTTATCCATCGCTTACCGTCTACTAGATTTGGAGGCACAGGTTGAGCTCGTCGACCTAGGCGTTCGGAGTTTTCCGTGGTTTTCTCCGAAACTTGCTATGTACGGGCTAGAACTCTTTAGAAAGACCCCAATGGTGGGTATAACTCGTTAGACCCAGGTTCCTAATGTAGACAATTAGCCTTAATCCTAACATAAACATAAAAACCAACACCATCATATATTAATAGTGAAAATCATTCTGTAGCTATCCAAATACAAATGTATCAATACACTTGAGTCAACATCTAACATAAAACCAATGTAAAAAAAAGATTTTTTCTTTTGGCAAATCAAAAATTATAATCACGTTTTTCATTTTTTTTTCCACTTTAATAAAAAAAAAAATCTTTTTGCGTTAGGAATTTGGTGGAAAAACATTCTTAATTTAATCAAATATCTATCCGTTAGAATAAAAAAAAATAAATTAATAAGCAATTGAAAATAAATTTCTACGACAACTTCACAAACACATAGTTTTAATTATTTTACATTATCAGTCATTGGAGTGATGCTTGACAATATCTTTCCAGGCAGATTAGTAAGGTAAAAATAACGCTAAATATTTTTAACAATCAACTGAAGTTTATAGAAGATCATTAAATTTCACGCTTTAAAGGCAATATAGAAAGAGGATTATTCAGTATTTTTTGGTTAACTTTATAGAAAAAAGGAAAAATTAATTATTATAAATTTTGTAATTAATTTTTAAGTTCTATATTGCATGCCTGTGATTAAATTTTATTTAAAAGTGTGTAATAAATCGTTGAAAAATCACGATATATCTGCTGTAAAATCGATCTCCGAGTTAATTTTATGAAAGATATCTCTGTTTAAATAATAATACGCAAACATGAAGTTTGTAGCGCGTTTTTCGCCTATTTTTTAATAACAGAAAAGGCTTAAAACTATTATTGTTCCAAGCATAGGTGCCAACATTTTAATTTATTCCGGAGTATTTTTAGCCCGGCATTTATATCATACCACTTATTTTTTAAGGGTAAACTTTTTTTTCATCGAGAAATTTCTGTTTTAAATAAATTGGTACGAAATAAAGGCGGGCCTAAAAATGCTCCAGAATAATATAAGATGTTGGCATCTGTGTTCAAAGGTAGGGTTAATGTGGGTTATAGGAAAAGAAAACTATTCTCATGTAAAGCCCAGAAGGCAGACAAAAAATCTTTTGTTTTTTTTTATACACATTTTTAATTTTCTACATGTAATCTTTTGTATTTAAAATTTCTTTAAAAAGAAGTTGTTAAATCTGCATGTGCAGATATTTAAAATTAAATAAAACGGCTTGTGAGTAGGTAAGAAATGAGAGTTCTAGGTCATGAGGGTGAGGGACCGAGGGACCGGCAAGTCGTGCGGGTGCAGCACCACCCCCTGAGGGGTCTAGATGAGTTGGTATTGACCTTGAGACGCCCTCTAACTTAATCGTGAAAGATGACGAGGGTATTAATGAAGAAAATTAATTAAAAAATTTAATGAGTGGTTTATTGTAAAAGGTGACGATGGTTTTAAAGCGATGTTTGCGGTATAAGGTAAAAAGTAGGATATTGTTTGTGAGTCATTAGGAAATTAATTAGGAAATTAATTAGAAGGTTAATTAAGAAATTAATTAAGAAATTAATTTAAAAAATAAATTTAAAAATTGAGGGATAAATAAGAAATCGATTGAATTTAAGGATGTGGATGTGGGTAGAGTATGCAAGAAAAAGAGAGGTTTGACTGGGGTTCGAACCCGGCACCTGGCAGTAAAAATATTTCCATAAGACAGTAGTTTTCGTGCGCGAAACCGCTGACCTATGGAAATATAGCCTGATGACTGTATCTTAAATATAAATATGAATTTTTCGATTGAATATCATTTAGTGTTCGTCATGTTACCGTCCCGAGAGGAAGGGATTTTCGTGTTCTGCATTTATTTTGTGATGTGTGTTGTCTTTTCGATTCTTTATATTTTTTCTGAAGGTGGGAAGTTTAACGTTGATTTTATTTTAAATTTAAACGATACGGGAAATTTATCCTTTTCAATGTGATGTCTTCACATACGTGCTGCCATGGAGGAAACTTATCGAGACCCGAAAGCGGTTGCAAGTTTTGGAGGTGTAGATGCCTTACACCGTGCTGCCCGCGGCAAGTTATCAAAGAAAAAAATTCGGGAATGGTTACAAGGAATAGATGCATATTCACTTCACAAACCGATTCGAAAAAAATTCCCCACGAACCGTGTCATAGTATCCAGAATTGATCAACAGTGGCAAGCAGATTTAGCTGATCTGACGTCTCTTCAAAAGTTTAACGATGGATTTCGCTACATTTTAACTTGTATAGATATCCTCTCAAAACGAGCGTGGGCGGTTCCTCTGAAATCTAAAAAAGGTGAAGAGATTGTGAAAGCTTTTAAAAAAATTTTCTCTGAACGAAAACCCAACTGTTTGAATACGGATGCAGGAAGGGAGTTTTTGAATAACAAGTTTCAAAATTTTCTCAAAGAGGAAGGTGTGAAATTTTTCAGAACTTTTAACAACACGAAAGCGTCCGTAGTAGAACGATTTAACCGCACTTTAAAAACTAAAATGTGGAAATATTTTACCAGTCGTCGTACTTACCGCTACCTAGACGTGTTAGATCAATTACTTTATAGTTATAACCATACTTATCATTCGAGTATTAAAAGGGCGCCCGCCGAAGTAACTCCGGAAAATGAAAGTGACGTGTGGTTTACTCTGTACGGGGATATGTGGAATGAAAAGAGAAAGTCTTGCGTGTTTAAACCGGGAGATACAGTTCGAGTATCCAAACAAAAATTAACCTTTGAAAAAGGATACGAAACTAATTGGACGGAAGAACTCTTCGTCGTGACCGAGTGCGTGCGACGAGAACCACCCGTCTACCGGATCAAGGATTTGATGAATGAACCTATCTTAGGGACATTTTACGCAGAAGAACTTCAAAAAGTTCAACCTAAAGAGAACTTTGCTATCGAAAAAATCTTAAAAAAGCGAATGAGAAAAGGGCGATTAGAGTATAAAGTGAAATATAAAGGTTATCCTTCTAAATTCGACCAATGGATACTGGCTTCTAATTTATTTCATTTATAAATTGAAACGACATTTATTTTGAGAATCATTCACCAACATGTCTTTCTACGTGACGCTACCTTCGGACAGTTCTTTGAAATTTTACCCTGAAAATAAAATTTCACATTTTATTACGAGATTACCTTCCCCTCTTGATCTGAAAGGTGAATGGGAGGTCGGACTTGTGGAATTGATTTATCCGCATATGTGGAGTAATATATTTGACGGAGGAAATGAATACGAATACGATGCAGGTATTGGAACGATGAAAAGAACTAAAATCCCCTTTGGATTTTTTGAAAGCCCTTCAGACATTATTAAATGGATGAACTATCAAGACTTCAACGGTTTAATTCAGATAAGCTATAACAAACATACTAGAAAAGTGAAAATTGGATTAAAACCAACAGCTAGAATAAAGTTATTACCGGGACTTGCCGAAACTTTAGGCTTTTATCCGATCGAATTGGCTAACAATGAGGATCCTATACGCGATAGTCCTTTTAAATACTTTGAAGGGATTAAAGAAGCTGACCCGAATTTCGATTTAAAATTACTTTACATTTATTCGGATATAGCAGAACCTCAGATCGTTGGTCATATAGTTTCCCCTTTACTTAGAGTAATTACTGTGAAAGGTAAAGATGGTGATATGATTCACGAAATGTTTGACAGACCACACTATGTCCCTCTTTCAAGGAAAAACTTTCAAACAATTGAAACTGTTATAAGGACACACACAGGACGATTGGTGTCATTCGAGCGTGGACAGTTGATCGTGAAACTTCATTTTAGACAAAAGTACCTCTCATAATGTTCGTTCCTTACAAGTGTTGTGCGAAATCTTTTGAAGATTATTACATTCACCAGTCAGGTAGTGGTTTGAACTACTACCAAGGTTCTACATTACAAGAAGGATATGGATTAGGTGGACTGTTTCGATCTCTTTTTCGAGCTGCAGTACCCCTTTTTAAATCGGGTGCGAAAGCTGTTGGTAAACAATTGTTTCATACGGGTGTAGATGTGTTGAATGACTTGTCACGAGGTGAAGATATAAAACATGTTGCTAAACGTCGGTTGAAAGAAGCTGGGAAAAATTTAACCGACAAAGCTGCTACAAAAATGAAAACAATGATTGGTTCAGGACAACGCTATAAAAAGAGAAAGCGATCTAATAAAACCATCATTCGTCCCAAAGAGAAGAGAGTGAAGATACACGATATTTTTGCTTAATCATGTCGGGTCTCATTCATAAAGATTCACCTGCCTGTGTCAAATCTGAACTGGACTTGTTTTTGATACCACCCACACAGACAGCTATTGAAAAAGGACATTTCGTCGAATTTCACCCTCTCGCGAATATTCGCGATGGGGGGCCTGTGGAATTTAACATTACGGGTAATGGTGAAGAATACATAGATTTATCCTCCTCGCACATGTACCTAAAAGTGAAAATTGTGAATGCTGACGGAACCGCTCTGGCTGATAAAGAACCTGTTGCACCTGTTAATTTATTTTTTCACGCATTGTTTTCTCAAATTGATGTGAGTCTGAACGAAAGATTAATATCTTCTTCGAGTAACACCTATCCATACCGCGCCTACATTGAAACTGTTGAATTTCGGTGAAGATGCTAAAAAAAGTTTACTAACCTGTGAATGTTTTTACAAAGATGAAAATTTAACTGTATCCGACCCCACACAAGCTACTCCCCAAAACCCTGGATTGGTAAAAAGACATGAACTCACCAAGACAAGTAAAATTTTAGATATGATCGGTCCTTTACACTGTGACATTTTTCAACAGAATCGACTTTTACTGAATATGGTGGATTTGAAAATTAAAATGATTCGAAGCACTCCCCAGTTTTGTTTAATGGCAAAGCAAGTGGCTGGTCAGGAAAAGAAATATAACGTCGTGTTAGAACATGCCTCGCTGTTTATTCGAAAAGTGAAAGTGAACCCCGGAGTTTTATTAGGGCATGCTAAAGCTTTGGAAAAAAATTCTGCAAAATACCCCATTGATCGAGTTTTATGCAAGACTTATACAATACCTGCTGGAAGTATGTCTTTTATGCAAGATAATGTTCTTTTGGGTGCTATGCCAAAACGTGTCATAATTGGATTGTTAGATAATGCCGCCATGAGTGGTAAATATGACTTAAACCCTTTTTACTTTCATCACTACAATGTTAACTTTTTAAGTGTGTATATGGACGGTCAACCTGTTCCTAGCAAACCTTTGGAATTGAATTTCGAGGATAAAAACTATATAAGAGCTTATCATCGATTATTTTCTGGTTTCAATCGTGATGCTGGAAATTATATTTCACGAGAAGATTTCGTGAATGGTCATACTTTGTATGCTTTCGATCTAAGTCCTGATTTGTGTGACGGTCCCCACCTCAACTTACAACAACAAGGAAATTTTAGAATTGAGATAAAATTCTCCACAGCTTTACAATCCACCATTTCTGTGTTTGTGTATGCAGAATTTGAAAACATTATTGAAATTACCAAGTCTCGACACGTTTTATGTGACTTTGCCAATTAATGAAAATGGATTCTCTGCAAATCAAGAATATTTTATCCAGTGATACAATTACGAAAAAATATTTTTTAGATGTTTTCCCAAGTGATCATCTACCCGAGGTGGTCGTGCGTTATCCAGCTTGCCTCGTATGTAACACAGATGACTCGTCTGAACCTGGAACTCACTGGTTAGCCTTTTTCATACAATCTGATGATGAAGTGGAATTCTTTGATTCGTATGGAAACGACCCCAGTTATTTTAAAGGGCCTATCTCGAACTTTGCATCTCGATTTTCGCATGTGAACTATAATCCTCTGATGCTTCAGAGTGCTATAACCGCCGTTTGTGGCCAATTTTGTGTTTATTATCTATATTGTAGATGTAGGGGAAAAACCCTGAAAGAATTTTTGTCTATGTTTGTAACCAAGAATATCTGTAACGACCATCGAGTCTATAATTTTGTTGCCAAAAGATTTCGTGTGTATGCTAATTTTTATCAATAAACACTTATTTAAACTGTATTCATTTTGTGTCTGTGTTCATTTATCATGGAGTTTCCACGTCTACAACATCCTTTTACTATGATTCTTGCCGGTCCAACGGGATGTGGCAAGTCTTTTTTTATGAGAGATTTGTTACATTTTAAAGAACAAATGTTTCATCCTACCATCGATAAAGTGGTTTGGTTTTATGGTATTTATCAAACTTTATATGATGAAATACTTAATATAACTTTTGTAGAAGGTTTCCCATCGAATTATAAAGATTATTTGAATGGTAATACTTTGTTTGTGATAGATGATTTAATGACCGAATGCAGTAACGATAAACGTTTGACTTCGTTATTCACGAAAGGTAGTCACCATTTAAATCTAAGTGTTGTTTTTTTAACCCAAAATTTTTTTCAAAAAGGGAGTGAAATTAGAACAGTGTCTTTAAATGCTCAGTACATTTTTCTGTTTAAAAATCGTCGCGACATGAGCCAGATTATGCATTTGGGTAGGCAGTTGTACCCTAAAAAATCTAAATTTTTTCAAGAAGTGTATGAAGATGCTACAAAGAAACCCTTCTCATACTTGCTTATCGATTTAAAAAATGAAACGGATGAAGATATGAGATTGCGAACACA
Source organism: Salticus scenicus (assembly GCA_963930645.1). NCBI lineage: Eukaryota > Metazoa > Arthropoda > Arachnida > Araneae > Salticidae > Salticus > Salticus scenicus. The sequence goes on from OZ005654.1 coordinate 119,276,312, forward strand.
AATTCTACCCAATCAAATCCAGTTTTTATACAAGTATAAATAAAGTAATAGTGTGTGTGAAGAGTTAGTTGCTAACATGACTTTGTCAAGAGAACAACTTAGAGACCTGGAATTAATTCGCTCATGTCCCAATAAATTACGGAAACATTTTCTTAAAAAATTACCTATTCGTACTGTTAAAGCTATCTGCGAGTGTACATTGAATGTTTTAAAAGGAAACGTGCCTCTTTCTACTACTCAGAAACGATCATTGGCGAAATATAAATCGACTCTTAGAAAGATTGGAACGAAAAAAGGATCCTTATTCACTAAAAAGAAACTGATTGTTCAACAAGGTGGATTTTTAAACATTTTAATCCCCGCTGCCATATCAGCCATCAGCACACTCTTCCATGGAATTCGCTAAAAAATTTGCTTTGGTACCTGAAGAGGTGTTGAACAAACACACACCTTCTCAAAAGCAGCTAAGTGAATTGGATAAAGCTTTGCTAAAAATATTAAACAGTTCCTTACCAGATTATGAAAAAGTGCAACGCTATTATGAATTATTGCAAAGAAAAATGAATTTACAAGAAAACAATCTACCGTGGATTCAACGTTCTGATGAAGAAGTTGAGCAACAACCTGCAAAACCCGAACAAGATTCTGTGAAACAAGATTCTGTGAAACAAGAACCCACACCAACACAAGAGAGTGTGAATCCTGAACATATCAAACAAGAAATTGATTATAACCATCTTCCTTTAACTTTAGTACCTTCAAGAATGAAAAAACAAGCTTTGAAATTACTAGAATTTCTTAAGACGAGCCCCCACAAACTAGAGTGGAATGAAAAAGGAATAGTATCTTTTAAAAATAAAAAAATACAGAACTCTAATATTGCAGACTTTTTTCATTTAATTTTTTCTACAAACAAAAAAGTACCTATTAACGCACAGGGTGAATTGTTACAAGTTCTCAAAGAAATGCACGTACCTCAAAGTTTCATTAAAAATAAAAATTTGTTATCACGTCCTATGTCAACGCCTAAAGTTCGAAAACAATCCCATGTAAACCCATTTTGGATTAGTCTTAAATAAAATTAATTTTTTATTATTTTTTGTCTCCTCATTCTTTCATTAAAATATGTAGACACGTGCAAGTTTGGACAAGACCTGAGAGGGGTCAGGTGGTGGGGGTGAAGACATTCCTTGAATAGCTTTAGGGTATGTGGTAACAATTGGGTTCCCACAGTTGACCACACAGGTTGGTTGGAAGGTACCAGGTGCAGGTAGACGACATACCTTTAACAGTCTTAAGGTGTGTGGCAACTATTGATTTCCCGCGTTTGACGTCACAGCTTGGTCATTGGTTATTTTTGAACAATTGCGGGCGTGGGTTTGACGTCACGAGTTGAGGGGGTAACATCCATTCTGCCTCCTGTTCTCGCTTTTGTAAGTTGTATTTTTTCATCGTGTTAAACTTTATTTCAAAATGAGTATCCACTTTTATGAAAACGGTCTTAATATCAGTTATTATCCTAACTTTATCGAGAAAGAAAAAGCTGATGACTATTTTAACGAGTTGAAAACTTTACCGTTTTACACTCCCACCTTCAACATTTGGGGAAAAGATGTTATGCCGAAACGAAAAATGTTAGCATTTGGCGACGAGGGCCTGGTGTATGCATTCAGCGGTGCTCAAATTGTTGCTCAACCTTGGATCCCAATCATGATGGAACTTAGAAATATCGTCGAAAAGCATGTTGGATGTGCCTACAACTATGTTTTATTAAATCTGTATCCGAACGGACAAAGTTACATTTCCCAACATAAAGATAACGAATTCAGTCTGGATGATACTTTCCCTATCGCAGCCCTCAGTTTTGGTGTACCAAGGAAAATTGAATTTAAAAAGCCAAACACACCTTCTACAGTGATTGAATTAGACAATGGGTCTTTATACACTATGGCTAAACCTACGAATGAACTTTTCACTCACGGTATTGCTGTAGACCCTTCGATAAAGAATGCAAGAATTAGTCTTACTTTTCGTCATATTATTACTGTTTCTCGACCTTTAAAAAGACCTAGATTGGACTTAGAACAATCGTCTCCTGATAATGGTGGACAGTCTTGTGGTGAAAAAAACGAACAATCACCCTCTGATAATATTGGACAATCATCCTCTATTGAACTATTAGCTTCAAAATGTGATAACGAACTTTCTTGTGTTAAAAATGAACAATCTACTAGTGGTGAACTGTCTTGCGAAATTCCAAATAATGACTGGTTGGATAAATTTTTCCAACATAGACAGAAATCAAATCCTATTCTGGGGGAATGGGATTTAGGTTGGTGTACATTTTTGCAAATCATTTTGGAAAATGAAAAAAATTTACGAGTGCACATTCGTAATTTTACAGAAAATAGTACTGGTGATCGTTTTCCTACAAAATTGGGTATTACATTGACAACGATAACGTGGCTAGATTTCCAAAAAAATATATCTTCGTTTAAATTCAATTCTGTGAAGGATAGTTTTATATCAAACAACCAACTGTTAACAGTGTTTGTGGATGAAGACATGTGTTTGTTGCAACAAATGTTTTCCACAAAGAATGCAGGATTTTATCTCAAGTCGAATGGTATAAAATTGTTCAAAGATCAGATCAACAAATTGATCGAATTGAAAAGTCAGATTTCACATTGCCTTATGGAAAGTGTTCTCGTGAAACAAATCCCAACTTTGATTTCAAACAAGAGAATTGAATGTGAGGAACATATGATTTTCGATGAAGCGCAAAACCATTATCTAACATCAATTTGTAGTGAAATTCAATCAAATATTAATACATTTTTCGAATGTAACGGGTGTGATTTGAATATAGATTGTCAGTTCGATCACGACTGTTTAATGTTAAACACTTTTGATAAATATATCTTTTCTCAAGAAACTGTTTTGCTACATTTGAACACTTTTAAAATTGTTCAAAACATTATTTCAAAACATTGTTTATGTAATTTCAATGAATCCTTTTTTAATAAGTTGACAATGCAATATTTCCATACTTATCTTGAAAAATTCTTCTCAAATAATGTATAAATGGTTTGAATAAATCACTTTTTGTTTCAATATAAAATCTATCTATGTTTTTCTTTTAATCTTATTAAGATTCTTTATGTATTTTATTTTGTAGGTGAAAAGTTTATTTGAGAAAAGAAGAAAAAATAAAAAAGAAATAAAAGCTTATTTGATAAAAAGAATATATTTAATCGGAAGAAAAAAATTACTTGAAAAACATTAATTTACAAAAATATTTATATGTCTGAAAGAGTACAAATAATTAACTTATTTATTAAGATTCTTTACGAATTTTATTTTCTAGGAAAAAACTTATTTTTGAGAAAAAAATAAAAGAAAAACATTAATTCATCAATTATTTATTATTATAAGAAAGAAATAATAATGAGGAATATATTAATTTTTGAAAAATAATTCATTTATAATAATTGTTATCTTTTTCTATAAAGTGAAACTTGAGGAAAATCTTACTTAAGAATTAAAAATTGTTTGAAAGAACATTTTAATTTACATGAAGTAATTTATTTGAGGGATAAAAACAAAATATTAATTTGTTTGAGAATTATTAAAAAATTAAATTCCCTTTAAATACAAATATTTATTTCACTTTGAAGCAAAATGTTTACGATAGTAACTTCTTTTTCAAAAAATATCTGACAAGATTTCTACATTTTTCTTACAATGTTACTGTACATTGAATAGAATACAGCTAGCTTGTCTAATCTTACACCATTAACTGAAGTCACGTATGTAGTAGACCACACCTAAAAAAGGGGAGTTACAATGGAAATAAACCCTCTTTTTTGAAAAGGGATGCATGTAGAGAGAGAATCTTCCCCTGCATCAGTCCCCATCCCGACCTACAGTGCGGGATCAAATTTTTAACCTTTACCCCCCCTTGACGTAACCCTCCCCTCATCCAGGATGGTGAAAATCATACACCTTCCTCTCATTCTGAATTTAGAATTCGTCTCGAGTAGATCTCAAATCTAGCTCTGTCTTTTTACTTTCCCCGTGTTTTTGAAGTTCAATATTATTACAATGGAATTCGCTTTCGACAAAAATTTGCCAGCAATTTCCAACGTATGTATTTAAAACATTTATTAATATTTCAAAATGTTTAGATTATTTTTTAAAAAAATGTTTAAAAATATACTTTAATATATTTTTTCTGTCTTTTTTCAGTTTGAATTTGATTTTGGACTTAGCCAAGAGATCATTTTGGGTGAGATATTAGAGAGCAATTGTATCGATTGGACATCACCGGTCAATTTCTCAGATGACGATTCAATGGTAAATATAATTTCTTTAAAAACTTGAAGAATATTTTAAAATATATTTTTATACTCAAAATATTCTTTTTTCCTTATTTCAGATTGAATCATCCGCTGAATCAACCATCAAAGTACCTCCCGGTTTTAAAGCTTTCGATCCTGTCCGTCGCTCGAACCAGGGACTTGCTAACCGCTCGCTTCTTCGAAAATCTGTAAGAAAAATACATTTTTTATTTTTCTAGTAAAATTTCAGCATATGATTTGGACTTAAAACATTTTTATGCTTTTTTCTTAGGCACCATCAGTAAACAACGAACCTGGCCCTTCACATCTGAGTGAAGCACCTGTAGAGCCAACACTACACTGCGCGGTTTGTGGAGGTGCTTTTTTGAATACGAGGGAGCTTAGACTTCATCTGAAAAGTCATATGGTATAGATTATTTCACTTTTTCTGTTTAACTGTTTGAATAATATACGTTTTAAAAAATATGTTTTCTTTTCTTTTTTGTTCAAGGTTGTTCAGACTGGTGCTGGATCTAGGGAAGAACGTGTGGATTCAAGATCAGCTTCTTCAGAACCTCAAGTATGTTAGTTTCAAAATTTTTTAGCGTTAAAGTTGAGTTTTCAGGATTCATTTCTGTTAAAAATTTAATTCTCTCTTTAAAGTAATTAAAAAACTAGTTTAGATAAAGTAAAAATACATTTTCACTTAGAATAAAAATTAAATTCACTCTTAAAAGTAATTAAAAAACTTGATTAGATAAACTTAAAATAAATTTTTACTTAGAATAAAAATTAAATTCACTCTTTAAAGTAATTAAAAAACTTGATTAGATAAACTTAAAATAAATTTTTACTTAGAATACAAATTAAATTCACTCTTTAAAGTAATTAAAAAACTTGATTAGATAAACTTAAAATAAAATTAAAAAGTTATAATAAAATCCTCTTTTGAAAAAACTTGACAAAATAAATAAAACTTGTTTTCTTTTCTTTTTGCTATTTTTTTAGAATTCTATCCAAGTAGTTTCTGGAGGTGAGAGTAGCTGCAGCGACACAGTGCCCATACCTACTGATGTTGGGATGAACACCGATAGTTCTGATGACATGGAAGAGACAGCTGCAAAATCGAAGGTATATTTTTTATTTTTTGCATGGGGCGGGAAAAAATTTTCCATTACTTTTCAAAAATGTTAGGTTTCCAAAAACGAATTTCCCTCTAAGTTTTAAAATAAATTCTCTCTAAAGGCAGGTTAGAAAAAAATCTTGTTAGAAGAAAAAACGAATTTCCCTCTAAGTTTTAAAATGTTAGGTGGATAAAAAAAACTAATTCCCCTCTAAGTTAGAAAAATGTTAGGAGATAAATCTTGATAGATTAAAAACACTTGTTAGTGGAAAAATAATTAAAATTTTTAAAAATAATTAAAATTCTAAAACAGGTTTTTTGTCCATTTCAGACATGTCCTGTTTGCGGGAAAGTTTTTACCCATACGGGTAAATACAATCGTCATCTAACAAGTCATACTAATGAGAAGCCATTCCAATGTGAAGAGTGTCAAAAATCATTTTCTCGAAATGACAATCTTCTTAGGCACATGAAGGTGCATAAAAATGAAAAACTGTTTTCTTGCGAAGATTGTGATAAAAAATTTCTTCTAAAACAGCATCTATATAGACATAGAGTAATTCATGAACGACAAACTTCTTTCAATTGTGATGAATGTGAAAAAATATTTAATAGAAAGGATCATTTGAGAAGACATCGGTACAGTTTTCATGAAAAAAGCCCTTCTTACCCCTGTTCAAATTGCAATTTAAAATTCACAACTAAACAGAACATAATGCAACATCAAAGAACTGTCCATGGAAGCGTGGCTGGTAGTAGCGATCAAGCTTCGAAGAAAATAAAAATTAATAACAATAATAGAATTAGAAAAACCACACAAGCCCTCAACGTTTTTAAAAATTTCTATCTTTATCCTGAACCAGAGGAGGAAAGTAGCATAAATATTTTTTCTAATAATAGTCACAATGAAATTTTTAACATCCTAACTAACGAAATTAATGATAAAAAATCAATAAAATGGCACGGGGTGATGAAGGCAGAATTTATTAAGGTGGATGGAGATGAAATTAAAGAGATAGCTTCATTTTACTTCTCATCTAAATGCATAACAGAATTAACCTCCGATAACTTAAATGAAAATATTAATAACATGTTTACAAAAATTGAAAATAATATTGAAGATTTCCAAAATCAGGGATCCGACTGGATTTTCAACAAGATTGAGTGCCTTGAATTAAAAGTGGCAAAATACATACCCCTTCGCGGTGGCTCTTTCATAGCAACCCCTCAGAAATTAAAAGCTAAGAAGGCTTTAATTAATATACAGAATTTCAATGATAATAAATGTCTCATATGGTGTCTTCTGGCCCATAAATATAAATTTGAAAATCATCCCGATAGAGTAAATAAATATTACCCATATGAGCATGAAATTATTTTAAATGACATTCCCTGCCCAATTCCATATAATAAAATACCAGAAATTGAAAAATTAAATAATTTAAGAATAAATATATTTATATATGATGCCGATGAAGACATCTGTCCTCTCTACATTTCTTCAAGAGAGGATGAAGATGTCATAAATTTATTATTATTGGAAGATTCTGAGGGGAATCAGCATTACATATATATAAAAAATTTCTCAAGATTAATGGGCCACTTAAGTAATCATAATGGTGCAGCATTTTATTGCTACCGATGCCTTCATAGATTTACCAGACAAGACCTTTTAAAAGACCACCTCCAATATTGCAAAAATCACTCCATTCAACAAATTAAAATGCCATCGCCCGACAATAATATTCTCTCTTTCACCTCCATCCACATGCAACATCTAAAATCTTATGTGATTTATGCTGACTTTGAATCTATTTTAAAACCCGTCTCCACTGTCGCACCCAATAACAACACCTCCTTCAGCATCAAAACATCTGAACATATACCTTGTGGCTATGCCTATCTTATCGTAGGGCCCGACGGCAAATCTTACAAACCTATTCAAGTTTACAGGGGTGACGATGCCGTTGGGCACTTCTTAGAAGCCATCCTGTACGAAAAAGAAGACATAGCCAGAAAATTAACTTCAATAGTTCCCATGCAATTAACCCCAGATGAGGAGAGAGAGCCTTTCAGCAAGCAACTAGATGCTCCATATGCAATAATAGATTATATAAAAACAGAGTGCGCGACCACGACCATCTTTCCGGAGCTTTTCGTGGCGCGGCTCACAATAGCTGTAATCTCAATTACAAACAACCCAAATCCATCCCCATCATTTTTCACAATAGTAAAAATTACGACACCCATCACCTCATGACTGAACTTGGAAGAGTGCAAGACCACACCATAGAAGTCATCCCCAACACTTTAGAAAAATACATAGCTTTTAAATTAATCAAGAAAAATTGTCCCATCCAGCTCATCTTCCTAGACTCTCTACAGTTCCTACCCTCATCTTTAGATAAACTCGTCCAAAATCAAGATCCAGATCAATTTCATCTTCTTAAAGAAAACTTTCCTCCTACAATAGATTGCTCTCTCCTCTTAAGAAAAGGGGTCTATCCCTATAGTCATATCACCGATTTCAACACCTTCGGTGAAAATCAGCTGCCATCCCCAAGGGCCTTCCACAATGATTTAACTGATGAAGACATATCTTCACAAGATTATGAACATGCTGTTAAAGTGTGGGAGGCCTTTAACATCCAAGATCTTGGGGAGTACCATGACCTCTATGTCAAGACCGACGTGCTGTTGTTAGCAGATGTTTTCGAAAATTTTCGAAGACTTTGCTTAAAATATTATGGTTTAGGTCCAACTCACTGCTTCACAGCACCCGGTCTGTCATGGCAGGCATGTTTAAAAATGACAGGGGTAGACCTCGAACTACTTACCGACATTAATGTGCTTCTCTTCATAGAAAAAGGTGTAAGAGGTGGGGTTTCCATGATAAGTCACCGCCACGCAAGATCCAATATCCCAACAACTCAAGACTTCGACCCCTCAGCTTTATCCCAATACATTATGTATTGGGATTCAAATAACCTTTACGGGCATTCAGGGTCAGAGCTCCTGCCTTACGGGGGCTTCCAGTGGGCTGACCCTGAAGACTTTAACTCTCAAATAATCCTCAACTTACAACCCGACGCAGCAGAAGGTTTCATCTTTGAGGTGGACTTGGAATATCCACAACATCTCCACGACAAACACAACGATTATCCACTAGCACCAGAACATCTACACATCACCGAACAGATACTCTCACCATTTGCCAAACACATGCTTCAAGATAGAAAATTCCACCCTTCCAAGAAACTCACACCTAATCTCTACAATAAAATTCAATATGTCACCCATTACAGAAACCTCCAATATTATCTCCAACAAGGTCTAATTCTTACCAAGATTCATAAAGTTTTAAAATTCAAACAAGCACCCTGGCTGAAACCCTACATCGCCTTCAATACAGAAAAACGAAAAGAATCCAAGTCCGCCTTTGAGAAAAATTTTTTCAAGCTCCTGAATAATGCTGTGTTCGGGAAAACAATAGAAAATTTAAGAAAACGAAGATCCATAGAACTTACAAACTCCTCCATAAGAGCTGAAAAGATTGTTGCCTCACCTCTTTACACCAATTTTAAAATATTTAATCAAAATTTAGCGGCAGTGGAGCGGGTTAAAAAATCCATCTTGATGAACCGTCCCGTTTACATCGGTTTTACCATCCTGGAACTTTCAAAACTACACATGTACAGATTTCACTACGATTTCATAAAACCAACATACCAAGACCAAGCTAAACTCCTCTTCACCGACACAGACTCCCTCACCTACCACATCACCACACCTGACATCTATCAAGACATGCTACAACATCAAGACATCTTCGACACATCCGATTACCCCACAGACCATCCACTTCATTCACAGCACAACAAGAAAGTTTTGGGAAAGTTTAAAGACGAACTAAACGGGCGGTTCATCCATGAATTTGTAGGCCTCAAAGCCAAAATGTACAGTCTTAAATCTGAAGATGGAGAAAAGAAAACCGCGAAGGGGATTTCTACAATAACAGTTAAGAAAAAAATTAAACATCAAGATTACCTTAATTGCCTCAATAATTTAAAATATAATATATCAGAGCAAACGAGAATTGGGCAGGAATGTCATACAATATATACATTCAAACAAAATAAAATTTCTTTAACTCCTTTTGATGACAAAAGATACATTTTGGATGATGGGATTTCTTCTTTGGCTTATGGGCATTACAAAATAACTTAAAAAAAAAAAAAAAAAAAAAAAAAAAAATATATATATATATATATAAAATATGAAAAAATGAAAAAAAAAAATTGAAAATTGAAAAAATGAAGAAAAATTGAAAAATGAGAAAAATGAAGAAAAATGAAAAAAATTGTAAAAATAAGAAAAATGAAAAAAATCTGAAAAATGCAAGATTTCAGAAAAGTTACAAGATCATAAAAAATTGGGGCGTCGCACACATGCGGCGGGTGGATGGTGGGACCCCTTAAAAACATTAAAGAAAAATTTGAAGATTTGAAAATAAAAAGTTTTCAAACTTACAACAAAGAAAATTAGAAGAACGAAAATGAAGTTGCAAGATTACAGAAAAATTAGGAGATCAGAATGAAAAATTTGAAGATTGAAAATGAAGTTGCAAGATCCCAGAAAAATTAGAAGACCTGGAACATAGAAGTTACAAGATCCTAGAAAATAAGAAGAAATGATGATTCAAGTTCATATAAAAATTGGGGCGTCGCATACATGCGGCGGGTGGATGGTGGGTCCCCTTTAAAACATCAAAGAAAAAACTGAAGATTTCAAAATATAAAGATAAAAAACTTGCAAGAAGGATAATTAGAAGAATGAAAATTAGAAGATCGAAAACTTACAAGAAAGAAAATTAGAAGAATGAAAACTTGCAAGATCACAGAAAAATTAGAAGATCAGAATGAAAAATTAGAAGATTGAAAATTGAAAGAATGAAAATTAGAAGATCTAAAACATCCTACAGTGAAAATTATAAAACCTAAAAATTTGAAGACCTGGAACATAGAAGATAAAAAAATGAAGTTGCAAGATCCTAGAAAAGTTAGAAGACCCCGGAAAAGTTAGAAGATCAGAAAATGATGATTCAAGTTCATAAAAAATTGGGGCGTCGCACACGTGCGGCGGGTGGATGGTGGGACCCCTAAAAAAATAAAATAAATAAAATAAAAAATAAATAAAAAAGAAGAAACTCTCTTTTGAGGGTTTCATAGAAAAAAGGAACTCATCAAATGAGTTTCCAAAAATATATGTTTGAACAGTTTAAAAAGAACTGTGCAGACATATAATAGAAAAATCACACACATTCATACCTAAAATAGAACCATCAGGCTATATTTCCATAGGTCAGTGGTTTCGCGCTCGAATACTACTGTCTTATGGAAATATTTTTACTGCCAGGTGCCGGGTTCGAACCCCAGTCAAACCTCTCTTTTTCTTGCATACTCTACCCACATCCACATCCTTAAATTCAATCGATTTCTTATTTATCCCTGAATTTTTAAATTTATTTTTTAAATTAATTTCTTAATTAATTTCTTAATTAACCTTCTAATTAATTTCCTAATTAATTTCCTAATGACTCACAAACAATATCCTACTTTTTACCTTATACCGCAAACATCGCTTTAAAACCATCGTCACCTTTTACAATAAACCACTCATTAAATTTTTTAATTAATTTTCTTCATTAATACCCTCGTCATCTTTCACGATTAAGTTAGAGGGCGTCTCAAGGTCAATACCAACTCATCTAGACCCCTCAGGGGGTGGTGCGGCACCCGCACGACTTGCCGGTCCCTCGGTCCCTCACCCTCATGACCTAGAACTCTCATTTCTTACCTACTCTTGTGATTTAACTTATTTTCTACATTTATTTTCTCCTATTTATTTTTAAGTTCTAACAAATGAGCGTATAATTGCCAACTTATTAGTAAAATAAAATTGCTATTAAAAATTTCCAGTAGCTAAAATGTGTTAAAATTGACTACTATAGTAGTGAGTATAGGTTTATTTTTACAAACTGTTGACATGTTGTTTCGACTTAGACAGTGTTTTTTACTATCAAAATGGCTAGAAAAGAAATCACTCGGATTAAGAGGCAAATGAAAAGTGAAGTTCATATGGATATCCTAGTTGCCAACATTTTAATTTATTCCTCAGCATTTTCAGCCCCGCCTTTATTTCGTACCACTTTATTTATAGAATAATTTTCTCCATTATATAGGTATGATAAAATAAGAAAAATACTATTACAAACAAAGAGTTATGAAATAAAGGCAGGGTTAAAAAGGCTTCGGAATAAATTAAAATGTTGGCTACTCTGTGATATGCAGCGTCACGTAAATAAAAATACTGACAATGATTTTTTTTTTTTTTTTTTAAGGATACAGTAATTATCTACAACATAGTTTGCGCGAAATTTCGAATTTCTGTATTTACTATTTAAATGCTACTTAAGATATTGGTCGAGTAACGATCACTGGGCGATACTGGTTGATAATGTATTTAGTATATTAATTGGTGATAGCTTTGTTTTGAAAGTGATCGGACGTTAGTTTCTTTGCTCCTCAATGGAGGGCTAATACAATAGGAACGGGGTAAGTTGGAGTTATGCACTATACTATTTTCTTTTCCTAAAGTTATTATCTTTCTTTTGATACTATCCATTAATCTCTAGCCCAAGTTGTTCATGAATAATTTGTATAAATGTAAATAATAACTTTTGTTTCCCTCAGCAATGGTTTTCATCGCGGCTGATTGCTATTTTCTTTTTAATGTTGCGGCTTATTGCCTTTTACTATTTAATAACTCAATCAAAATTAAAATTCGGAACATCCCCCCCCCCTCCGCAATCATGTCCCGAAGACCATTGCTGACCCAAAAAATTGCATAATGCCGTATTACGAACAGCTAAGTTAATTTAAAAGTTAATTGCAAATATCATGTGCCTTGCACCATTTCGATAAGTTTCCATGTAATTCATGTACAGGTACTTGCCTATCCCTGCGTGTCGTCATGGACTATGCTCACCCTGTTTTTCAAGGGATGTCCGCTTTTACCATGATGGCATACTTGGGGGTTATCGAGTGCCAATTAATAACCATTAGCAAAACTACTATCTATTCGCCAGGACTTTAGAAATTTGATTTTAATAGGGGACTGCAAAAACTTAAGTTTAATTCATTAAAACCACTAATAATCTTAAGCTTAATTAATTAAAACCACTAATAATCTTAAGCTAAACTCTTGATTGTTGGGGTTAGGACTTAGTTTTTTTTTTTTTTTTAACTATTTAAACTTTTTAACCAAGAGCCCGTAAAAAAATTTTTTTAGGCTAAAAGTTAAGGCTTCTTTCTTCCCCACCTCTTAAGATACCCTCACAGTAAAACCACCTTAAAATTAAAATCCCTGCTAAATAAGCGCCAGTTCATCAATAACCTTTTCAAAAGTTAGAGTTCCTCTTGTGCCACCCTCTGGGATTACATCCACTGCCCCACCCCCTGGGCTAACCCCCACAATGATATTTCCAATGATCTGGCAATTCATCAGCAAAATTGAACCCCTAATACTGCAACCTTTCCAAGAATAAACACAATGTTAAGGATCTAGCTTACCCCACCCCTTGGGCTCACCACGTGTCAAACCAACTTAAAACTTCTAATCCTGTGTGCAAGGTTTCAATTTTACTGGAATTACGAACTCGCAGAACTCCAACCTGCCCCACCTCCTGAGCTCCCCAGCTAGGATTTAACATTAACTGCCCCACCCCCTAGGTTTCCATCCTTTCTCCGGCTTTTGTTCTCCCATCGCTCTTTGCTCCCCCCCCCCTTTTTGGCATTCTGTGGGTCCTCTCTGGCGACGAGATCGGCGACCACCTCGGAGTCAACGTAAAACTTGGCGACGGTTTTCGCGATGATCTCGGCGACTTCCAGAGCAGTTTTTTTTTTTTTTTTTTTTTTTTTTTTTTTGTTATTTTTTTTTTAACCTTTTAACCAAGAGCCCGTAAGAAATTTTTTAGGCTAACAGTTTAGGCTTCTTACTTCCACACCCCTTAAGATAATCCTCACAGTCAAACCACCTTAAAATTAAAATTTCTGCTAAATAAGCGCCAGTTCATCTAACCTTTTCAAAAGTCAGAGTTCCTCTTGCGCCACCCCCCAAGATAACATCCACTGCCTCACCCCCTGGGCTATCTCCCACAATGATATTTCCAATGATCTGGCAATTCATCAGCAAAATTGAACCGCTAATGCTGCAACCTTTCCAAGAATAAACACAATGTTAAGGTTCTAGCTTGCCCCACCCCTTGGGCTCACCACATGTCAAACCAACTTATAATTTCTAATCCTTTGTGCAAGGTTTCAATTTTACTAGAATCACGAACTCGCAGAACTCCAACCTGCCACACCTCCTTAGATTCCCAGCTAGGATTTAACATTGACTGCCCCACCCCCTAGGTTTCCATCCTTTTTCTGGCTTTTGTTCTCCCATCGCTCTTTGCTCCCCCCCCCCTTGGCTTTCAGTGGATCCTCTCTGGCGACGAGATCGGCGACCACCTAGAACTCAACGTAAAACTTGGTGACGGTTTCGGCAATGATCTCGGCGACCTCCAGGGCACTTTTTTTTTTTTTTTGTAACATTTTAACCAAAGCCTGTAGAAAATTTTTTAGGCTATAAGTTAAGGCTTCTTACTTCTTCACCCCTTAAGATAACCCTCACAGTAATCCACCTTAAAATTAAAATTCCTGCTAAATAAGCGCCAGTTCATCTAAATTCTTTTCAAAAGTCAGAGTTCCTCTTGCGCCACTCTCTGCGATGACATCCACTGCCCCACCCCCTGGGCTAACTTCCACAATGATATTTCCAATGATCTGGCAATTCATCATCAAAATTGAACCCCTAATACTGCAACCTTTCCTAGATTAAACACAATGTTAAGGTTCTAGCTTGCCCCACCCCTTGGGCTCACGACATGTCAAACCAATTTAACCAATTTATTACTTCTAACCCTGTGTGCAAGGTTTCAATTATATTAGAATTTCGAACTCGCAGAACTCCAACCTGCCCACCTTCTGAGCTTCCCAGCTAGGATTTAACATTGACTGCCCCACCCATAGGCTTCCATCCTTTCTCTGGCTTTTGTTCTCACATCGCTCTTTGCTTCCCCCCCCCTTGGCTTTCTGTGGGTCCTCTGTGGCGACGAGGTCGGCGACCACCTCGGAGTCAACGTAAAACTTGGCGACGGTTTCGGCGATGATCTCGGCGACCTCCAGAGCAGTTTTTTTTTCCCACTGCTAGGCTTCTGCTTCACTTAAGTTTTAGACACTTCGCCTTTTGCTCCCTTCCCTTAGGTCTGCCTCGAGTCCCCTCAGGTTATGAGGTTGGCGACCATCTCGGAGTCAGGGTAAAACTTGGCGACGATTTCGGCGACGGCCTCAGCGACCTCCAGGGCCAGTTTTTTTTTTTTTTTTTTTTTCAGGCTCCTTCACTTAAGGTTTTTGACACTTCGCCTTTTGCTCCCTTCCCTTAGGTCACCCTCGGGTCCTCTCAGGCGACAAGGTCGGCGACCATCTCGGTGTCAAGGTTAAACTTTGTGGCGTTTTCAGCGACGGCCTCGGCGAGCTCCAAGGCCCTTTCCTTTTTCTTTTTTTTTTCTCACCTTTGTTTTTAACCCACTAGCCTATTAACCTCAACACTCACGCAGTTCAATGCTCAGCGAGTCCGCAGTCCAGTCGTTCAAGTTGTTCATTTCCCCTGCCAACCTTAACTCTTCATACAACCACAACTCCTTCAGTCGAGCGGGAACTTCGTTTCCCTTGGGCTATTTTCTTTAAATATTTCTCTTAATATATATATATATATATATTTATTTTTTATTTATTTTTTATTTTTATTTATTTTTATTTATTTTTTTTATTTTTTATTTTTTATTTTTTTTTGTTTGTTATACGGATGGTATCAATTTAATTACATTTCTTTTATTACTTTTTCTCTTGGCTACTTTCGAGAGTCTAGGCTCCTGGTTTTTGCTTTTTTTTTCCCAACCCCCTTTTTTGGTATAGTGTAGACGCTCCAGCGAGCCCCTACCGTATCATTAGATTGATTGTTATCATTTAAATCTTATCATCTCCTAATTATCTAATTAGATTATCCAGTATATTATTAGACTGTCCAGTATATTATTAATATATCCTTTCTTCAGTCTAAAACAAACCAAAAAGCTTTTCTAAAAGCTAACCTAGCAAGCAAATCAGTCAGCAATTCTTGCCACATAAACATGTCGGACAGTGACCTAATAAATCTCGATACAGAGAATGGGGAGGATCAAGGTGAGGCTACGGACTCTTCAACCTGTAGCAGTTATTCTAATCACTCAGTAAAGTCCGGTGTTTCAACCAGATCCCAAACATCCAAAAAGAAGAAAAAATCATCAAAAACTTCAATGTCTGCTAAACAATTTCTAAAAGTAGGTGACATATCACCAAAAGATACATATAACCCTAACGAGGACTTCAGTAATTGCAAAACAATTATGTCCGTGGCAAAAGCAGCAATTGATATTATTTCTAAAGTAAGGAGTAGTGGTCGAAAAGCCCCTCTCACTCTGTTCGCCAAGGCTTTCATGCGCATAAAGACACTCAGTAAAATTGCCAGGACCAAGGCAATCTCAGGATCAGCACCTATTATCCAACCAAATGTTTCCGCAATGACATCTCAACCTCAACCAATCAGTGCTTCCCCATCGACTCCTCAAGCTCAAACAACCATTCTACAATCCCCAGAGGACCTTCATGAATTGATTAAGCTAAATCATCAACAAATTAACGAGAAGCTGGAAAAGATTTCCACTCATCAGGAAAATATCTTAAAGAAATTGGGAAAGCACCCTCTGTCTTCAGCTAAAGAATCAAGGCCACTTTCACCGACAAATCAGCAGCAACAAAATTTGGAATCTCCAGTCATCCAAGAAACAGAAACTCACAATCAGCCAACAATTCTAAAGGAAATAGAATTCCCTACCCTAACAGATTCCCTCCAAGCAGGTTCCATGATGGCAGCTTCTCACATAACTACACAACCAAAAGTACTCCCTAACAAAAACTTTTCAAAGGCACTCCACGAATTCCACACAGCCCAAAAAACTGTTTATATAACTTCAAAGTGCTCCACAAATAGTGGCTATGAAATTCTTCAGACTCTCAGAAAAAATAGAGTGGCAACCATGGCAAATATTGTCGACACAAGAACTTTCAGAAAGTCACTGGATCTCTTGTGTAACTCTAAAGACGGGGCTCAATCCCTGATCCAGGACATACTCAATTGCAAGGTCCTTGCTGAGAAACTACAAGTTAAACTAAAGCCTTGCCCTCAACAGCGGTTCATAATTCTAGGTGTTCCTGAGGAGTTAACGGAAGATATAATCAAGCAAAAGCTGCAGGACAGCGGCTATTTAACAAGTAGCACCAAAAACACATTAAAAACTGTCAGGCTAACGGCATCAAGAGGGCAAGGCCTAAAAAATTGGATACTACAAGCTCTCATCCCCATTGCAGAAGCCATTATTAAAATTAGAAATCTGCAGATTGGGTTACAGAGATGTCAGATTAGACCGTACACGCAAGTGACACGTTGCTCAATTTGCCAGGGCTTGGATCACTCTCCCTCACAGTGTGAGCAAGAACAGTTTTGCTCACATTGTGCACAAAAGCACAAAAATGATAATTGCCAAGAGGAGCCGAGCTGCATTAACTGCGCGAGGGTCAACCTCAAAAACGCCTCGAAAGGAATACGACCCTTCAGCACAAACCACCCGGCATACTCATTCTCATGTCCAGCCTCTGAACAAGAATACAAGAGATGCAGAGAGGAATTGGACAGGAGATTCTATAGTGCATCGAACGAACCCCATAAAGAACAGCCAGGACAATCCTCAAACAGCGCCAGACCTATACGCAAGACAGCAAATAATGCCCGGCATCAACGACAAAGACCAATGGGATATGAAAAGCAGAGAGAACAAGTCAATTCCAGTCCACATCCTTGGCTTTTCAATCCTCACAATCCCTTCTTGCCTTATCTCCAGAATAATGCGCAACAAACAGCTACAAACTCTACGCACAACTACTACTACGAGGGAAATCAGCGGTTCCTACAGCCGTCTGGACCTCTGGGCTATTCATCTGGAGCTCTGGACTACTCATCAGCAACTCTGGGCCACCCGTCAGCAGCACGAGGGTAACTTTTATTTTTCTCTTTTATTCCTTAACCCCCCCTTTATTATTATTATTATTATTTATTTATTTATCTTAAATCCAATCAACTCAAACTTAATCTGCTATGTCCAATTCCAAACGTGTGCGCTCCTCTCCTTCCCAGGAAGCACTGTCCTCTAATGAAACTCTCCCTCCTAACTTTAATAATCTTCGAATCCTACAGGTTAACCTCAACAATTGCAAGGCGGCTAACTCGGCGGCTCGGGATTACATGGACAAAAGTTCCACTGACATCGGGCTGCTGCAGGATGCCCACTGCACTGGAGAGGGTGACCTGTACGGATTTCCTTCCTCCTGGACCAAGTTTAGCTCAGCGCAACATTCCTCACACATTGTTATACGAACTCAAAATCTCGTCTACACCCATATCTTTACTGGGGAACATTGTGTTTTCATTACACTGACCACTAATGTGGGTGAGTTGATCCTTGGCAGCGCATATGCAGCTCCGTCCTCGGACTTTGAATTTTGTATGCAAGAGTGGCAGCACTTAATCACACACAGAAAATTTTTCCTTTGTGGCTGCGACCTTAACGCGAACTCTCCTCTATGGAATTCTCCAAAAGAGGACGTCAGGGGTAGCAGCCTAATCGAATACATTACTATTAACAGTCTCTGTCTGGCCAACATAGAAAACTCCATTCCTACTTTTCAGAAGAATAACGCGCGTGGCTGGCCAGACTTCACACTAGTTAACCCAAAAACCTTTACACACATTTCGAATTGGACTGTTCAGGATTCAACTGCTCAGACCACAAATACATTACCTACTCTTTAAACCCTCCCCCCAAATCCTTCTCAAACAAAAGATTCCAAACTAAACGTGGTAACTTTAGCAAATTTTGTAAAACTCTCCTAAATTTCTCAGAACAGTTTACAGAACAAATAAATTTAATCTCTAATACACTGCAACTAGAACACTTTACCATTCTTTAAAATTTCTTCAGTCCAATCAGCTGCAGCCTCTGCCTTTAAACTAAAAAAAACAGGACGTCAGCGCACCTTCAATTTTTGGTCTCCCCAGCTCAGATCCATGCGGAATCATCTCACTGCACTCAGACGGCAAACACAGTACATTAATCCTGATTCATTACCACAGCACAAACAAAAAATTAAACAGCTCGCAGCAACATATAAAAAACTAATTAACCAAACCAAACAGGCCGCATGGAAAAAATTCTGCACACAACAAACATACCCATTTGGCGTAGCACAAAAATTTTACTCAAACAAATTCTTCACCCCTTCTGAGCTAAAACTTGAACGTCCTCCAGCTCACTCCTCCAAGAAAGACAACCTCGAGTACCTGACCTCCATTCTATTCCCACCGAGCAATCTCGACTCGGCTCAAAGTCTTAATTTCACAGCTCCACCTGACATACTTTTCTCTGAGGCAGAGGTCAGGTCGGCTCTTTTTAGTTTCAAAATTAAGAAGGCTCCTGGCCCAGACAATATAGACTTCAGAATTCTTAGAAATACCTACAACATTTTCCCGAACATCATCCATAAATGGTCAAACCTCTGCCTGCAACACCAATATTTCCCATTAACACTACGCAGAGGAGAAGTGGTGTACTTCTTAAAGCAAGGGAAGTTACCCTCTGAACCCTCATCTTATAGACCAATCTGCCTTTTGCCAACATTAGGAAAATTGCTAGAAAAATTAATAGTGATCAGATTAAATTATTATTTGGAATCCAACAACTTACTTCATCCCTCTCAATTTGGATTCAGAGGGGGCAGATCCTGTGAACATGCATTGAAAGAAATACTAACCTCCTGCGCCGTTAACATACAGTCTGAAGAATACACCACTCTGATCTCACTCGACATCAAAGGAGCCTTCGATAATATTGAATGGCTACATATTCTAAATTCTCTTAGAGATCTTAACTGCCCGAGCAACTTGGCGGGAGTCATCCGTTCGTATCTATCTAATAGGAAAATCTCCATCAATTGGGGACCGGATACAAAAGACCTTCCTCAATCTAAAGGTTGTCCCCAGGGGTCTTGTTTGGGCCCGTTATTGTGGAACCTAATAGCAAACAACATACTAGTTGAAATGAATTCCAAAGGATTTAAAGCTTTCGCATATGCGGATGACTTCTCCCTGGTTGTCTCTGGCAGAACGAGGATTGACCTGGAGAACCAGGCCCGGGAGGCTCTAAACCTTTTTAGTAATCTTCTCACCAAATTTAACCTGGAATTATCAACCTCAAAAACGCAAGCCTTGACGTTTTCGGAACCCCGAACTCTACAAAGGACCCCGGTGATGAGGATAGATGGCGTCAGTGTCAATCATGTACCTCATCTCAAATTATTAGGAATAACAATAGATAAACACTTTAACTGGCTAGAACACATAAAAGAACTTAAAATTAAAACTCTAAAAATTTTTCACAATTCTGCGAAAATGGTCGGTAAGAGGTGGGGTACATCAACAACTCTTCTTAAAATCTGGTATAACTCAATCATTGATAAAATTCTAACATATGGGGCTGGTATCTGGGGAGGGCATCTCACACAAACAGCAAAAACGAAAATTAACTCTGTTCAAAGAATGTTTTTACTCCAAATTTCGCGTGGCTATAAAACCATTTCAACAGACGCCCTCACAGTCATCACCGGGATCCCCCATGTACATCTCCAACTTAAATATGTTCACAATAAAACGAATATCTTACAACTTCAAAATTCAGATCTTTCAAATTTACTTCTTCCTGGCGTTAGAGTGCAACATCTCCTTCCCAGCTGGCAAATCCACCCAGTTCAAGACATTGCCTCCTTACTCACTTCATGTTCCAAAAATAGTTTTTCTCCTTCGGTTCCTATGGCGGCCTATACTGATGGTTCTAAAACGGAACACGGGGTCGCGGCTGCCTTCTGTGTTCTAAAAAACAATGAATGCATCCATCGGTGGGCATGCAGACTCGAAGATTATAATTCAGTCTTCCAAGCGGAACTTTTCGCAATAGAAAAGGCCCTGGAGTGGATCATAGCCCAACATGATATCAATCAAAAAAAATTCCATATCTTTAGTGATAGTCTATCGGGTCTGCAGGCCATAGTCCGTCATAGGGCCAGACACCCTCAAGTTATTAAAATAAAGCAACTCTTAAAAGATTTAAATTTCCTAATGTCCCTGGCACACGTTTCTGCCCATAGGGGCGTGTTTGGTAATGAACTGGCAGACTCCTTAGCAAAGGGTGCAACGGAGAATAATAGTATAGATTATTCTCTTCCTGCACCTCCTTCGTACATTAAAAGTACACTGAAACTATCAATGCTTCGGGAATGGCAGGCCTGGTGGGAGGACTCAGAAAACGGAAGATATACCTTTTCCTTGATCCCGCATGCGACCGCAAATGATTGGTCACTCTCTCCTGAGTCTGCTGCCTTCCTATCCGGTCACGGGCCATTTCCAAAGAACCTACACAGATTCCACTGCCGACGCACGCCCCTATGCTCTTGCGGAGAGGAGGGCACACCTGAACATTACTACTACAGTTGTCCTCTTACAAGTATATACCATATTAGAAATCCCTTGCCAAGACCCGAGGGCTGGCTGGAAAACATTGTTACGCGTCCTTCCCTCCTAAATAAATTGAAAAGAATATACTATCTTTTGATAGACATCTCAAATAGAACAAATTAATGGAGTTAAAATTTATTTTTTAATTTATATAATTTTTATTATTATTTTTTAGTTAGGTTTTTTACTGTATATGGTCTGAGTATGTGAATGTTTTGTCTGTCCTCTAAAAGCATGTGTGCGAGAATGTGAATTTCTGTACTCTCCCCCTCGGTGCTGCAATCAGCCCAGTTTTAAGTCATCACTTCACTGCAACAATAAAAGTATGAATGCGTTTCTGCGTAAATTCATTACTTAAAAGCGCTCCTTGTCGCGAAGGGTTAATTCCCGGCGCAAGTTCAGACAAAACATATGGACTAATAAGTAATTCAGGACTTTCAAATAGGACAGTTCTCACCAACTATCATTTCTGTTTTCAACCTCTGTTATTTATCAATTAACGTCCATTGTCGGTATGGTTTAATTCCGGCGTGACTCTCAATTCGTGCGGTGTCCTTCTCCAAGTTCAATCATTTCTAGTCACTACAGCGCCCCTTGACGCGAAGGGCTAATCCCCGGCGCAACTTCGGACTATAACCATGGACTCCTCGTTATATAAGACTCTCAAATTAGACATTCCTCATCAACAATCATCTCTGTTTTTAATCTCTGTTGCCCTCCTCATTAGAAGCCTAAATTTTGTCTTTTTAAATAACTGCTGCCCTCTGTCGCGTGGGATTTCATATCTGGCAGTAATTGTAATTTTTTTTTCTTCTTTTTTTTTTTCTTTCTTTTTTTTTTTTTTTTTTTTTTGTGCAATAAACAACGGGGGAGACTTAACCTCTAGAAACGGGCTCTTTCAGAATTTCACATTGTTATGTGACATTTGTCGTCAGAGCCCCTCTTTGGAGGTTGAAATCGCTCAAAACCGCTGAATAGTGGTGAGCGGCCTCCTTCCGTCTTTGAAATCTTTGAAATGTATTTAGTATATATGTTAGTATATGTTTGTAAACATATTTTCGAAATAAAGGAATAACCCAGATCCACAAAAATTTATATACAGACGAATCTCGGCAAGATCTGATGTCCCATCATTTTCGATCTGAATCCCGGTTTACGATTTATTTTACGTTTTTAAAAATTAGTGATGAATGACTCCATGGTTAAGAGACAATATATGTTTACATACAAATAATTAATTGAAAAAAAAAATTGTTAGTAGCGTCATATACCATTTTGGATTTTTCTCAAGTATGTGAAAAATGACGTCATAATTTAGAAATTTGCAAATGAAAAATGATAATGGAAAACATTTATTTTTGCCATTGATGTCATATTAAAAAAATAATAATGGTAAATACGTGTATTTATTTATTACTAAGCGATGTATAGAAATGATATTTTAGTTAGCAGGAAGAATTATAGAATTAATAATAAATAAATGAAACTTTGATTTCATTTATATATATATATATGTGTGTGTGTGTGTGTGTGTGTGTGTGTGCAGGGTTTTCCATAAGTCTGTAGACATTTTAAAAATTTATAACTATGAATGAATTGATAAAATTTAAAGTGGTTTGCGAAAAAAAATCATGCTCATGACGGGGGATATTTTTTGGTAAAGAAAAAAAATAATAATACGTATATAAGCTATCTGTCGATAGAGGGCGTTGTGCGTGACCAAGTCACACATTTTCATGAAAAACTGTACTTATTCGCATGCAAATGTTTACAGGCATATACATCCTATACATCGTCACCCAAAATAACAGTTTGCAAACGAGCTATAACACTGCTAACAGCAGCTTCAGTCGGCAGTTCTTACCTGAGGGAAAACATCTTCACCAATAACGCTTTATCCACCAAGTCAGCATCGCAATTAAAACTTCGTGGATGCACAAGTAGGAGGCAAAATAATAATCTAATCGCAAAATTGTGCAATTTATAGGACTTTCATTTGCATATTTTTCTATCACATCCGAGCGAAAAATTTAACTATTTGTCTAACCATAGTCGAAAAAATTTAACTTTTTTTTTTTTTTTTTTTTTTTTTTTTTTTTTTAACTAAAAAATCTCTCCCTTCACAAGATAAATTTTTTCGCAAACCGCGTTCAATTCTACTAATTCATTCAATAGTTATGAATTTTTAAAATGTCTACAGACTTACGGAACACCGTGTATATATATAATATATATATGTTATTTATACAGTTTCGAGAAATTTTAATACATTTGATGTGTTAAATTTAAACCATATTCATGCAACTTTTCATAGCTTCAAAAGAGTAATTTATAAAATCAGTTTTAAACATCTACCAGATTCCTTTAATTTTAAAAACATTGCATAATGAATGAAACTTGCTAATAAAATTGATCATTAAAATTTTAAATATATATATATATTGAATGAGATACGATGTATATATATATATTAGTATTTTTTATAACTATAATTTTAATCATCTAAGTTCAAAATTTTTTTTATTTTTTTATTTTATTAAAAAATTTTTTTCTTTATTATTATTATTAAAATATTTTTTTTAATTAATAGAAATTAATTTGTAACTTCAATAAAAAAGAAATAATATTTTGATAACGTACATGACGTTCGTGAATCAGTTAATTAATTTTTCTGATATTGCTTCATTTTTTTTCTCGGAAAGTGTTAAATATTTTAAGTATTGCTAAAATACTGTTTTGTTTAACTTTATTTTACTCAGCTTGATTTTTTTCTGTTTGACCTACACAAAGCGATTATGTTTATTTATACTGGTTCAAATTTAAATCAATTTTTCACATTTATTTCTTTTTAACACTTTCCAACAAATTTGAAAAGTGTTAGTGACTTATGTTTTTCTGTCTGTCTGTCCGTTTGCCTGTCCCTGTGCGCTCTAACTGCTGTAAATATTTATAAAATTTCTTGAAACTAATATATGTTATTCACGTTCACTATCGGATGCTCCCTATTGAAAATGGAGTTAATATCGCTACTGTTTTGTGTACCACTGACACCCGAAAGTATTCCAAAGCATTGTGTTCTATGAGAGGTATTTCAATAAACCGGATTTTAGTTCCTTTACTGTATACAAATCATAATGAAATTGAAATATGTTATTCACGTGCACTATAGAATGTTTCCTACTGAAAATGGAGTTAATATATCGAGTGGTTTGTGTACAAGAATACTCGATATTATTCCAAAGCATTATGTTCTGTGAGAAGTATTACTGTAAACCATATTTTTATGTATTTACTGTACACAAATATTAAAGAAATTGAAATATGATATTCATGTCTACTATCAGATGTATCATATATACAATGGAGTAAATACCACCACTGGTTTGTGTACAGGGACACACAAAAGTATTCCAAAGCATTGCTTTCTTTGAGAGGCTTTTCTATAAATGAAAATTTAATAACTTTACTTTGCTCAAAGCTTAATGAAATTGAAATATGCTATCCATATGCAGAAAAGAATGCTTTATATAGAACATAGTATAATCAGCATTAGATTTACAGGGCCACACAAAAATATTCAGTTACATTAAGAATTATTAATAAATACTTGCTTGAATTGCACTTTCGTTTACATAATGCGTTTTTAACACTTTCTAACAATTTTTAAGTGTAAACATAATTTAAATTTCTGTATCTGTCTGTCTGTTCGTCCGTCCATCTAACTGTCTTTCTGTCCACGCTCTAACTCCCGCAAATATTTATGGAATATTGTGAAACTGGAATATGTTATTCAAGTTCACTATCGGGTGAATACTTGCTTGTATCCCTTACCCCCCCCCCCCCCCACACACACACACAGAAGGCACCCCCCTCTTTAGGCCCAGATACCAAGTGTAGACAAACTTAATTTTACAAATGCTGGCCATTATTTTTACATTGCTCATTATTACATTTGTTCCTTACGAATCACTTCCTGTGAATAAAAATTATATTAAACATGCATTATGATCTGGCCACCACATGACTTTTTTCTATATAATTTTACACAAAATTTATTCAGTACAAATTATTTATTAAATTATCAAATTATTTTCCATTATAAATGGAGACGATTTCTATCTGATAGAATTATATTATCGCTAAGTGCCGAAAAATGTCAATTTTTTCCAAATCAAAAGAAATGACTTCCCCCCCCCCCCCAAGTTCTTTTTCGTTAAAAGTAAAAAAAAAAATCGATAACTTTGTTTTAAATTATCACAGATCTATATTTCAATCATTAGTTTTAAAGATATTGACGAGATCTTTCGAAAGATACCCATATTGAAAATTTACTCCGCCAGGGGTACTTTCCCCCGGGGGGGGAAGCGATGTCCCCACATGCACAATTTTTTTTCGTAGTTAACTACTACTATTATCAATAATTCACATTAATTTTACAATCATACGATTAAAATAACTCTCATTATGTACATTTATACGAAATTTTGTACTATACTGTCATGCTAAAAATTTAGAAAAAATGCTATCGCAGCGCCACCTGCTGATCGAAAGATCCAGAAATCTACTCAGCACCAGTTTATGTCAGGGTCCAACTAAATATCAAGTTTGGTTGAATTTCGTTCATTAGTTCGTGAGATACAGCGTCCACAATATTCGTGACACACACACACACAGACAGACATTTTCTAAAAGCAGTCGAATCGTGTTCAGGACATCCCAAAAAGTGCAAATCATTCGAAAACTGGAGTTCGAAAATTTTCACGAATCGAATACTTTCTCTTTTTATAAATATAGAAGAAAGTAATAAAATTTCAGTAATTATAATGTACCAGTAAACGGAATAATATTATCTTTAACGAATATCTGGAACAGCCTCAATTGAATCGAATGGTTAAATATTAAAAATTAGCCTTTAATTTACGGATAACGAATATGTTAGTATTAATTTTTAGTTAACTTATGCATCCTTTGTTGTGTGTCTTCCTCGTTTAATGTAGCTCTGATATAATTTTGAACATAAATATAATAATGACTCTAAACAATTTACGTGTTCATGGAAGTACATTTATGTTCATTCGCTACCTTTTCTGCGTATGACTGTTTTTTATGACTGTAATAAAACATGATTTAACATCCTGGCTATGAGAACTAACGTATGTTTCATGGTAAAAGATGAGAGATACTTTTTTTTTTTTTTTTTTTTTTTTTTTTTAACTCCCTCTAGTGAATACAATTATTCTTAAAATCAACAATCTACGTCGAAATTTTTAAAATAAAATCACTTTAAATTCACGTCAATTAAAACTATATTTAATTTTAAAACATTTTAAAAAATGTATACGTTCTAAGCTTTTCGCTTTGACACACAAAGCATCTTTAGGAATTTAATCAATACGTTTCCAATTAGCAGTTTATATGTATATATATTGTTATATTTGACAGTTAAAGAGTCTTTAGTTAATTGAAGAGAAGTGAGCATAACGAATGGCAACTTGCGAAGTCTGGTGCAGGTCGTTTCCTAAGATTTACTTTCCGTCAGGAAATCGGGGATCAAACAAAGGAAGAAGTAGAGTTTCCAAAGCACTACATGGAGGAGCTGTAACTATTTTAGGATCAACAAAGTGCTGCCTGTAAAAGCTTAATACATATTTCAAATGTTTTTAAATAAAATATAATTTTATTTAACGTGATTTTAAATTGATTTTATTTTATAAATGTTATTGACATGTGATTTAACTAGATCTCTATTAGAGATAATTTATATGTCGAAATGTTATAACTTGTATTTTATTTGTACGGAAATTCTATTCAGTTCAAAATTCAAGTAATATAAGGTTACAATGATATTAAATTTGTGTCGATTTCGATTTTTTATTTTTATTTATTTATTTATTTATTTATTTTTTTTTTTTTAAGAATGAAAAAAAGTTATTCTTTATCAACTGATCTCTTTCATTCGACTTGACAAAACAAGAATTTATAATAACACTTTTATAAACAAAAATATTGTTTTAAAACTCATGTACATTTTGGTGTGCTTTTCTTAATAAAAAAAATGCAAGATCTATATTATTAAGTTGAAACATGTTTTTGTCTGTGTCAACTAAATTAAGGGAACGGCTAGGTGTAAAAATTTGGTTGAGGTGTCTAAAAAAAGGTCTTGGTCTGTAGAAGAGCCTTCAGTAGAAAAATAAAAAAAGTCGAACAGTTCCATCCGGGAGGGCAGGACAAAGGGGCGAAATTAATTTAAGAGGGAAATCCGTTCTAGACCCACATATGTAGCACCTCATTTTAAAGGTGTTGAAATTTCACGTTGATTGAGGATGTTTATATACAATATAGGGCGCCCCTGATGGTGAAAAATGAAACTAGGCGATTTTGTATTAGGTCCTATCACTTATTTTAAAGGTCTTGGTATTTCCTCACCGTTGGTGATGTTCATACAGAACGCACTGTGCCCCTGGCGGTGGAAAGTGCAACTAAAGGATTTTGCAGTGGCACCACCATGTGGCACCACCATGTGACACGTCTTGGAAATTTAAGGCGATTGGTGATGTTCGTATACAACATACTGCGCCTCCTAGTGATGTCATATATAGTATTTCTAATTATACGTATTTTTCCAACTTTCTTTTTTTTTTAAGAGAAATGTCGTAAATTATATTAAATGTTTTAACTTTAAATACATTTAAATAACGGTGCGGCGATGTTTGAAACATTACGGTCAATAAAGTAACCTTCGAATTCGACGGGTGCCAGCTAGTAATTGATTATTTGGAAGAAAATACCTATGAACATTGAAGTAATTGAATAAGTAATTGATTATTTGGAAGAAAAGTCCTACACCGGGGTCACAAGGCAGAATTTCGTTCGGTTCGAGGTTTTTTTTTTTTTTTTTTTTTTTTTTTTGTTTTTTTTTTCTTTTGTTACAGCTGATTATTTTTGCGCGATGCTTTTATTTAAAAATAGAAATTCAAACAAAATTGACTTAAAGATATAAAATCATACAAATTTAAGGGTTATTTCTATTTATAAGCATTTTCCGAATTTCTTTTTTTTTTTTTTTTTTTTTTAAGTGAAATGCCGTAAATTATATTAGATGTTTTAACTTGAAATACATTTAAATAACGATACGACGATTTTTGAAACATTACGGTCAATAAAGTGACCTTCAAATTCGACGGGTTCCAGCTAGGAATTGATTACTTGGAAGAAAATTCCTATGAACATTGAAGTAATTGAATAAGTAATTGATTATTTGGAAGAAAATTCCTACATCGGGGTCACAAGGCAAAGTTTCGTTCGGTGATTCTTTGTCTATACAGGTCTTTTTGTAATATTTCAGCAAATTATTGTAAGCAACAAAGCATTTAGTTCAAGACTAAATTTTGTTTGCTTGAAGTAAAAAAAAAAAAAAAAAAAAAAAAAAAAAAAATTGTACATTCTGCTCCACCTAAATAATCATTAGACTGAAGTGTTTACTTTATACATTTATAGATGCACTATAAAACGCACTGTAACCACTCTGCTATCTCTATTTTGAAAAAAATTAAACAGTAGCCCTTTCTGCATGCACTAATTTATTTATGGTGTATTTTTAGAAAATTATTGTCTGATGAGCATATTTTATGAAGTAGAACAGAGAAAATTTTCATTCAGTTCAGAATAAGCAAAATGTGTCATTATAATAATTTAAATATATTAAAGGTTTCTGGTTAAGTCTGTCTTCTTCTGTCAAATACTTTTTTTTTTTTTTTTTTAATATTCCTAAAAATTTCTTCTCATGAAAACAAGAAGTAAATTACGAAATATTTATTTGTAAAAAAGTAATTTATGTGCAGGAGTCTAATACTTTTAATGGAATTCAGTTAAGCATGTGAAATATTTTACAGAATGATTTTAAATAATAATTCTTCATAATTTACTTTTCTAAAATGATTAGAGTTTCATAATTAAGCAATTCTCTATTTCACAGTCTTATTTGACATTTCAGATGAAGTATTACTAATATTACTTGTCGAGTTTTCGAAAATTAAGTATAATCAAATTATTAAGTCAATAATATTATTTAAATAAGATCAAATATTCGTAATTTTAATCATTCTTGTTTATTCGATACTTTCTCAAACCTAAAAGTTATAATTACGTTGTCTCGAATGAGAAATGTATTTTAATTTAGATTCTTTTATTTTTGAAATACTATCAAAATTATAGCTACATGTTAGATTCATTCGACTGAGATATCATTGAATAGATTTAAAACTGAATATTTTTAAGTTCACGTATTTAAAATATATCAATACAAGGTCTAATAAGGTTCTAGTCCTCGCTTTATTTATTCGGAAAATAACATCCTTGCATCATCAGAGTTTTCCATTAATTTATTTACTATCGAGTTTTTTTTTTTTTTTTTTTTTTTTTTTTTTTTTTTAAATAAATGTAAAGGTATTGAAATAGGTTTAGAGGTTAGGGTCAATGGACTGCATTTATATACTTGCCAAACATCTCATTAATAACCATACATTTGTTAACGCCTCATGAAAAAATGCCCCTTTTTTCACACCACTTTATTTTTAGAGTAATTCTCTGCAAATGTTGCTACGATTAATTAAGAATAAAATTACTCTAAAAGAAAAAAAAAAATCTGGTGTGAATTAAAAGACGGGTACTAAAAATTGTACAGTTCATAATGATATGGTTGGCAAGTATGCATTTAGTTGCTAAGCCTGGGTGGAATTCACTTTGTAGGGGGTCTTTTATTGGGGTTCTAGACTGTACTTACGATTCTAAGAAAACCACGGAAAATTCCAAACAGTTAGGTCGACGAATGTGATTGATATTGGCACTTCTCGTCTATCAATTTTGAGAGCAGAACATCTTGGCCACCGATGGGCATATGATAATGTGATTTTAGTAATACATTTCAACAGTCACATTATGCGGTATTTTTTAAATACTAAAAAATAAATTAATAAACCTCTTGTACTTTTACAACATAAAATACTGACTGTTTGGCTGTTAGCACTTTTTTCGCAAATTTACAGTAGGGCTGTAAATTATTTGTTTCTCAAAAAAAACAATTCTTACTAGTTTTATAGTATACTATTTTGCCTACTATAATGCACATTATAATTTCTATTGGCGCATTTTCCTGGAGCGCAGTATTGTTCTGTTAATTCAAGTTAATTGAAATTTTAAGTAATAAAGACATCTTGCCATGCTTACATATAATAGTAAAATGTAAGTGCCAAGTATTCCGCTTTTTAAATATCACACTTTTTCTAATTCACTTAATGTTATATAATTACAAAAATTTAAGTAAACTAAAAATTTTTATAAAGAAATTGTAATCTGCAAAAAGAGGTAGATTTTACTGCTCTGTACAAAAGGTAGTACATTTTACTTTTAAATAAAGACCTAAATAAAGCATCCGAAAACGTTTTGAAATACTGGAAAAAATATATGCAAATATTATCCCACTTACGAAATTTTTCATGTATAATAAAGTTAAAGGAAAGCATGATGGCTATTTCTTTTATTTAAATGATTAAAACTTTTTAAAATTGTACTTTAAACAAATTTCTGCGCCTTTTCTAAAATACTTAAAGTAGAAAGCAAAATCTCTATAAAATCTGCTGAAAATGTATAGAATGTAAAAAAGAAAAAAAAATTATATCCCTGTTTACCTTTAAGATTGAAAATATCAAAGAGTAACACTTATCGCAGGAAAAGAATTGAAGCTTAAAGGAACCTTTTTATAAACATTCCTTTCCAAACAAACGAAACGAAAACTCGATTCTAAAAGGAGATTAGAAAGATAAGGAATAAAATGCACTTTCCGAATAAATCAAAGGAAATGAGATAAATTTTATAATGACAGCAGCGCATGCTCTATGAAACCTTTTTGTAAAAATCAGGTATTTGCTTTCACGCATCAAACTTCTAAATGTAAAAATGATTAAGCATTTTAAAATAGAATTTTTTTTCCCCTTTCTTTATCTAATATAATCTTTTTTAGTAAATTTAATTCATATCTATTCCTCATATTATTCAGACATATTATGATATATTCTTACCTTATTCGACTGTTTTCATGAAATTAGTCATGATGGGAATAAATTTTTAAGTATGCATAAATTCAAGATAAAAAATTATTTTAAGCAACTTTTCATTAGTTCTTATCTATTTTTAACATACGTGATGAGGTTATATTTTGTTTTACTGTATTAACTACAAAAAAATTAATTGAAAGCTTTTTTCTTCTTCTCTTTTAATGAGATAGGTAAAGAATTGAACCACGTACTTTCAGCTCAACATACTTACGTCATTGTTAAGCTGCTATCACACGGAAGAACATATATTCTGAAGTATAATCTATTGAATCTCAAACCTACCGAACAACTTTCTTGTGCACAGTCAAGGGTTATTTTTCAGCATAAACGAAATTCACAAATGTAAACAATGAGCGCAATATTTGGCGAAAATTCCCCTTTCGAAGGTTTAAAAGGAATGAGGATAGGTGACACTCTGGAATCGCGATTCTCTGATTGGAGGACTTCATTCTAAAGACTAGCGTGTGTGATTTTCACAGTCGAAAATGCGTGATTGAAGAATATACGGCAAAAGCATCAAACGGTGGCTTTTCACCGGTTTACCGCAGGAAAAACCTGTTTATTAGTTACTATGTGCTAATGCCGTTTATACGGAGCTTCGTGCGATAGCGACTTTACGTCTTAAATACTTGTAAGGTCTGGTGGCAGACTCTGGTAGTTAGCGTTTTGACCTACATATGCTAGGATCTGTGTCCAAATCTCGGTTCAATCACTGTTTCTCGTACTGGTTTCAGACTTTAACCAGTAGATAACGGTATAATGGGAGGCCTCAGCAGTAGTTGAGAGGTACTGCTCCCAAACCAGGTAGACATGAGATGCCGGGTTCCCTGAAAAATCGTGTTTGTTGGTCTTGCCGTTTGGAGTTTTCCGTGGCTTTCTTAGAAACTTGTGTAAATTTTTGATAGCATCTTTTAAAAAGAACCCCCTCCGGAGGGCACTCCCTCTAAGGGATGAGAACTTAGAGCAGTCAGTTGGCCTTAAACCTAACACAACCAGTCTAATAAGTCTCACTTGGCAAAAAATAACTATTGACAACAACGTAAACCAATTACTTATAAGAAAGTATCGGATTAAAGTTTTTTGGCCTATATATCATCATTGGAACGTACTACAAAGAAAAATCCATTAGAACATATCAAAATTTAGTAAAATATGTTGATTGTGGGTGACTAAAGATAGCTAAGAGGAGAAATATGAATCTGTAAAATTAGTAAGGCACGATGAGTGATGACACGATCGGAGAGATTGCGCGCATGAGAAATCAGATGAAAGGCAACTCCAAGTAGTTTTTCAACAGCAAGAGCGGAGTGCCTACTTGAATGTGCATGTTGATTGTTTCAAGCATCTAGAACAAAACTTAACTATTTTTCCTTTCAAAAATAAATGCTTGAATTTTCAAAACTTTTTTTAGGAATTCCTATAGATTATCAAGTGTATAACATATTTTTTAATAAAACGATTTCTCATAAGCTACGAACCTAGACTAACGGCACGTACACAAACGGTTCCCTGTAAAAGTGAATAACTGTTAAATAGAAGGCTGCACAATCTGTCCTACCGGAATGGTTCAATCTACTCATCTGCTACTTTGGAGAGATTGCACATTGTTCCCATTGATTTTCATGCTAGGAGAGATTACGCAGCTTATTGGTAATGACAAGAAAATGAGGGTGAGTGCATTGAATTTCTGGAACTGTACCAGACAAGAACTTTGGCAAGAGAATAGACTGAATTAAACCATCTGCCATTGTGCCACTTGAGAGAGGTGGTTGCACAAGAGCTGAACCATTTACAACAAAAAAATGCATTGTTTGCGTACAACGACAACTTAGGCCAGCAAACAAGAAAACATTGAAACCAAAATAAGGACTAATTTTAAGTTAAACGTGTTAGCTAAAAACTTAATGTTATTTTATAATTTTACCTAGGCTTCTTTTCATTTCTTAATCTTAATCTTTTTTCTAATTTTTTTTTTTTTTTTTTCTGATTCTTCAATTATTAGGATGAAATATTCACTTTTAATACAGTAATATTTTTTAA
Organism: Salticus scenicus; assembly: GCA_963930645.1. Classification (NCBI taxonomy): domain Eukaryota; kingdom Metazoa; phylum Arthropoda; class Arachnida; order Araneae; family Salticidae; genus Salticus; species Salticus scenicus. The sequence goes on from OZ005654.1 coordinate 119,309,749, forward strand.
TTTAGAGGCAATTGTTACAGTGAACAATTCAATTAAAGTTATTATTAATAACAATTTCTCCCTCACATGTGCGCAACCACAACTACCCTGAAAGAACAAATTGCATAAAGTAGCTCTCTTGGTTTTTTTTATTACAGCTGATGCATTATATTAAAGCATAATAACAAGATATCAAGGGAAATGCATAAACAACGAATGAATAGAAAAGCTTTCAGCAATAATTTAGCAAAAAAATAATATTTGGCGTATTTATTTTAGTCTGTTAAATTGCGTTCAAACTCTCTTAGCTTTACTTTATATTAAAATCAAACTAGTATCGCATAATGGTCGAAACTCGACATATTTTTTTAGTAAGTATTTGAATAATAAATACAAAATTTATAATTTTTCTGCAATCAGTGTTGACTTCCGATTTTCGAGAGATTTACTCATTTTGATAGGCCCAGAATTAGATTTGACAATTTTGATAAAGTGTCTGGTTGTGCATGTGTAGCAAAAATTTTGTGGTGACAGTCTCTCCGGAATTACTGTTCAAAAATCTATATAAATGTATATGTAATTGCACCTTGACATAAATTGGTGGCTGTCAGCTTTCGGTGCAAATCGCTCAGCAGGTGGCGATTTCTCCCATTTAAAGGAATACTATAGCGTACGTTCTTTTGCTTATAAAAAAACAAAATTTTATTTGTAAGAGCGTCATTTTGAGAAATTATGATGATTTAATTTGAACGTACGTCTGGACCGATAGGCTGCACTACTATTCTGTAATATTCTCCATGAACCAGAAGGCTAAATCACTGATTCTATTTCATATAATTGTACAAAACTTCTTATTTGAAAACACCATTACGAAACGCTATGATGATTAAATTTTGGTGCTTATCGGCCAATAGATGTCGCTGCTGTTTTGCAACTTATCTCGTGAACAGGAAGGCTAAATCTCATTTTCTGTCGTATATAAATGCACTAAACTCATATGTGACATAATAATCTCTATCTATTTGTATTTAAAAAAAAGTTACTGTCACTGGCGTCATTTTTTTTTTTTTGTCTGCAACCGCATCTCTTCGCGGAAGGCAGGGCTTTCCGCGTCATGAGAGGTATAAATGTGTGCCGAATATTCCAAAGAAGACATTTCAGTCAATTAGAAATTTCTATCATCTTAATTAACGAAGTCATTAATTAAAGACGTCGGGTTTATAAAGGTACTCTATTTGCCATCTTACAAGTAATTTCTGCTATTACATCATTTTCCACAGAGAAATTAAAATGTGATCAATGGTGTAAAAAAAAGTAAAATAAATGTCATTGTTGTTATTGTCGCCTGAAAATATCTTTTTTTCTGCTTTTAGAAAATTAATCTGCTTACTGGCAATTTCTTATGTTGTTTATGAACTGTTTTATGTGTCCTTTTTTACTTTCCAGGTTAAACATTTTTTCATCAGAAAATAACACACAGTACCATTTGGAGGTCCAGGCCATAGTTTGTTTAGAGCAGTTTAGACGCTCCATTTCGTGCCGGCTTAGAAGCGGTGGTTTTCTCTTCAATTTTTTATGTTTCACATAGGAAGCATTATGCAACACCCTGCGAATGTTTCTCTTTGAAAAATTCAGTTTCAAAGCATTTTTAATGCCTGTAGTGGTCATCTTATTCTGTGTAGCGAGCGAAAGCACATGGCGTCTGTCTCTCGAGCACAAGCAAGGTGTACGTCCAGATCTTTTAATCACTGATCCACTGATTCCTCTTTTCAAAACATTTCTAATTGCACATCTAGAGCGTTTAATAACTTTTGAAATATTATTAATTGAAGCACCAGTCCCATTTAATCTCCAAAATTCGCAAATTTCACTTTCTTTTAATTCTGTACCTCATGACATGTTTGTAAATGCGTGAAGTCGGTTATCGTCTGCTTTAGTTAACTGCTGACGTCATAACAGCGTGCAGAAAATGTGCATATTGCACATTATTTTCGAAAAAAAAAAGCAGGTGTTTTAATTAAAATCTTAGGATGTCTTATAATTTTGTCCATGGTATTTTTAATTTTTTTATTATTATTATTAAACTCCATAAAAAGATCATTTCTGTAAAACAATTACGTGTGATAACAGAATAAATTTATGTTTTTGACGTATTTGATAAAACATTTTTAAGCTCTGAATCTTTTCTTTCACTATTTGTCAAATTAGATAGGTGTCTTATAATTACTGTATAGAATTGTCAAGTTTATACGATTCAACAGAAAATGCAAAAACATGGTATATATATATATATATATATATATATATATATATATATATATTTTAATATTATAATTATTATTTTAATATTTAGTAAATTTTCTGAAATGTTACTTAAAGCTAGCTTTTAAATGTGTTGTTCCATAGCAAATATAACATTTACTTTATCAAATCCATAATAACGGATACGAATTAACTTTAAATTTGAAAAAATAAAAATAAATAAATAATTAAATCTATGTTACAAATAAACTTTTAATCTATCCGCGTTTGTAATGATCGATAGATGGCGCTTTCCCAACTGCAGTTGTTAGTAAATATAATAGCCACACGTGTTTTTATTATTGTTCTTTCTTGTTGTTCTATCATTGTTTCAGCGTGAAAGCTATCAGTGGTGTGATAATTTCACCTTAGCCCACCAGAGGGCGAGCATTTCATTACAATCGCGGATTAATCTGTTAATGTCGCAATTAAAGTTTACTTGGCGAGATTTAAGCCTGTGACATGGAAAAGTACCTAATAAACTTTTATTCTTTTCAGATATTTTCGAATGTGTAAAATTATTATCTAGCTGTACATTAAAAATGTACAAAGAATTTTACATACTTCCCTAAATTAACTAAAATATTCAATAGTAAAATGTACAGGCATTAGAAAATATACGTACTAGATTTTTATTTATTTATTTTAAACAAGCCATTATACCAAAAAAATTCATCTCCTAATAGAGACAAAAACTTAAAAGTAGCCAAAAAGTTTATATACTAAAGCTGTAACGCAAAATTCTCTAGATATTATGAATTTCTTTCTATTCTGAAAACAAATTACTGATTTTTGGCATGTACAGTTCCCGCCGCTTATCAAAATCGGATTCGTTCTAAGCCAAAGTGATTTTATAAAGCGGCTGATTTTTATATCCGGCGAACGTTCCTGCACTTAAGGAAAAAGTATTATTTCCCTGAATTTGGAAAGAAACTTCAAAAGATGACGATGGAATTAGTTAACAATATTAATTAATTTTTGATAGATAATTAATTAATTGTTTTTTCGATATAAGTAAATTAAATGCATTCCAAGTTCCCATGCACTTTCGCTTGAGGAAAATCATCTTTACTTTACCAAAAGTTCATGCTGTTCTTATAAATTTAAAATCTTTCCGTTTAAACCTCATAAATTATATAATTTCAAAATAAGAACTAGAAATTGCCTTTTAGCAATTATAAATTAGAAAAAAAAATTATATATATATCGTTTCAAATCAAATTTGTAACTTGTTACTGCGCTTTGAAAAATACGTTCCTTGATATTGTTACGGAGATAAGTTATGGGGCGTGTTTAATTTGCAATTGTATTAGTGTAATTTGTAACCGTGTAAGTGTAAAATCTTCGACAATGGGCGATAACGGAAGGTTTGTTGTGCTTTAATTTCTTTTTCTATTAAAAAAAAAAAAAAAAAAAAAGTCACAGTATAAATAAAAAAAATTTTTAGTGTGCATAAATGATATTTTTGGCTGCTGAGAAGATATTTTTGAGTTAATTATTGAGTTAATAACTGAGCCGGTTAATTGAGTTAATTAACCGGCGATGCTGATTTATTAAGTGGCGGCTTTAAAAGTAGTTTGTATTGATATGATTCCGGTCCTGGCAATTTGATCATATTAAGCGGCTGATTTTATTAACCAGTGAATTTATTAACCGGCGGTTACTGTATTTCATAAAAAAAAGAGTATTAAATATTATTTATTTTAATTTGGCATTGAATATGGGTATTTCTGTAATATTTTTTGTTTTTGTCTTGTGTTATGCACTATTAATTTTCCTATTCCGTAAAAAAAAAAGAAGCGAATAGGCGAGCAGAACACCGCAGAGGATAATAAGGGGAGTAAGGAGGCGAAGGCAGCCTCGGGGTCGATGAGCGGAGCGATAAGAGGAAGAGTCCCCTAGTATATTTAAAAAAAAAAAAAAAAAAAAAAAAAAAGTTACTGTCGCTGCTGTTGATTTTTTTTTTTTCGACCGTATCTCCTCGTGGAGGGCAGGGCTCTCCGCTTCATGAGAGGTATCAATGTGTTCCAAATACTTCGAGAAAGACATTTTAGTCAGTTAGAACTTTCTATCATGTTAATTAACAAAGTGATTAATCAAAAACTTTGTGTTTAATGAAGGTACTCTATTTGCCATTTTACAAAAAGTATCTAAAATCATTGTTCTTTCAATCTTATTATGTCATTTTCCACAGGAAAATTAAAATATGAACAATGGCGTAAAAAAATAAATAAATAAATAAATAAAAATATGTTGCTACTGATAACTGTAAGGCAATGACTGATATCAAAAAATGTATTTCTTCTTAACTCCTTGTTATTTATTTTTGAATCCGGCAACATCTGGATTTAGTTTTACAGTTTTAGTTTCTGGTTTAAAAAAATAAAAAAATAAATAAAGTTGTAAGCGCTGTGTTATTAGTTTTGTTATTTGGCGTACTTTTTTATTTTTATTTATTTATTTATTTATTTATTTTTTTTTTTCTGAGTTATCCGGTAATACTTCAGTTATTATATGTTAAAAAGAGATGAGTTCGTATTTAGTCACGACAATTGTGTAAAAATAGTTAGATAAAAGGTATTTATTTAGTTAGCTCCAGTTTCCGGGGCTCGGAATTTCCGAGTGGCATAAGAAACAACAACAAAACAACAACAACAACATTTATTCATATGATATTAGAATTCCGAAAAATATTTTTAGATCGAGATTTAGCAGTAACAGGAAAGGAAAGGAATATCTTTCAGACCCAACCATCCTTTGCGTTTTATGGTTTGACCGGATAAGCCGTTGGAGCCAGGGATAGTTACCACGAACAGGGGCGGCGCGGCTCGAAGAGAACGGCGGTGGAAAACAAGACCGAAAAACCGCTCGACCTAGCTGCTCACCGGCTAGGTCGGATCCTGGAAATACTTTTGAACCTATAAGAGGAGCAAGGCAAGGGATGAAGATTTCGAGTGCAGCCATAAGAAGGCGCCGCGATCACCTCCTATCGGCCAGAGCGCCGCCCCATAACCACAGAGCCAAATTACTTTAACAAGCAGCCAGTAAAGTACAAGCAACCATTAGTCCCCAATTGACTGGGGAACTACTGGAACACCAGGCAGCCCCATAGCGCCCGTGCCACCTCGTTAGCTTCGCGCCCTGAAAAGGGCACATACCCAGGAGTCACCACGAGGAAGTGAGATCGACCGACGCCAGCAGAGAAGCCATCACAAGACAACCCACTACGACCCCCATCAACAGTAACAAAGAGATTTTTCGTCTGAAGATAAATAATAAAATTGATAATATAAACGTTATATTTGCTACGGGACAACACATTTAAAAGCTAGTATTAAGCAAAATTTCAGAAAATTTGCTTTTCATAAATATAAAGAAAAATTAATGGTCGTGTTTCCTAAATTTTTTTACTTTTTCTTACCCATAGGGCCAAGAAAGTATTGTTTTAGTGCCAAATTTTCGAACGTGAGTTTTTGTTATATTTACATGTTCTGAGGTCCCCTGAATACGAAAATCATGTTTTTAGCGAATGGTCTGTGTGTCTGTCTCTGTGTCTGTATGTCTGATATCAACATATCTCAAGAACAAATAGTAGCAGAAATTCCAAACTCGGTATTCTAAATGTATATCATATAGGGATGCTATTGTAAGCTTTTCGCTGAGATGAAGCAAATGGTTCGTGTACAGGGGACACTCAAAAGTATTCAATTACGTCTATGGAGAAAATTACGAGTAAGTAGAGTTTAACATCTATGGACTGCACTGAACCAAATGAAAATAATATATATTTTTTGTAATAGAAATAGTCAACCGGGAAAAAAAATCGTGTATGTAGTAACCTCGCCTTCCCCCCCCCCGGGGGAAGTCCCCCCTCGACGAGGGGAGTAAATTTTCATGATGGGTATCTTTCAAAAGAGCTCGCTAATACCTTTAAAACGAATGGTTGAACTATCGATCTGCGATAATTTAAAATAAAGTTATCGATATTTTCATTTTTAATTGAAAAAAGAATTTTTTTTTTCTTTTTAATGTAATATTGAGAATAAATTCAACTTTTTTTGGATATTTAGTGTTATACTGTTTCTCTAATATGAAAATCGTCTGCATTATCATAAAATATAATTTGTTTAAACAATAATTTTAATAAATTATTTTTTAGAAACAGAATTATTTTTTAATAACCGAATTAAATTCTATATAAATGTAGGTGCATTAATGAAACGGGGGGTTGAAGGGGGCAGTAGCCCCCCTCACACAAAACTAATTATCATATAAAACTCTTCCGAAGCCTAATTTGAATTGTTTAACACAGGTTTACATAACAGTACTCGTTATCTTACCTCTTAATCTCCAACTTGTATTTATAGTATTAAATTTCAGGGTAAGAGAAAGTCGTGTGAGTGACACACCAGATTATTTCTTATTGTTACTCGAAGTGTGTTGAAAAAATTACTCTTTCTTAAATACTTAATGGTTAGCGTCCGTTTCATCATTGCTGGCGACTTTATCGCCTGGTCCGGAAAAAAGGAAAAGTACCGATATATGTTCAATGAAAAATGAATTTAGTATTGCAATTTGTCGTCTGCAACTATCTTTTTTCCTCTCTTTTTATTTAATTATTTTTTTAATTAAAAAAATAATAATTTTTCTTACTGAAAATTTCTTATGTATATGTATATATATACTTGTGCGTTCTTTTTATTTTATGAATAGGGAAATAATGTCGTGTCTGTATAATTGAATTGTCTGCGTTTATTTTCGTCTTTAAAGTGTATTTATATATTTTATTTAAAAACATATTTTAAAATACTTCGGATATATTTTGGCATAAAAAAAGTATTTTTGATTCAAATTCAAGCTCATTTACAAATGACAGAATTTTAAAATTTACCACTGACAATTTTTAAAGATTACAGAATTAAACGAATTAAACATTTCTATGATACATGCTTAATATTTCTAATTATGGCAAGAAAAATCTCATCGCCTGAAAGAATCAGGTCAATTTTATTCTTTGTTATTTTAAGATGTAGGTAGGAAAGAATTAAAAATTGGAGCTGTAGGAGAATTTTCCAAATTAAAATAGAATGTGTAAAATTATTATGTAATTAACATTAAAATGTGAATTATTAAATAATGCGCTAAATTAACTAAAAATTCAATAGCAAAAAGTGTGATAACATGTTCTTTCAAGTCACTTTTTTGCACAAAAGAAAGTATATATATAGAATTTTGTGTTCGTATTTTGTACAAACTAACGTGATTTTGTACACTTTATGCAATATATAAATTTTGAAGATTTTCATTTAAATTTTTCAAATAAATAGTGATGATAAACTAACGAATTTCTTAAATTTCATTTATAGTGATAAAAATCAATAAATTTTAATTGCACTTCTTAAAGAATAGAATTTTTTTTTCTAAAAGGTTTTTGTTATTCTTTGATTTTTGTCACCGAATATAAATACTTATACCGAAAAACATTGTATATTTGTTTACCTACCCCCTATGATGCTGCACTTAGATTGAGTAAACAATACCTGATATAACTTGAAGAAATAGAACTTTGTATTTTATCTGTAATAGTTTTAAACGATCCAAAAATTTTTTTTAAAAAAAGAATGTTTTTCTTATCATCTCACATAAGAAATACAATATAACTTTAATGAAAATAAATGAGAAAATTTAATTTAAATTTGCCCCAATAAAAATGGACATTAGCAATTTATGTAACAATTATGTAAACAAAGAAACAAAATAAAGATTTTAAACTGAATAAACAAATAAAAAAAAATTAGATTAAGCAACAGTTAAAATATTTATTTTTATACATTCCCGGGAGGTAAAAAAGAAACCACGGCACAAAAATTAATTAGTGGTTTCACGAAACTCATATATAATAGCAAAATATTTTTATACTTTTTTCCTTCATATTTTATGAGCTTATTTCCCTTTTCAGTGATTTTGAAAAATTGCTTTATAATTAAAAATTATTTATCTAAGCTTAGATGATTAAAATTACATTTTAAAGAAATAACAAATATTTATAGAATTAAAAAATGCCAGTAGCGATAAAAAAGTTCATTTAAAAAAATATCGCATAACAATTAAAATATATATTTTAAAACATTGCTTGCGGGCAGAGATTGTAACCCAGCTCTTTTTTTATGAACACTTTCAGGAATGAAGAATTCATGCTTTTTTTCTACCACTATTTTCACACAGAAATATTTATCATAAAATTTTGTACTAATGTGTCGGGATTAAATAGATCCTGAAAAAAAAAAAAAAAAAAATGCGGGGTGTACGACATTTGCTTGTGGTTCACGTAAACAAAAGTTTTTAAAGTAAAACGAGCCCTTAATATTAGTACAGCTACTAGGCCTGTCTAATACATGGTACCAAAACTAAAGTTTTCAGTAGAAGCTCAGATACAGCCATCTATAAAATCGTTGCTCTTGCATAATAGAAGCATCACCTGTTGTTCGATAAACGCCCAAATACCCGGATAAGTCGATGCTGAAGCCAGTGGGATCCAGATCCAAAACAAAGAAAGCCAGAAATACGCCGTAGGAGGCTGCGGCAACCCTAAATAAAATTTTAAGCGATATCAATGAATTTCTTTTTTAGAAGCTTTTTATATGAAATAGACTTTGTCCTCGTGTTTTCGTGTCACGCTAGTAAACAAGGCGCCTTCATTTTAAAGTAAATATAAGCCATTTCGTTTGTCTCTTCTTGGTTCAGTTGGTTAGAGCATAACGATAATAACATGGTGGTCGAGAGTTCGGTCACCGGAAGGTCCGGCGGGTTAATTTTTGCAGATAATTAGTAGAAAAGTTGTCAATTGATACAAGAAAATTTTTCGTGCCTTACACGATATCCTAAGAATTTTTTGAGGAGTATTTTTAAAAAGTTTTTGTTTTTAGATATTAAAAATCACAAAATATTTTTGGTAGTAAAAGAAAGACCAAACAATAATTTTTAAGTAAAAAATACGTAAATAAATATTTTTTTTAGAAACTTCTTAATTTTGAAATTGGATTTTGTCATCGCGTCTTCGTGCCATGCTAAAAAAACAAAGCGCTTTCCCTTTAAAGTGAATATAAGGAATTTTTATATAGTTCAACGACTCAGTTGGTTAAAGCGTCTTGTTAATAACGTGATGGTGGTGGGTGGGTTCGGTCTTCAAAGGCCGACGTGTTACTGCAGATAATTAATAAAAAGATGTAATTTGATAAAAAAGAAACCTTTCATGACCTATACAGTATCCTAAGAAATTCTGATTAGTTTTTTTAAGTTCTTCCGTCCGTCTGTCTGTCTGCCTGTCTGTCTGTCCGAGCTCTAACTCCCGTAAATATTTATGGAATTTCTTGAAACTGATATATGTTATTGAAGTTTACGATCGGATGTTCCCTATTGAAAATGGAGTTTGTACCTCTACTGGTTTGTGTACAGGTACACCGGAAAGTATTTCAAAACATTATGTTCTATGAGAGGTATTTCGATAAACCATATTTTCTTACTTTTACTGTAGACATATCTCAATTAAATTCAATATGTTATTCAGATTCCCTATTGGATATTTCCTGTATAAAATGGAGCAAATACCACTACTGATTAATGTACAGGGACACTTAATAGTATTCCAAAGCATTACGTTCTATGCGAGATATTTCTATAAAATAACTTTACTTTCCACGAAGTTTTAAGAAATTAAAATATGTTATTTATATGCACAAAAGAATGCTTTGCATAGAATATAGCATGGTTATCATTAGATTTACAGGGTGACACAAAAATATTCAGTTATATTAAGAGCTATTAATAAAAAATTGCTAGAATTGTACTTTCGTTTACTTTTTGCGTTTTTGAAACTTTCTATCATTTTTTTAGTGTGAATATAATTTCAATCTCTGTATCTGTCTGACTGTTCTTCTGTCCGTCTGTCTGTGTCTGTCCGTCTGTCTGTTTTACTGCGCTCTAATTCCCGTAAATATTTATGGAATTTCTTTAAACCGATATATTTTATTCAAGTTGACTATCGGATGTTTCCTATTGAAAATGGAGTGAATACCTCTTCTGGTTTGTGTACAGGGACACCCAAAAATATTCGAAAGCATTGTGTTCTATGGGAGGAGTTTCTATAAACCATATTTTAATACCTTTAATGTATAGAAACTTCAATGAAATTTTAATATATTATACAATTCCCTATCGGATGTTTCCTATGTAAAATAGAGCCCATTTCTTACTGGTTTGTGTACAGGGGCACCTGAAATTATTCCAAAGCATTGTGTTGCATGAGAGTTATTTTTATAAACCAAATTTTGATAATTTTTTTCTCCGCAATTGAAATATATTATTCGTATGCACAAAAGAGTACCTTCTCTGTAATATTGTATGGTTAGCATTAGATTTATAGGGCCACACAAAAATAATCAGTTACATTAAGAGCTGCTATAAATAAAAATTTGCTGGAATTGCACTTTTGTTTACATGAGCGTTTTAAAACTTTCTTATAATTTTAGTGGGAATATGATTTCAATTTGTGCATCTGTCTGTCCGATTGTCTACCTTTCTATCTGTTTGTCTCCGGCTCCTATCATCCGTGAATACTTTGAGAATTTTTAAAAAATTATACACTCAAGTTCCTTATTTAATGTTCTCTATTTAAAATGCCATTAACAGGTCCTGTACAACTAGTTTGTTTACAGGGACAACAACAACAACAATAAAAAAACAAACAATGTATTACGTTTTAGGACAGAATTTTTTAAAAGTTATATTTAAAAATATTTCTACTCTAAAAATCATAGAAACATTGACATGCATTATTAATATTCTAAAATGATGTGTATAGAACATGATATGATTAACTTTCAGATTTACAGGGCTACACTAAAATATTCAGAGAGATTAAAAGCTGTAATTATAATCTAACGGCTGCGTTAAGCCTTTTTAACACTTCCCAAAATGCCTAAGAGTAATTTTAAAATCAATTAGTCTATCTGCATGTGTTTCAGTCGTTCTGTCTGTTGTGTGATAAAGTAGGCAAAGAATATTAAAAGTTATTCGATACAATTGCGTACAGTTGGAAAGTGTTACTAATCAATGCGTACTGCATGATTTTTCTTTCTTGTTTTTTCTTGTTTTAGAAATTTTATTCAATTTTTCTAAATACATGTTATACACATTTCACTAAACACGACCCGTAAAGCGAGCAAAAACAGCTAATTATTCTATAATGATCGATTTTCTTATCAAATCTCATTTACGGTGTTTTTAAAATTAAGAGAATGGTTGGACTGTATAAATATTTTTTGTAATTGAATATTGTCGAAAATCTGCCTAGCTATTTATTAAAACATAACATACTAATTGTATGAAAATTTCTCAAAAGCTATTTCTATTAAAAATATAAAATATAAAGTGTTATTTTATTTATGTATTTATTTATTCTTTGCTAGCTAAAGTTTCCATCCTATTTCAGCGCTACCATTTAAAGTATCCATCTTTTTATCACCTTACACATTTTGAATAGTGATTTTCTCCAATATGTAATAACAATTAATAAGGAAGGAAGTTAAACCTTAAAATATGTGGTGTGAAAAAAAAGGCGAGTGTTAACACTGCTATGGAATAAATTGGAAATGTTGGCAGCTATACTGTATACAGACATGCAACATTTTTATTTATTTTGGAGCATTATTGGTACCTGCATTTTTTCACATGACTTTCTTAGACAGTACTTTTCTTCCTGTTTAACCGGATTACATTATGGAGAAAATTTCTTTAAAGCGGTGCGAATAAAAGAATGGTTACTAACAGAGCTCTAGAAAAAATAAAAATATTGGTATGTTTGTACATATTATTTAAAATGATTTAATGTATATTTATTATATGATGTCAATAATAAAAATACTTTTACGTTGGTATTTTACTCGTAAATAAATATTTCATTTAAATAACAACATCATTTTTTCACAGATTTGAGAAAAATCAAATATGACGCAAAATATGCAAAAAGATTTTTTTTTTCTTCTTGAAATATAAATATTTACTGTCTCTTAACCATGGCATCATTCAACATTGATTAAATAAATAAACAAATAAATAATGTAAAATAAATTTCGTACAAAATCAGATCTGATTATAAAACTACATCTACGTATAAATTCTGTTGGATCTAAATTATTCCTTTCTATCCAAAAATTTTATTAGCAGTAAGGTAGATGAGACAAAGGTGGGCATAGTAAGGCTTTTAGAATTTTTTATAATTTTCTGGTTGATCGTATGTGGACGGATTGTTTTTCATAAAATGCTACATTTTTCTCTTACACATATCAAGCATAATTTTCTTTGTAAAATGTAATTTAGGTATTTTTTAAAATACAATTTCAAAATTGTAGCTATTGGGCCTGCTTTGACGCATAGTGTTCCAAATGTGGCTCATATACTGAAAGTACTTTTAAAATGTACTTAAGACGCTCTCCAAGACTTCTGTTCTGGCATTCATTGATTCTTCTTTCGGAAGATTTCTGGTTTTCTCAATAGTGTGAAAATTGTTGGAGAATAAATGATAATAAGTTTTTTTCAGATATTTAAGAAATTTCGAAATTTACCCTTATTACATCAATTTGAGTATTTATTTCCTAAATTGTTCACGTGACCTAAGGTTGCCCAATATTTGGACTACCTTGAGAACATGCATATAGTCGCCATTTGTGCGGCATTAAACTTTTAATCTCACAAATCTATTAGAAACAAAGTTAATGTGTTAAAGAGAAAGAAAGAAATTTTCAGAAAGCATATCACAGCTCAAAGTTGTCAGAACTTAAACGCGTATAAATTAAAGTATCTTCTTACCAGGAAATTAGAACGACCACTCCTTTAAAGTGAAATCCTGCATACAATAACGGTCGATCAAGATACTCTCTTCAAATTCAATCGCATACACTGGAGATACATGATCTAAAATAAAGTAGCGCCATTTTGTGATTAAAAATTAAATTGAACCTCTTTTAGGGAGGTGGGCTACCTTAGGAACAATGACCACCTTTAGCTCACCTACCTTAGAAATAAGCTAGCTGAGATCAATTGAAATCTATAATAGAATTACATTGTTATTTTTTAACAATTTATTACGTGCTTGTGATTTTTCACAGAAAAAAAGCATACTTCTGCAATATAAAACTCAATAGTTAATTATAAAATTCATAATTCATAATTTTCCACTTTTCTGTATAAACAATCTAACAAATATATATATATATATGTATAATTTTTTTTCTACTTTACCTTTAAAGCGTAAAATTTAATGAGATTATATAAACTTCAATTGTTTTCTGAAATTATTTTCTATCCATTTAATTAAAAAGTTATTTTTATCTTTTTAAGCTGCCTGAAAAGATATTCTCAAGCATCACTCCAAATATGACTGATAAAATTAAATAATTAAAACCACGTTTTTGTCAAGTTCACGGTGGAAATATTTTTAAATTTCCTATTAAATATTATTTTTATCTTAATGATTAGATAATTTAACAAATTAACTGCCTCCACAATTTCTAAATCAGTTTTTTTTTCTTTTTTTTTTCTTTTGGAAATGCGTAATTTTATTTCTTAATATACATTCTAAAGGAAGTATTTTTATCATGTTTTTAAAGTTAATTGTTCACTAAGTGGAATGAGCTTTTTGTTTTCGGATGAGAACAGAAAGTTTTTCACTTTTAATGTATAACAATGTCATCTCTATCAATATAACTCTTCTGCTGTGGCTCAGACTTTTTTCTATATCATTCCATATAAAAACGCCCCCCACCGGCTAATATTCTGAAAATTTCAATTTACAGAATTCTAACAATAAGGATTTTATATACGCAGTATAGTGCAACATTAACTTTTTTACCGAACATTTTTTTTACCATATACATATCCAAATTTAGAAATAATGAGATGATCAAATATATATATATATATATATATATATTACACAGATTAAGAAATATTAATAAAAGGCTTTATATAAAACGCATTATTCGCAAAAAATCAGGTAATTAATTGATTTATAACATGTTTTAAATATATTATTTTGTGCGGTTTAGATTAATGCTAAAAAAATGGTAAAGAATATTTATATTTATGTTAATAAAAAACAACGGTATTAATGAAATAAACCTTATTAAAAAAGAGACAAAAGATTGAAATTTGTTATGAAACCACCTGTTCCTAAAATACTCTATTGTATATTAATAAAAACTATCAAAGAAATAAAATAAAATGTTTCTATGAATATTTAAATATGAAAGAAATATTTCTGTATTTCTTTCTATATTTATTTAAAATCATGCATAAATTATATATATATATATATATAAGAGCATCTGAATCATGCCTAGTTAAGAAAATATTCAATATCTGAAAAATTCGATAAAAAATTCTAAATAGATTTTATGTAATAAAATATTTTTATGCTTTTAAATATATTTAAAAGATCACTTTTAATTTTTAATTATTTTCATCTTTATTTCATCTTTGTTCTCAGAAAAAAAAAAAAAAAAAAAAAAAAAAAAAGTTAATTTTCATAATTTTCATGATTTGGAAGTAATTCTCCTTTTATATTTCCAAAAACGTTGAAAAATGTTTATGAGCTCGGTTTGTCTGTCTGTTCGTGCTCCAATTCCTGTAAATATTCATGAAATTCCTTGAAACTTATATACTACGGAAGTTCGCTATTGAAAACAGGGTAAATATCATCACTGGTATGTATATAAAGACACACAAAAGAATTCCAAATGATTGTGCTCGACAGATATTTCTTTAAGCCAAATTTTGATACCTTTATTGTGCACAAACCATAATGAAATTAACATTTATTATTCAGATGCACAAATAGCACTTTCTATAGCATTTTTATGATTAGCATTAAGATTTACAGGGCAACACAAAAATACTCAGTTACATGAAGAAGTATAATTGGAAATTGCTGGATTTGCATTTTTGTTTGCATTAAGCATTTTTAACATTTTCAAACAATTTTTAAGATGATTATGATTAGAATTAGTCTATCTGCCTGTCTTTATGCCGTCTGGCACCCCCTCTGTCCATCCCTAGCGTCAGTACATATTTTCATGATTCCTTCAAAATGTGGCCCTAACGTTCTAAGTCGCTTTAAACAGTATTGCCAAATTTAGGGATTCTTTTATTCAACTATCACCCATAATTTTGAATAGTAATATTCGATATACATAATGGACGGATAATCTTTGAAGCGACTAAGTAACCATTACAATTAAAATTTAGTGGTGGATATTGAATTAAAAAATAACCTAAATTTGGCAGCACTGATCAGAGGAGTGAAATTAAATAGGGCCGGCAAAGGGTTAAATTTTCATTATGGCATGTTCCTTATTTAAAATGGTATTTAGAGTACAGTTAGTCCGATTCCAATCCAGGGACACAGTAGTGTATTAAAACACATACAGACAAAAAAACAACAAAAAAAAAAATGAAAATGAAAATTTGTAACGTATTTAAGTATATTTTCCAATCCAAAATACTAACATTTTTAAAATAAATATTTATTTATTTTTCTTTCTTTCTTTCTTTCTTTGTTTTTTTTTTTCTTCTTTTTTAAACCACAAAAAGTGATTAATTAATAAATTAAAAAGCCATCAAGAAGCTCCTAAGCTAACTCTCTATCAAAGAAATAATTAATAAATAAATTTAATAATAATAATAATAATAATAATAATAATAATAATAACAATGAATACTTTTAGAGCTATAATGACGTCAATTTTACCCTGCAAGTTTAATTTTTCACAAAGTTTTATATAAATTTTAATATATACGCGGGAATGACTTAAAATTAAAAATAAATAAATAAAATAAAAACAACTCGTAAACTTTTTTGGCAAAATTAAAAATTAAAATAAATTATGTATTTTTGTCTAAAAAGGGTTTCTTTAATTTTCTCGATACTGTCCGTTTCGATGCTGACTATTATTAATTTTCTTTAAAAAAAAAAAAAAAAAAAAAAAAAAAAAAAATGATGAAATTCTGGCAAAAGCATAGTTTAGTTTAGTACGGAGGGCTAATAGTTTATTATTATTATTATTATTATTATTTTCAAATTATAACATCTCTTTTAAATTATTTAATTATATTTTCGATAAATTTTCGATTTTTATAAACGTCCAACCATCGTAAAATTGGCGATAACGTTTTATCCGTAGATTGAGACTAATAGTCCACCGTACTCCAAAAAAAAAAAAAAGAAAGAAAGAAAGAAAGAAAGAAAGTTAATGCATTGCGTTTTATGAGAGTGATTTTTTACTGAGAAAAAAATATACATACCGTCTTCATCTAGAAAAAATAAGTAGTCACTTTATAAATAACTAAACTAAAAATTATTACAAGATAAAAAAGAACTTTTTATATACCATGTTTTTAAATTTTCTTTTGAATCATATAAACGCTACCGAAGGCAGCGGAAACCCGGAACAATTGGCTAAAAGTATTAAAAAAATCCATTACTATCGTGTTTTGAGCTGCTATTATAAAAGAGTTAAAAATCGATTGCAAGCATTGTACTGGTAACGCTGCCGAAGGCAGCAGGGTCCCAAAGCAGTTGGTTAAAAATATTTTAAATATGCATTTTCACTGTGTTCTGAACTATTCTGAAAGTTTTAAATCTCTAGTTAATAGGGTAGTTAGTTAAATATATTTTCTGTTGAATCATATAAACGCTACCGAAGACAGTAGGGACCTGAAACAGTTGACTAAAAGTATTAAATAAATGTATTGTCACCTTGTTCTGAGCTATCCTGAAAGTTTCAAGTTTAGCTACCCGGGAAATTAGTGAAAAATCGATTACAAACTTTGTACCGGTAACGCTACCGAAGGCAGCAGGAACCCGAAACAGTTGGGTAAATGTATTTAAAAAATGCATTTTCGCCGTGTTCTGAACTATTCTGAAAGTTTCAACTTCCTAGCTAGTCGGGAAGTTAGTTAAATAACTCTTCTGTCGAATCATATAAATGCTGCCAAAGGCAGCAGGGACCTGAAACAGTTGACTAAAAGTGTTAAAAAATGTATTGTCACCGTGTTCTGAGCTGTCCTGAAAGTTTTAAATGTCTAGCTAGTCGGGAAGTTAAGTAAAAATCGATTGCAAGATTTGTACTGGACAAACAAACAAACAAACATGAATCGAAGTTAATAAAACATGGCAATATAGATTTCCGAGATATGTGCGCATAAGGTCAGCCAATAAACTGAATAGACGAAATGATCAAGAATTTATAGTTTATACATTTCTTAATAGTGAAACAATATTATAAATATCATCATTCCTTTGTATTGCAAAAAACTCTCGCTTGATTTTTTTAGAATTGGGTCATAAACTCGAATTATAGAAACTAAAAATTGACTCTTGTATTCGCATTTATTTGCAGAAATTTTTGAATAAGTTTGACCCCTTGGTAATATTAGCAAAATTTCTAGAATGCTAATAAGAGTTTTTTTCGAACTCGCTTTCAATAGGGACTAGAATTTATAAGGAATGACATGGAAATATTTTCATTACAGCCGAAATTTAATTTCTTGATATCAATCACAGAATTTTTTTCTCAGTGTTAAACATCTTATTTATAATATTATACTGCAGAAATCATTATAAAATTCACATTTGTTATTTATATGCCAATTTTTTTTTTTTTTTTTTAATGATATATGTTTATATTTCCAGGTATACATAAAAATATTCAGATGCATTATGATATTTAACTACTATAATTGCATTTCCGTTTTTATTAAGCGTTTTTAATACTTTCCAACGACTTTTAAGCGGGATTATAAATTCAGTTATTCTGTTTCTCTTTTTTCCCCTTCTGTCTGTCCGTTATGTAATCACATAGGCTACTGAAAGTCTAACTATACAATGAATACGTATAGTTAAAAAAGTGTTAATAATCTATGCAAAATGGATGATTTTTCGATTTTTTTTTATATTATTATTATTATTTAGTAAGAACACAAATTATTAAAACGAAATTAACTATGTAGAATGCTACTTTTAGAAGTACCGATAATTAGTTCCCCATCATACTATAGGTATCTTAACTTAGGTAATCATGAAAAATTTCGACCTCGGTTTTTTGACTATTTTATAAGTTTTCAGGTGTGATAAATAAGAAAATGACAAAATTTGTATAGTGTCTGTCTGTAGGGTGTCTGTTAGTGTGCTAGTCCGATAGTGTGTTAGTGTGTTAGTCCGTTAGTTTGTTAGTCTGTGTACATGATATCTCATGAACACATTGTCGCAGAGAGGTCAGATCAGTTTTAAAATATTACTTTCGACACTGGTAAGATATCTTTTCATTTGCAACATTCGAATTAAAAAACTTCGTAAGTTATTAGAAATTTACGATTTTCTTAACACGGGAGAATAGGACAAAAATTCACTTAAACGTGCATTAAATGGAAACTTTTTACTGTAAAAATGTCAGAACAGTTTTAAAATATCAGTTTTGATGCCGGAATGAACATCAGTAACTATAAATATGCTACTTTGAAAATTTCGCAAGTTGTTGGAAATTTACGAATTTCTTAACATGGCAGTATAGGGCAAAATTTCACATAAACGTCAATTTTGAGAGATATTTTCATCATAAAGATGTCAGACTACTTTTGAATTATTATTTAGAACGCTGACATGAATATTAACGACTATGAATTTTCCATAATATAAAAATTTCGTAAGTTATTGGAAACTTACGAATTTCTTAACATGGCAGAATAGAGCAAAATTTCACACAAACGTCAATCTTGAGGGATATTTTCATCGTAAAAATGTCAAACCACTTTTTAAATATTATTTTGGATACTGGCTAAATCTCATACACTATGATTTTTCCAATTTAAAAAAATCGTAAGTTATTTGGATTTTACGATTTACTTAACATGTCAGAATAAGGCAAAATTAAGCATAAACTTCCTTTTTGAGGATCATAAATACATTAGACAACTTCAAAATTACATTTATGATATTTGTTTGAACATGATTGAATACAAATATTCTAATAGGAAAAATTCGTAAATTATTCGTAATTTACGATTTTATCAACATAGCGAAATTGTAAATTTTTCATATAAATATGAGTTTTGAGAATTATTGCATTGGAAATAGTAGCATGAAAACTAAACAATAGAATTGACTCTGATAAAATAAATTAATAGATTAGAATAAGATAAATATATCGAATTGAAAGGTGGATAGCCTATTAAGCGGGAATTTCATTCTGTCACTGTATCAAGCTTTGGTCAAATTCATTTCTTTTAACATGATTATAATATGTCTCGCACTGGAAATTTATGAGAACATAAATATGATGGGGAACTGAGCAGAGTCCACCTATGCCAACTAGTTTTTTTTGTTATACATTATTTTTACATAACTTCTGAATATTGTATTTTAAAATGTTTGAAATTTAAGCACTTTCTATATTTCTTACTTTTCTTTTACATTTTTTTTTTATGCGTGTATAATATTTTTTGTTTATATGATAGCTTTAATTAATATTTTAGAACCTAAAGTAAATAACGGAATATTTCCTTATACTGAATAAATAATTCAGCTAATTAATGTTTTCATCACTAAAGTAATTAATATTTGATAAATATAATTAATATTGATTCAACAACACAGTATGTAATATAGGTTAATTAATTTCCCGTACATATGCAAATGTCACTAAACATTAATGTTTGTATAACTTATTTATGTTGACATATATTTCATGTTTTGTTTACATAACAAAAATTGTTTATTTACATACTCTTCAAACGGATCGTGACAGCTAATAATATTTCAAATAATTTCTCATGTAGTATATTTGTTATACACTGAACGACCATTTTATTCTAACTAACTGACAGTTTTTATGGAGAAGAATTATTGCGTATCAGTGTCGCTGATACAGGAATGGGGTAATGTGAAAATAAAAGGCTGAATTCTTGATGTACTAGTATAGGTGGATTACTTGTGAATGTATGAAGAGGCGACGTGATTTTACGAACATTGAATGTGGCTTTGTCGCGAGGTAATTTAATTCCGGTGCCTCTTTATACATTTCAATTATACCTATGCTGCTCTTTGTCGTAAGGGTGCTAACACCAGCATCTAATGCAACTTTTTCTTTCATTCTTTTTTTTTTTTTTTTTTTTTTTTTTTTTTTAAATACTAGGTGCGCCAAAAGTTCGTGAAAACTTTAAAACTTCATTAAAAAAAGGACACTTAATGATAAAAAAATAGTGCGGTTTGCACGAAGGGCATCAAAAAGAGGGGCGGATTTTTTTAAGAACAAAAAAAAATTAGTTCAAAAATGACCGATAGTTGGCGCTGCGGGGACTATACGAAGTCATTTATGCAAATTAGGTCTTTAATGAAACACCTGAATGCACATGGACTCTTCTGGGATTCATCCAGACATGCTGTACTCAGCTGTCACATGTGTTGTGACACGCCTTACTTGCTTCATACAATGTGGTGGAGGTCATTTTGAACAACTTCAGCTTAAATAAATCTTTGAAAATGTAGAATTGTATTGGTATTGTGTTTCTGCTCATTATATTTTAATGTATGACAATTCTGTATTAATTTGCTTAAAGTATTCAAGATCAACGCCACCTAACGGTTAATTTTTTTTTAAACTTTTTTTTTCTTAGGAAACACCCGTCCTCTCTTTGATGCCATTCGTACAAACCGCACTTTTTTTATCATCATTTGTTTTTTTTTAAATAAATTTTTAAAATTTTCACGAACTTTTGGCACAGCCGGTTTATAAATAACAGGGGGGAGGCATCGAAACGCTCCAAACCACAATATACTGATGAGCGGCGACCTCTAAAAAGCTCTAACAAGTAGTTGTAATGAAATTGTATCGAGCCTTGGAATGTCTGGGTCTGAATGGGTCAATTATGGTCTGCACCAAATGGTGAATGATCTTGCAGAATGGAGAATATCCTGACTTACAATAGAAAACAGAACAATAAAACTGCAGCAGATTGAAGCAGATTTCAACCGATAACTTCATTATTATTTCCTCTGTGTAGAGTAGTATGCTTTGTAGGGACTATGGAAGCCGAAGGACAGTTCAGCCAATGTATGGTACTTATATTAAAGTGGCCCTCAAGTGCATAAAAAAAGAATTTTTTTTGTTAATCACTGCTGGTTTACTTTTCAAATTAGTTATTTAATTATATGTGCACATTGAACTTTCAAATGTAATAATACACGTTAATTCCAACAAAAATTTTTTCAAAAATTTGAAAAGTGCTTCTATACTTCTTTTTATAAAGAGTCTTATGTTAAAAATTCTTATTTCGAATTATGCTGAAAATTATGTTGAAATTATGTTGCATTTTAAAATCGCGCATTAAGTTTCATTCTTTTAAGTAAAAGAGACATTTTCATTCTGAAATTAAATTTTATCCTTTGAAACGAGCTGTATGTAAAAAAAAATACCGGAAGAAAAAGATTTGAATTTGTTAGAATGTGAATTACTTAAAATATGAAAAAAAAAAAAAAAAAGCATTCAACTATTACTATTAGAAAGGGAGTACGGGGCTAGTTAGCCTAAGGGGATAGTTTGCACACAGGTTCTATTTTTTGTCACTATGGATCTAGAGCGCTGACATCTTGCTAATGGGGAATGTATGTAAATGTCAACTATCCAACATAACGTTATTTGCTTGGAAGCGCCATGAAGAAGAAAATTCTCCTTTTTTTTCATTGTTTTTCTAATTGTTTTTCTAATTGGTAATTAATGTTTTATTCCCCGCTGTTCTAGTGAACCTATAAATTAAATTTAGGAGCTGCTTATAAAATTTTTCTAATGAATTTTCGAATGGTTTTCGAACCTTTTGTTTCTTTTTGAACATCGTTGTATGTCTAGTTGGAATAGTTATCTACGGGGTCAGTTGGCATAGATATGCCAAAGCTATGGTATAGATTGATCTTCCTAAATAATAGCTCAAATGCTGAAAAACCTCTCCACTCTGATGAGTTTTCACCTACAAACACTTGCCAAGACGATGGTGAGGGTTTTCATTTGATAGTTCCTACGAAACTCCAGAAAAACACAAAAATATGCCAATAGGTCAAATCAATCAAGACCATTAGCAAATTATCAGTAATATCAATGGCTTCCCAATAGTCATAAATATAAATTAAATAACATTATTTTGGCTAAATACTAAGCCTGTTAGTATCGAGGTTGATTACATTTCGCACGACCAACGTCAAAATGCGCCAAAATTGAACCCATCGGTTCAAATAGAAGAGTGCAAAACTCTTAGATTTATGGTTGATTTCAAGCATTGAACTAAGTCCATTTAAATTATTATTACTAGCTACAATAATAAGAAAAAATTATTTTTCTTAAAAATTAAGTATTTGTTCATATATTTAAACAGAATTCTTTATTCAAATATTGTTAAAATGAAATAACTTGATAGAATAAAATGTTTTTTGCCGAAACGTCAGTGGAGGCCCTCTGTTGAGACTCAAAACGGTTTTGGGCTGTGTCTGTCTGTCTGTCGCGCGATAGCGGCCGCAAAAATAGCGCTATTGACTTGAAATTTGGTACACATGTTCATGAGCCCCATGAAATTAGCTGTATAGTTTTTGGTATGTATTCCATTCGTAGTTCGTATACAGGGACACGCCAAAGTTTTTTTTTATCATTACGGCCTATGGGAGAAATTTGTATGTATCGCGATAGCGGCCACAAAAATCAAGCTAATAACTTGCAATTTGGTACACATGTTCATGTGCCACACAAAATCAGCTGTATAGTTTTGGGTGTGTATTCCATTTGTAATTCGTGTACAGGAATACGCCAAAGTTTTTCTTATCATTACGGCCTATGGGAGGAATTTGTATGTACCGCGATAGCGCCTACAAAAATCACGCTATTGACTTGCAATTTGGTACACATATTCATGAGCCCAACAGAATCAGCTGTATAGTTTTAGGTGTGTATTCCATTTGTAGTTCGTGTACAGGGATACGCCAAAGATTTTCTATCATTACGGCCTATGGGAAGAATATGTATGTACCGCGATAGTTACTGCAAAAATCAAGATATTGACTTCCAATTTTTGCCGAAACGTGAATGGAGGACCTCTGTTGAGACTCAAAAGGATTTTGGGGTCCGTCTGTCTGTCTGTCTGTCGCGCGATAGCGGCCGCAAAAATCACGCTATTGGCTTGAAATTTTGTACACATGTTCATGTTCCCCACGAATTTGCTGTATAGTTTTGGGTGTGCATTCCATTTGTAGTTCGTGTACAGGGACACGCCAAAGTTTTTTTTATCATTACGGCCTATGGGAAGATATTGTATGTACCGCGATAGCGGCCCCCCAAATAATGCTATTGACTTGCAATTTGGTACACATATTGATGAGCCCAACAGAATTAGCCCATAGCTATTAGCTGTATAGTGTTAGGCGTGTATTCCATTTGTCGTTCGTGCACAGGGACACGCCAAAGTTTTTCTTATCTTTACGGCCTATGGGAAGAATTTGTACGTACCGCAATAGCGGCCGCAAAAATCCTTCGATTGACTTGCAAATTAGCGCACACTTTTCAGATTTGCATATAAGAAGCTGTATAATTTTTATTGCTACATTTTTTAAAACTATGTACACGGACACGCCAAAATTCTTAACATTACGGCGTATGGGGTGATTTTCGTTTAAACGCATTTTAATATCATTACTTTGCAATGAAGAAAATGAAACTAGCGTACGTGAGTAAGATACTTAAACTTATGTTGTTTGAAGAAAATATGTGCTTTTAAGCTTTGTAATTAATGTACAGGATCTTACAAAAGTGTTCTGACAATGTCACGTAGTCATCCAAACGATGTTACATTTGGAACAATTATTAATTTTAAACGCGAAATAAGCTAAATAGTTTTTACTGGTGTATACAATGTTTATGGTTCATTTACAAAGACACACGAAAGAATTTCGTAACGTTAGAGCCTATGGACAAATTTTTAATTTAAGCGCGCACTTTAATGCGTTTATGATGAATTGAATTTAATAAAGTTAACATACATTATAAAGATGCTTAAAATCATGTTTACTCTTAAAAAACTTTATGTATAGACTAAATAATTTATGGGACCACACAAAATAATTCCGAGTATGTACTGTAATCATCCAAATGATGTCAAATTAGTTTGAAAAATTAATGAGTTATAATTAATTAGGTTTATTCTTATTATTGGCGTTTATAATGACTGCGGCTACTTTTCCGGAATACATAAAGGAATTTCGTATTATTACGGTCTATGGTCGGTATTTCTTAAAAGTGTATTTTAACATGGTTATATCCCCATCAAATATAATGAAATTTTATTAGAATTTTAAAAGTATGTTTTCCTGTTGGGGCAGAGAATTGAAATTGTGGGCAGAGAATTGATAATTAGTTTAAAGGTCACACAAAATATTTCCGATAGGCTATGTATTTTTATTTTTTTTTTTTTTGTATGAAATTTGATAGTTATGAAATTTGGTATTTATGAATTTCAGGGAAATAATACAAGACTGTCGTTTATTAAGAATACATATTGTTTCGTACTTGGGGGTTCGTAAGTTGTCCGAGAATGAAAAGCGAAACTTGCAAAAATTCAGTGATTTATTCGCAGAAAGTTCCAGAAAAATACAGGTCTATAAACCAAGTATCAGCTTCAATTCAATCAGTAAACATAGCTTAAACAACAGCCGTTAACAGCAAAACAACATTACAAAATGTTTATCAATAACGCATAAAGCAAGTCTTATTCAAAGAGGCTCAAAGCAAAGCAAGCATTTGACAAAACTGACACAGATCTGAGATTGACTACCTTGGCTAAAAAAATGCTCCTTTTATACTATTCTATCGAACACAGACTGTTCTGGAAAATTCTCGTATCTCATCAGCCAATGAGATCAGAGCTTCCATATTTGTATATCCCTAATAAGGATTTTCTCGCCAAAGTCGCTAAAAAATCGCCAAATAGGGAAACAGTCGCCAAATTTGGCTCCAAATCCATTTCTTCCCTTATTGGAGCTTTGTAATGCGTTTTTAAAGGAAAATTAGGCTATTTTAACGCTAAAACGACTAGAAATGCACACAATTATCATTTTATCGACTTTCTAAACCTCTTTGAAAGAATTTATACAAAAATAAATGCAATTATTTACAATAATTGCATGATATACAAATATGTATAGAAAGAGAGATACAGCAGGTGGTTGAGGGGGGCGGCAGCCCCCCTCAGGAATGTATCTGATTATGGTAATAAGTCGATCGAATCAATATATCCTATTATATAATAAGGAATAAATAAAAATGACATATTGAATAATGTCTGATGCAAATAGGACGTTGAGGCTCCTGATCTGCAGATCCACTAGTCCTAGAAAATTTTTGTATGCTGTTAAAGTATCCTATCAGTATTATATTATGCTAAACTAAACCCAACGATTATGCAATGTAACCTCGCACCCGGGCGTTGTTTGAACAGTTACTAGCTTTTAGGAAAAGTGTTTTTAAGTCTACATAAACATGCATTGAATTGAGCGGTTCTACTTGATTTTGTAATCAAAATTTTGAGCTTTCCGGTGCATTCATCAAAATTTCTCCAAGTAATGCACAAAAAATAGAAAAATGAAAACCAAAATCTATGCCAAAAAGCCCCCCGGTCTTTCCTATCAGTGATAGTAATAGTACTTTTAGTACAAACATTACCTAGCAGAAAAATATTTTTAATCCATTGATACATTTTACTTCACACAATAATTCAATGGACTTAGCTAATTTTAATTAATAAGTAACAAACACTCAAAATCTATATAAAAATAGAAAATAAACATCATAGAAATAAAGAAGCATCACAAAACTGGCGTTGTAAAAATTATTACTTACAAACTTTGAATAAACACCATTAAATGCATTAAACTCGCAACAATTGTTTCGGGTCAAAAAAACACACGACCCTTCATCAGGCGAACAAAGTAAGCACGAGTGCTGCAGTCAAAGCGGCAACGCACCAACTTACAAACTTTGAATAAACACCATAAAATGCAATAAACTCGCAACAATTGTTTCGGGTCGAAAAAACACACGACCCTTCATCAGGCGAACAAAGTAAGCAGGAGTGCTGCAGTCAAAGCGTTGTTGCCGCTTTGACTGCAGCACTCGTGCTTACTTTGTTCGCCTGATGAAGGGTCGTGTGTTTTTTCGACCCGAAACAATTGTTGCGAGTTTATTGCATTTTATGGTGTTTATTCAAAGTTTGTAAGTAATAATCATAGAAATAGCTTTTATCCATTTCTCTTATAGGGATGGATGATGTCAGAAAAAACTGTTATTGTAAATCATTGTCTTAAAGATATAAAAATTTTCTCCCATAGGCATTAAAATGTATCAATATTATACATATCAAATTGTCTAGAAAACTAATTTTATTTTAACAAACTAATATTCTGAATCCTGTTTTTTTTTTTTTTCCAGTGTTTTTAAAATACTTCCTGCAAACTACTTTTTATTTCCCCCCCCCCCAACCTTAATTTGTTATAATTTAACAATGTATGCTAAACATATTTGGTTATTATTAAGTAGATTAACTGATAAATTCATTAATTATTATTACTATTATTATTTTGAATGCTGAAATTTGATGCAATTTTTTACCATTTAAACATAAAAAAAAAGAAAAAAAAAAAAAAGATTATTAATGGATTTACAAAATGACAACAAAATATGCTTAGAGTATGTTGTTAATAGAACCTGCTTAAAGGAATCTGGGACAAATTTTAAAATTTATTAATTAGTTTTTGAGAAAAAGATAATTAAAAAATGCATGTAAATGTAAAAAAAAAAAAAAAAAAAGATTTTTATTGTAATTTTAATTTTGACAATTTCTTTCAAAGATGTTGGAAAATCCATCCCTAATTCTTTTAAATATGTTCTATTAAACTTAAAAAAAAAAAAAAGAAAGTATTTTTTTAAACATATATCTGGAAGTTTTAGCATTTTTAGCATTTTGAAGATCATGAATTCATGAAAAAACGCAAACTGACGAAACACCCTTAAAGATTTCAAATCTGTAAAAAATATATCAAAAAACCATAAGAATTGTCGCCTGAGTATACATTTTACCAAAGAAATTTAATATATTTAAGTATATAAATGTTAAATGGAAATATGAGCTTTTATGTGAAACCTTCAGTCGTGTCCAGTCAAAAGTGATAATTCCCTTACTGTATAAAAGGAAAAACTACAAAAATTTATTTACAAGGAGACGGCAAGGTACTCAAATCAACGTAAGGTTATATGTGTAATCAGTACTCAGTATGAGAACTCATATGACCAAGCCGCAACACGCACCACGGAGTCATTATTAAGGGGGCGGGGGGAATAAAGTAAAAAAAAAAAAAAAAAAAAACTTTTAATATTATATAATATTTTGTTTTGATTTTTTTTTAATCTCTTTTATTTATTTATTTATTTATTTTCTCATTATTGATCAACAAATTGAATAATTTATAACCTACAATCAATAAAAACATAGAATTCAATTTTTCTAGTTTTCGTAACATCTTATTTGGAGTTTGTTTGACCTGATTGTATTTCTTTTGAGCCATGCCTCTATAGAAAAAGATTTACACGACAGAAAAAGGGTCCTGGGGGAAGGAGAAGGGCCCATATCTCGAACATCTATACTGTACCTGATGTGTCCTTCGATTTCGGCAGTCGCATTTTATGCTGTTGGACATTTTGTTAGTTTGCCTTGTATGCGTCAATACCATCTGAACATCGAGAATTATATATGAATGCAAATGAAGCCTATTTTCCAGAAGAAATTCTAAAGACGTCCTGCTCTTGTAAAAAAGCTGCATTTGCACTCTATAACAAAAAAAAAAAAAAAAAAAAAAACGACGCACCAAGAAGGAGTATTGCAAACTGGACACAAATTGACATACATACAGGTTTCGATGGAAAATGCGAAATCTTAAAGTTTGGCTGCCCTCGAATGAGCATGCGACGCTGCAGCGCATCTTAACTGCGCAATTGGTAGAATATTAAAAATGAGAAATTTTGATTCCAGGTCATAAATTCTTCGAGAATTTTATTCCGTCTACTCAGAGAGACAGTAACTGTGCTTCGCATACTGGTGCACAAACAACATGCACAGATATTGTTTGTGCTCAGAGGAACAAAGGAACAGGCTCAAAGGAACCGGTTGGTCTAATCTGCGAATTTTTTGACAATTGGATAGGAGCGGTACCACTACTAGATGATATTGAAAGGAGTGGGTGAACCATGGCCGAACACAGCGTCAGGGAGAAAGCGGCCGGCCTAAAGAGAGGACAGAAAGTGAGAACTAGTCAATTGCAAAGCGGTACTCAAGGCTCCAATTCATCATTATCGTCAATCCTACGTGCAACTGGCACTTCAGTAACTTCAAAGTCCCTTAAGAGGCAGCTCAGTGAAATGGGAATGAGCTCAGTCCCCAGATCCTTCTTCCACTGAGAACGTTTGGAGCATAATAACACGGGTTCTACAACCAACTCGGGATTTTGCCAATCTAACTAACCTATTGGACAGAATTTGGCACGATACTTCACAGGAGCTCATTTCCCAACTCTATCAATTAATACCAAGCCGAATAATTGCGTACATAAGGGCCAGAAGTGGACCAACGCGTTATTGACTTGTTTAATTTGTGAGGCCCTTTTTCTTGATTAAGTCATTCAAATTTTCTGAAACTGTAATCGATTCCTTTTCTCCACATGTACATCACATCTACCAATTTTTGTCCCATTCGAATAACTCTTTCTTGGTGCGTCGCTTTTTTTGTTATAGAGTGTATTTGTTGTGCAAGTTCGGTTTCTTGATTTTATGATAACTATCATCCAGGTTCTTGCATTTTAAAAGGTAAATGATTACTAATTTCTTATGCTATAAACATTTATCGTGTGTATTCATTATATTTAATAACGTATTCTTGAATGAAAAATATATAGTAATAATTTTGTATTTCGTATACGTTCTATTTAAATTTATTTGTCTTTTATAAATTTCGATTATTAGAAAGTAATCAATCATTAAATTTGTCCTTCAATAACTTAAAAAAGTTCAGAAAAAAAATTATCATAAAAAAATATCACATAGCAGTAAGAATTTTTTTAACTTAATTTTTTTTCTCAATAATAACAAAGAAGTGCGTGCTACGACTCGGTCATATGAGTTCTCATACTGACTGAGTACTGATTACACGCATTGATTTGAATACCCCACACACTTGCCATCTCCTTGTTAGTTAAAATTTAAAATTGTGTTAATTTATCTAGTTAGCTAGAGAAAACTAATTTTGCACTAGCAAAAATCTGTTTGTAGATAACTTTTTTTTCCCCCTTAAACAAATTTTCAATGATTCCCAAGCAGCACAGAAACGTTCTCTGAACGTTCAAAAATTGTTCTGCTAACATGTTCTAAGAACGTTCACTTTGAACGTGTTATAGACGTCTATTTGTCCATCTTGAAGATGTACAATAGTACGGTTCAGAGAACGTTCAATGAACGTGTAACTATCACCATCGGTGTTATAGAAACGTTCTGAGAACGTTCTATGTATACGGTGTCAGAACGTTCTAAACGTTTTTAGAACGTTTTCAAAACGTTATACACATTTTCAGAACGTTCTAGAAAACGTACTGTAAACGTTTTAAAATAGTGTAGTTAAAAAAGAAATGTGACGTCATTATAAAAAATCACCTCAGTACGGGCGTTTAGAAGTAAAAAGTACATAGCTGATGACGAATAATGATACAACACATGAACAGGGATACGAATTACTTTTTTTTTTCATTTCAAATTATGTTTGAGAAATTTTAACATCCTTACTATTCCTTTAATTTTAACGTATATGCATGAAAAATTCTATATTATATGACAGTTTCCCACCAAAAAGTGTCATAACGTCTTTTTATCCCTTAAAAAGTTTTTGCATTTTTTAAAATTTCTTTTTTTCCCCTAATCTGAAGATAATGAAGTTATAGTATTAATCACAAAACTTTGAATAAACACAATAAAATGCAAGAACTCGCACCAACTGTTTCGGGTCAAAAGAATACACAACCCTTCATCAGGCGAGCAATGTAGGTGCGAGAATTGCAAACAAGCACATTGAGTGTGTTGAATGCGTTGCCGCTTTGTTTGTAGCAGCCGTGCTTTGTTTGTAGCAGTCGCGAGTTCTTGCATTTTAGGGTGTTTATTCAAAGTTTCGTAATTAATACTATAACGTCATTATCTTCAGATTAGGGAAAGAAAGAAATTTTTTAAAAATGCAAAAATTTAAGGAATTTGTTAAGGGATATAGAGACGTTATGACACTTTTTGGGAATTACTGTCATAAAATATGGAATTTTTCATACATATACATTGAAATTAAAAGAATAGTAAGTATGTTAAATTTTGTCAAACATTATTTGAATTTAAAAAAAAATAATAATAATAATATTTTATATCCCTGTTGCTGTGTAGTATCATTATTCTTCACCTGCTATGTACAACTAAACTCTTGAATTATTTTGCTTGTTTTAATCCTTGTGATTCCGAATGCGTCATCCTATGATTAATGTTTGTTTTTCATGGTTGTTTTCTGTCTGATTCTCTGATTTCTTGAACTAAATAATTTATTCCAATTTATTCTTCATTTTTAACTTCAATTAATTTCTTGTACGATAGGGTGCCCGCTAGCAATTTGCTATTATAGCTGCTAACGAACGAAATCGTACACTGTTGCTCAACGACGAAAAAGGTCACCCCTGACGAGTTCTTTTTTTTTTTTTTTTTACCGTTCTAAGCTTTTTCTTAAAAAAATTTTTTTTTAATGATGTCTTAATTTTTTATTTCCTCGTTGCTTGTTTGTATCTTTTGATTTGAGTTTCATGTGTTTTTTACGCACCGGCAAAATTATTAAAATTGCAACTAACAATATAGGAATAAATTTATGATTAGACTGAAGTTAAATAAAATAAAAATAATCTGGTGTGTCACTCACACGACTTTCTCTTACCCTGAAATTTAATACTATAAATATAGGTTGGAGATTAAGGTGTAAGATAACGAGTACTGTTGTGTAAACCTATGTTAAACAATTCATATTAGGCTTCGGAAGTGTTTTATATGATAATTAGTTCTGTGTGAGGGGGGCTACCGCCCCCCTCAACCCCCCGTTTCATTAATGCACCTACATTTACATAGAATTTAATTCGGTTATTAAAAAATATTTCTCTTTTTAAAAAATAATTTATTAAAATTATTATTTAAAAAAAATATCTTTTATGATAAGGCAGACGATTTCCATATTAGAGAAGTAGTTTAACACCAAATATCCAAAAAAAGTCCATTTTATTCTCAATATTAAAAAAAAAAAGTACGATTTTTTTTCTAAGTTTTTTTTTCGTTAAAAGTAAAAAAAAATCGATAACTTTGTTTTAAATTATCGCAGATCGATGGTTCAACCATTCGTTTTAAAGGTATTTTCGAGCTCTTTTGAAAGATACCCATCATGAAAATTTACTCCCCTCGAGGGGGGACTTCCCCCCCAGGGGGGGAGGCGAGGCTCCTACATACACAAAAACATTTTCCCAGTTAACTGTCTCTATTACAAAAAATATATATTTGTTTCATTTGGTTTAGTGCAATCTATAGACGTTAAACTCTATTTTCCTGCAATTTTCCCCATAGACGTAATGTATTAGAATACTCTTGATTGTCCCTGTACACGAACCATTTGCTTGATCTTAACGAAAAGCTTACTGTAGCATCCCTATATGATACACATTCAGAATACCAAGTTTGAACTTTCTGCCATAATTTGTTTTTGAGATATGCTGATAACAGACAGACACACACACAGACACACAGACACACAGACACACACACAGACACACAGACCATTTGCTAAAAACATGATTTTCGTATTCAGGGGACCTCAAAACGTGTAAATATAACAAAATCTCGCGTTCGAAAATTTGAGCCTAAAACAATACTTTCTCTACCTTATGGGTAAGAGAAAGTAATAAATAAATAAAAAATAAATATTTCAATAAATCACAATCAATCTCCCCAGTTACTTAAATTTTTTATAATTTCCTTCTCATTGTTCTATTTGGTTTCAGTGATCCTATATCTGCTGCTTGGCTTTAACTAAGATTAAAAATTCATTTATACATATATATATATATATTAATTTTTTTTTTAAATACAGGGTGCAAAGCATAGTCACGAGAATACCTTTATCTCCGCAACTATTGGTCGCAAATATATAGTTTCAGTTACAAAATGTTTTAAAAAATATGAGCACTTACTTTTTGCTTACTTTTTTTTTTTTTTTTTTGTAAATACATTTTCTTATTGGAGGACATCTGAGACCAATTGTTGCGCAAATAAAGGCCTGCTCTCGACTTTGCACCCTGTATATTCTAAAAATTTCTGGGTACTACTTTGTAAGTCCATGGATAGTTTATAAATATATTTGAATGCTGAAGTTCATAGAAAGTTTTAATATTCCAACATAAAAAATAATTTCGAAAATAAATGTACCAATACACCGCTAAAATAATATATAATTGAGTTTAGAATATATTGTTAATTTATGATAATAAGAAGTTGAAACGAAAAATTAAAAATTAGTTAGAAGGAAGAAATTTAAATAATTTCTAAATACTTAAATATATATATATATATATATATATATATATATATATATATATATATATTAATCAAAATATTTTTCTAAAATATTTAACATACTTCATATTTTTAAATTTCAGTGCAAGTGTGTATACATATTTTCAGTTTACAGCAGCAGTTTACAAAAATGATGTTTGCAGGTATTTAAATTTATTCCACATGGCAATGTAATTGGTATTCTTTAAATGTTTAAATTTCTTTAAATTGAGTCAACGCAATTTTTACTCATTTGATGTAATTATGCTATCATGGCATATTAAATAATTAATAAATGTAAATATTATTATTATTAATAAATAATGTAGTAAGTATATTATTTATAATTAATGTATCATTTCTTAGTATATCATTTATTTACTTATTAATATCGTATTTTTTTTTTGTTTTAAAAGCAGAATATGTTTTTTTTTTTTTTTTTTTTTTTTTTTTTTATAAAGATGTGGAATAAAATTGAATTGAATCTTTGTTTTAATATGCAGTTAAACAAGTTCATATATTTTATTTAATAAATAACAGTAAAGAGATATTTAAAATTTTAAGTCGGTGAAACTTAGGATATTATTTTAAAAATATGCAATTTGCATAACCTAGATTATATATACAAGCATATAAACATTAAATAAATACTTCAAAATTTAAAAAGAAAAGGAAAAAAAGAATTACAAACCTTCTTAATTTTCTTCATAAGAAGTTTCAAGAAAACACCCTTGCAACTAGCATTTTAAAACACATAATGACCAGTCTGGAAGGGCATTCACTTAAAATTAGCTCTCATCTTTTAAACTCTTTATGTTACTTCTTCATTCAGAAACATAATAACCAAAAATAGTCATTTTAACAATTTCCATCTCAGAAGACTAAATTAATAAAATGAATCCACAATTTCTAAGCGGTTTTCTGTAACAGGAGCAGTTTTTTCTGTGATACAACGCTGCTTACAAGTATCAAAAGTTAGGCTTAAGAACTTACGCAGATATGAAAATGATTGTTTAATTGATATTAAAATAAGACTTTAATAAATAGAACATAGAGACTATTACAGGTTAAAAATATTACATTTTTACCTTTTCTAAAGCTTATCCAAGTCATTATAACGCTAAAACTGAACAAAACAGATTACATGTTTTAAAATTACCGCCTCACATAACGACACGACATTCCCAAGACCTGGCGCTCGCGTTTGACTTTGCACGTTCAGCGAGAATTAAATAAATGCAATCCACAGATGCCAATTTCATCTGCCCTTCCCTTCTTACATCCGCAATAATCATGTTTCAAAGTTCAACATTTGAAACAGAAATTTATTAGGCATTTATAGCTGTAGAAAACATATAGTCAATATTTTAAGGAAAAATGGAGCTGAGTTAAACAATTATTTAAATTTTTATAAAGTATTTTAAAAACTTAAGAGATCACTTTATTTTTTCATTTTAAAATCTCGAATTAAACGGAAAAGCATATTTTGTTTTAGTGTATATTTCAGTATTGAATAAAATATTCAGTGAAAGGATAAGAAATGGCATACACTTTATTTTTTCTGTATACATAAAAAGAATGCAATGGATGCATGGAAATTTTCGACTTAGGGTTTTAACACTCCTTGAGACGTCCTTGATAGGATTCGACAATTTTTAGAACTTGTTTGCGCATCTTAATAAAATGTTGTGGAAATTGTATCTGAAGAATCAGTGGACAGAATTTAACCTAACTTGATATTTAGTTGAAATTTTATTTAAACTAGCTCTGATTAATTTTTGGAATATATGACCTAATAGGTGCTCAGCTATTATGTAATCCCCCCCCCCCTCTTCCATGTAACGGAGGGCAGTATCTCAGTTTCTATTGAATAAAACCGCAACAAACTTGATATGTGAGATAGATATTATGTTAAACTATGATGATCTAATTTGAGCATATATTGATTGAGAGGTGGCACTACTGTGCTGTAACTCAATCCCGTTTAAAGGAAAGCAATATCTCAGATTATTATTATTAATATTATTAAAAATTCACTAACATGAGTATGTGAAATATATATTATGAAAAACTATGATAATTCAGTTTGGGTATATATCGGCCGATATAGTATTTTGCAATTTTTCTAGATAGCTATACCTCAGCATGTGTTAGTGAAATCTGCAACAAATTTAATATGTAAAATTTTAGTTTTGAGATACAGTGTTTATTAAATTTTTTTTCATGTTAATCGGTTAAGTGGTGCTGTTATGTAGAATGTTACAGAATAAAGTAGTGCGATGGGTAGAAGATTTCTTTTAAACAGTTTAATTAAAAGAGAATGGCTACGTAAAATTTTCATCTATTAAGAAAATAATTTTTGAAATAATATTAAATAATTTTTTTTTATTAAAATTTATTAAATAAAATTTGGATTTAAAAAATAAATAAATAAGTAAAATAAGAACAATCAAAGAGAGTAATGATTTAAAAACATTATCAATATTGGTAATTTACCAGTAACATTCAAACTTAAATAGAATCATAAATAAAATATAATAAAAGTTTAAAATTATGCTTAAAGAAAGAAAAAAAAAAAAAAAAAAAAAAAACTCATTTCTGTAACTTCCCGATGAGTATTAGTGACCGCGAGGTTCTACTCTCGAACCTTACAGACGGGAAATGTTGGTTTCGATTCCTGGTCGCGCTCGTCGACTTAGGTTTTCGGAGTTGTCCGTGATTTTCTTTGAAACTCGCGTAAATAAGGGTTAGGCATTCTTAGAATGATTTCCACGGAGGGCACACCATCCAGACCTAGGACCCTCATGTAGTTAGTTTATTTTAATCCTAACACCAACACTCAATGAATATAACGAAATCAAAACTGAATCTGGGCATTTTGTCCTATTCGTAATAATCTCACTGAGACAGAACGTTTTTTGACGGTGTTACATTTAAACGTTTTGTATAGAACTAAAATTGTACGTTTTATGGAAGGTACAAGGCACACTTTTTTAGAACGTTCTAAATAATACAATTTTTGAACGGCTAATGGAACGTTCTTTTGACACGAAACACGGTGTTTGAACTATTGTAACCGTTATTAGACGTCCAAAGAACGTTCCGGTGCTACTTGGGAAGAAGCATGTCTTCGCCAATACCTCTCCGTCTTCAGAATTAAACAGTTTCCCACTGGTTTTTTCAGCTAAAATGTTTCCTTTTTAACGAAATGCATAGGAAATTTTGATTTCTAGCAGTTAGCTGTAACACTTTTATATTTTGTTGAGCATACTAATGATGATTTAAAACGCCGTAAGAAAATATATCATGATACGCAATTAATTACTGTCATAGGTATAAGTTGAATTAAGTAAGTTATGTAGAGAGCATTTATAAGAAAAGTGTAAAAAATATCTATCATGTATAGTATATATATATATATTTAATTAAATGATTGATATCTTTGGCTGTACAATTTTTATATGTTATTCACACTCAAATATACTGTTAGAAAATATAACTTGTGAAAACAGATTAATATATATATATATATATATATATATATATATGTATATTACGCACATTATTAAATAAAATATAGCAACTTTATTGTTTATATTCAAGTTGTAAGAAATATATTTTATTGAATACTTTATAAAATGTGTGTTAAAAATTCAGTACTTTATAGAGTATTTTAATTTTTAACATTTACCTGTAATTTTTGTTTTACGCTTTGTTGAATCTGTTAATGGTATCCAAAATACCGTTGGAAAATATAACATTAAGCAAAAAGCAATAATACATTAAAAAACTGGAGTTAAAATACATATAAGCAGAGTCTTGCTTTTTCTTCCAAAGTAGCAGCATGTATTTTTCACCTGAGGAAGAAATATCACGTCCTTTCGAAACCATTGGTGCTTACATTTATTATTGTTGTTATTATTATTATTATTTTGTGTGTGTGTGTGACGAAGTTTTTAAGTTTAAATAAAGTAAGCCAAAGAATGTGTTTCTTTCTCAAATTAATTAATAAATTGGGATAAATATAACTTTTAGATTTATTTTTGAAAAAAAAATGCAAAAAATTTTTAACATATTGTTGTTGTAATGTTATTTTAATGCCTCCTTGGTAATATGAATCAATATCCAAAAGCACAATTGAGAAAAATCTTTTAACCTCATTCTGTTGTTGTAACAATTTGAAATTTTAATATTAATTACATAGAAGACAATCAAATATTATTCACATTGAATAATTTAAAATTTCTAAATATATCTCTGAAATACTTTTGATAATTTTATTACTTCCATTACCCGACTACCGTAGGTAATGGAAGTATTGTATTCGGTCAAAAAGTTCGATGTCGAGTTTTCACCTGATTTACATGTTTTAAGGTCTTCTGAGTCCAAAAAAGTAGATTTTAGCAATTTGCCAGTGTGTGTGTGTGTGTGTGTATGTTGGGAATTTTCTGACTATCATATCTCCTAAATTAACAAAGATAAAACTACGAAACTTCAGAATTATCAGCTTTCTCTTATAGGAAATTTGTTAGGTGCATACTTCGTTAGATCAATTTCATGTATTCTGATCACATTATTTTTAAAAAATGCATATAATGCCTGTAATAGTGGTAAATGGAAGTCGTGTGGTTACTTCACAACATATATATATTTTTTTTAAACTGCTTAATCAAATAACTAATAAACGAAAATGTTGCATTTTAAATTGGTTCAAAGTGACTAATAAAACAAAGTACTATTTTAATTATTGATATAGCTCCAAGATTGTTCAAGTTGAATACAAACATTTTAAAAACTTATAGAATATTTTAACTTATCGCATTTGTCATTAATTTTTTATATGTATATATCTTGTTGAATAGGCTAATAGCACTCAAAAATATCCTTACAAAATGAAACTAGTTTGAAGCAAAAATATGTTTTTCCTAACATTAATTAATAAAGTGAGATTAAAAAAAAAAAAAAAAAAAAAAATCATTTTGATTCATTTATGATTTTAAAAAAGGGTAGTAAAGTTTTAAAAGACCTTATTAATATTGTTTTAAGAGTCTGTTCTAATATTAATTAACTTAAGTCAGTCAGTCAAGGACACAAAGATCCATTAAACTTTTTCTGTTATTAAAACAACACTTGAATTTCTAATATTAATTACATTGAAGACTTTTGTATAGAAATATATTGAAGATCTTTAGGTTTAAAAATACACTTTCCAATTACTTTTGATTCATTTCATTTATTGAAATGTTTAACCAAATAGCCAATTAAGGGAGATATCACATTTCAACTTAATTTTGAATGACTGAAAAACAAGACAATATTGCATTTAAATAATGTCAAGCATTTAAAGTATTTTTTCCTTTAGTATAAATAATACTTCGACGCTTAAATTATAATTATACATTCTACTTAAAAGCAGAATTGATTAAATACAAGTTAGCAATAAAAATGCTTTCGTTGAATATGCTCTATGCGGATGTTAACAAATATCCGTTTACACGTTGTTTCATTTTAATAATGCTCTTAAATACGTTCAGCTGATAATTTATTCATTACTACGAAAATAAATCATTACTTCATAGAGATAAATGATAATAATTATGATTTAAAAAAACATTTTCTGGAGTTTTAGTTTTGTGTTAGTAATATAGTAATTTATATTTTAAAAGATAGTAGATATACTAATAGTTGTTTACAGTTCTTCTAATTCAAAGTAACATATTTAATTGTGAATATATATATATATATTGATTGACTTCTTTAAGTACAAAAAATACAAATATTATTAAATTCGATGTAGCAGTGGTATTATTTTTTGTTGTAAACGCTGACTTTAGAACAGGGCCCGACTTAGAGTACCTGCAGCCCCGGGGCAAGCCTATTCTGGGGGGCCCCCTTGCAGTGGCATAAGAGGTCTTTAGGTTGCAGAATTTCTGTATTCGCCTGTAGAGGGGCCCCTTCCAGAAGGGGGGCCCAGGGCATTTGCCCCGTATGCCCTGCCGTAAGTCGGGGCCTGCTTTAGAAAATATGCTCTACAGAATATTTTCGTAGGGAATAGCACTCATTTAGTATGATAGAAAAATACTTCATAGAGAGAAGAGTTGAAAAAAACAAGCTATAGCTAGTAAATTTTCACGAACATGACATAATCTGAATGTTAAATTACGTTTGAATGAATTAGTTACAACTTAATCATAATTTCTCTGCAACAGTTTCTTTATTTTTATTTTTTTTATTTCTTTTTAATTTTCACACCGTTTTACTTTTATCCGTTTATTTTGCGTAGGCAAATATTTTGCACTTCCTACTGAAGGAAAATATAGTTGTGAAAAATAAATGCATTTAAAAACTTCATTTATACTTATTTTATCAAAGATTTCCCGTTTTGATGCATTGAACGAAAACAGTCAGCCGATTATCAATAACTTAATATTTCGATTTATTTTTTATTATTAATTTTTTATTCTTTAAAATGTAAATAAAACGCAATCATTTAGCTCCTTCACTTACAGAAATCGAATAGAATTTTCACATAGAAAAAATACAAGCAGTATGCGTTTTAACATTTTTGGAGTACAATGTTGATTTTTAAGGCTCATCCTATTCAATACCGGGAGTTAAAAGTACCCATCTCCCATCTTTATCTATATTAATAAAATCAGAGTTTTGTCTGTAAATTTGTCGGAATCGAAAAATTTTGCGATATC
Organism: Salticus scenicus; assembly: GCA_963930645.1. NCBI lineage: Eukaryota > Metazoa > Arthropoda > Arachnida > Araneae > Salticidae > Salticus > Salticus scenicus. The sequence goes on from OZ005654.1 coordinate 119,349,530, forward strand.
TTCACGTTTCACACCCCATGAAAGCCGAAAATGACTTCAGAAAATTTTGCCTGTGTGAGTGTGTGTGTGTGTGTCTGTGTGTATGTCATCGTGTCCGAATGTCGCTTTTTTTGGCCGAGCATCACTCGAGAACGGCTGGACGGAATTCAACGACGCTTGGCAGGAATTTAGGTCTTCACCCAACTTAAAATTATATCTATCAACTTTTCGGAAATTCCCCCCCCCGTTCCCCCCCTAGGGGGTAAAAGACTAAAACACGTTTGTCCGGGCATCACTTGAGAACGGCTGGACGGAATTCAACGACGCTTGGCAGGAATTTAGGTCTTCACCCAACTTAAAATTATATCTCTCAACTTTTCGGAAATTCCCCCCCGTTCCCCCCTAGGGGGTAAAAGACTAAAACACATTTGTCCGGGCATCACTCGAGAATGGCTGGACGGAATTCAACGGCGCTTGGCAGAAACTTAGGTCTTCACCCAACTTGAAATTATATATATAAAAATTTTCAAAATTATAATTAGTGTTTAAATTGTGGGTAAAAAATGCCTGCGCATAAATATCTTTTCACTAAAATGCTTTGAATGAAAAAATGAAATATAAAAATAAATTTTTAAGTTAAAGACTTTTGTATTCGCGTGATTTTCACTACAAATTATGAAAAGATTGAAATGAAGTGTTGCCATCTAAGTTTCATACTTTAATTAATTTTAAAAAATCTAATTGTCGTATCGAAAAACTGTTTACACCCCAGGATTCAGAAAAATCACCTCTTTCATTTGGTACTGAATTTGTAATGATAGGTCCGATATTTCTAATTTATTTTTCCCTTTATCCGTTTTCCCGTTGCCTCTAAAATTTCATACTTTAGTTATTTTTTTAAAATCTAATTGTCGCATCGAAAACCTGTTTGAACCCCTGGATTCAGCAAAATCGCCCCTTTCATTCGGTATCAAATTTATAAATATAGGTCTGATATTTCTAATTTATTTTACCCTTTTTCCGTTTTCAACCCAGATTCGATATGGAACAGCTTTAGTATTGGATCCCTTTGGCAAAATTTGAAATTCGGCACCGAAGTAGCTCGGACGTTTCTCGCCAAGATCTTTAATTGCACAATTGAGATAGCCATTTCAGTTCATCGCAAAAATGGCTTAAAATATTTAAAGTCACCAAAGGGTTCCGATACTTAAGCTGTGCTTTTTGTATTTATTAGTGCTAGAGGCCTATTTCAGTCGGTACAGTTGTCGAATTTTTTATAGGCCACTCTTAATTAGTGCTAGAGGCCTATTTCAGTCGGTTTATTTAATGGGGATTTATTGAATGAAGTCCCCCCCAGGCACAACTTTGACATGAGTCCTCCCCTGGCCCAACTTTGACATGAGACTCCCCAGGCCCAACTTTGACATGACTCCCCCCCAAGGTACCCCTATTTCAGTCGGTACAGCGTTGTCGAAATTTTATAATACACTCTTAATAGTGCTAAGGGCCTATTTCAGTCGGTTTATTGAATGTGGATTTATTGAATGAAGTCCCCCCAAGGCACAACCTTGACATGAGTCCCCCCCAAGGTACCCCTATTTCAGTCGGTACAGCGTTGTCGAATTTTTATAATACACTCTTAATAGTGCTAAGGGCCTATTTCAGTCGGTTTATTGAATGGGGATTTATTGAATGAAGTCCCCCCAAGGCACAACTTCGACATGAGTCCCCCCCAAGGTACCCCTATTTCAGTCGGTACAGCGTTGTCGAATTTTTATAATACACTCTTAATAGTGCTAAGGGCCTATTTCAGTCGGTTTATTGAATGGGAATTTATTGAATGAAGTCCCCCCAAGGCACAACTTTGACATGAGTCCCCCCCCAAGGTACCCCTATTTCAGTCGGTACAGCGTTGTCGAATTTTTATAATGCACTCTTAATAGTGCTAAGGGCCTATTTCAGTCGGTTTATTGAATGGGGATTTTTTGATTGAAGTCCCCCCCAAGGCACAACTTTGACATGAGTCCCCCGCAGGCCCAACTTTGACATGAGTCCCCCCCAAGGTACAACTTTGACATGAGTCCCCCAAGGCCCAACTTTGACATGAGTCCCCCCCAGGCCCAACTTTGACATGAGTCCCCCCAAGGCCCAACTTTGACATGAGTCCCCCCCCAAGGTACAACTTTGACATGAGTCCCCCCCAAGGGACACCTTTGACATGAGTCCCCCCCCCAGGCCCAACTTTGACATGAGTCCCCCCCAGGCCCAACTTTGACATGAGTCCCCCCAAGGCCCAACTTTGACATGAGTCCCCCCCAAGGTACAACTTTGGCATGAGTCCCCCCCCCCAAGGCACACCTTTGACATGAGTCCCCCCAAGGCATACCTCCCCCTCATTGGGAAAAAGAGAAAAAACGTTGTTTTGCGGCTATAAGACAGTTTGGACTGCCAACGTTATTTGTTACAATATCTGCAGCTGAAACACATTGGTTTGATTTAATGAAAACTTTATCATGGAATTTAGATCGTCACTAATTAACTAAAGAAGAATTTGTCGATATTAACAAGTTTAGCAGTAGGCCTCTGGCACTAAATTAAAATCTGTCAATGTCAGATTTTCATGTTTTAAATAATGAAATAATGTCGTGTCTGTATAATTTTTATTTTTTATTTATTTTTTTTATTTATAATACTGTCTATTAAAGACTTCTGTGGTCACGAAATTTGGTGCGTAAATTGTTTGTATGCATCCGGCACTTATTGTAACTGCATTTCACGAAATTCGAAATCCCCCCCCCCCCTTCTCGGAGTCGGAGGGCAATAAACATGTGTAAAAACATGTTTTTCCGTTTGAATTCGCTTTGAATTATCTTAGAATGGCGAATTTTGGTGTGTGGATATTGATTAAGTGTACGCATTATGTACATTAGTGGGATTTTGCAAAACTTCGAACTCATCCGCTGAGGGTGGGGAAGTAAGAAGTGGGTAAGTTGTGCCGAAGACAGTGGGGACCCAGACTCCTAACATTGGGAGCGAGAAAACCTCTACCAATCACAGCGAGAACTTAGGTTATTAATAAAGATATGGCATTTTGACAAATCATTTAAGTTTAACGTCCAGCGAAGCGGGCAAAGCCTGCTAGTAGATAATAAAAGTTATAGTATTCAGGTTATTAAATTATACTTTACTAGCAGGCAACGCCCGCTTCGCAGGTCCCTATTTTTAAATGAATCACTCTAATTACTGAATTCTCAAAATTGTATTCATTTTTATCACGTGAAAAGAAAAGAGAAACAAAATCTGATTAGGAAAAATGTCGCACCGGGTTCTCACTGCCTTCGGAAAAAATTCCCAAAATGCTCTAACTCTTATTTCTATTATTTTCCCCCTTCGCCCCCTTCCCGTCTATCCTAATAATTTTACAAATTCGAAAATATCCGCAATCGATTTGTCGGTATCAAAAACCACTATGCACCAGTTTTGAACTATCTATCTCTATTTTTATTTTTTGACCCCTCCGTTCCCCCCCCCTTCCCGCCCCTCCCAATAATTTAAAAAATTCGAAAATATCCGCAATCGATTTGTAGGTATCGAAAACATCTATGTACCAATTTTGAATGATCTAACTCTATATTACTTTTTTTGCCCCTCCGCCCCCCACCTTCCCGGCCCTCCTAATAACTTTACACTTTCAAAAATATCCCCATTCGACTTGCAGGCCACTAAAACCTATCTGTACCAATTTTGAACGGCCTAACTGTATTTCTATTTGTTTTTGCCCATAGCCCCCCTTACCGCTCCACCCCCCCTTACCGCCCCACCTAATAATTTTACAACTTTGAAAATATCCGCAATCGATTTGTACGTATCGAAAACCTGTATATACCAATTTTGAACGATCTAACTCTATTTTTATTTTTTTGCCCCCCCCCCTTCCCCCCCCCTTCCCGGCCCTCCTAATAACTTTACACTTTCGAAAATATGCCCATTCGACTTGCAGGCCTCGAAAACCTATCTGTAAAAATTTTGAACGGCCTAACTGCATTTCTATTTGTTTTTGCCCCATAGCCCCCCTTACCGCCCCACCCCTTTCCCGCCCCTCCTAATAATTTTACAACTTCGAAAATATCCGCAATCGATTTGTAGGTATCGAAAACCTCTATATACCAATTTTGAACGATCTAATTCTATTTTTATTGTTTTGCCCCCCTCCCCCCCCATCTTCCCGGCCCTCCTAATAATTTTACACTTTCGAAAATAACCCCATTCGACTTGCAGGCCTCGAAAACCTATCTGTACCAATTTTGAACGGCCTAACTGTATTTCTATTTGTTTTTGCCCCATAGCCACCCGCCCCCCCCTGCTGCCCCACCTGGGGGCTGAATTTCTAAAATTCCAGAAATTGGTTTTTAGATATTTGCATTAGCTATATTTTAGAGCAAAAATTTCACGTATATCTATTTTTTTGTTTGAGATATGTAGGATTATGCGAAATCACGTTTTACGCATGTGAAATCACGTTTTGCCCCCCCCCCCCCCGCCCCCCTTGGGGACCGAATTTGGAAAATTTCAGAAATTGGATTTTAGACATTTGTATTAGCTATATTTTAAAGCAAAAATTTTACGGATATCTGTTTTTTTGTTTGAGATATGAAGGATTTTGTGAAATCACGTTTTGCCCCCCCCTTCCCCCCTTGGGGGGCAAATTTTGTAAAATCGCTTCTTAGTGGATGGCTACATCATAGAAAGAACATTGTCACGAAATTTCATGCTTCTAGGTACAGGGGTTTGGTCTGGGCGATAATGAATCACCCCCCCCCCTCACTCAGGAAGTGTTCTTTTATATATATAGATTACAGTCATAAAAAACATTCATATGAAGAAAAAATATCAAATAAACATAAATGTACTTTTATAAGACATAAAATTCTTAGAGTCATTATTATATTTATGTTCAATAATATAGCAAAAATACATTAGATTACAAAGAATTCACAAATTAAGAACAAGTTAATTTAAATTTGTCCTTTATCACTTAATTAAAGCCTAATTTCAAAATTTTATGCATTCGATTTAAAATAATCTATCGAAGTTATATATTAAATGACTATTATTTTATTTTTATTATATTTCAGAAATAATTTTTAGAATTATTAATGTGGAAATTTTTTGTCGAATGTTTGATAAACAGTTGTTTATAATAATGAAATCAGTAATATAATTCATCAGATATTTTTTTTTTTTCTGAATTTAACGATGTATTTTCTAATAATTGAAAAAATTTTAAATTAAATTATATAACCAGATGCCTTAAATGATATACTTTTATGTTCAAATATTAGTGTTCTTTTACAGAATGTTTAAACTATATTTTTAGTTATTTTACTATATTTTAAAAAATTTATTCGTGGAAATGAGCTTCACTTAACAAACTTCAAATACGTGTTATAGCAAAGAAGCAAAGATTATGATACCTTATATTTTCAGAGCATTTTGAATACGCAAATAACTTGTATACATGTTTGAATTAGTAGTTTTTATTGTATTTTACTTCCTACAAGCAAGTCTACCTGGCGTTCGTTGCCCAGGTGAAAATAGTGTTTATAGAATTTTGAAAATAAAGAAAGAACTAATTTTTTCGCAGCTGCCACTACAAAGATTTTTCATGGTTGTGTGAATGATCAATATTAGCATATTGATAAATATGCTAATATCGATATATAGCTAAAAATATAACAATAAATTCTATTAATGAGCTGTTTTTTTCATAAAATTACAGTAGAACATTTAATTTAGAAATCGATTAATACTGTGATTGATGAAAATGAGATTGTCAAGTATCCTAAATTCTGCAGCAGAAGCCTTTCCGTAAGAAAGATACATTTTTAAAGAGTTCTTTTCCCTTACATATAGATACTAAGTCACAGATTTTCGTTACTTGTATGAATTTTAAGTTAAAAAAATTTATTTAAACGTTCTAATTAAAAAAGTCTTTTTAAATGAAACAAGAAAGAAAAACCATGCAGTACGCATTGATTAGTAACACATTCCAACTGTGCGTAATTCTTGTATCGTATAACATTTAATATTCTTTGCCTACGATATCATACAACAGACAGAAGGACTGAAAAGTATGTAGATAGTCTAATTGATTTAAAATCATTCTTAGGCATTTTGGAAAGTGTTAAAAAGGCTTAACGCAAAAGAAAATGCAGCCATTAGATTATAATTACAGCTTTTAATTTATATATTAGTGCAGCCCTGTAAATCTGAAAGTTAATCATATTATATTCTATACAGAACATTCTTTTAGAATATTAACAATACATGTCAATGTTTTTATGATTTTTACAGTAGAAAGCTTTTTAAATATAACTTTTAAAAATGTATTTCCTAAAGCGTAATGCATTGGCCTTTTTTTTTTTTTTTTTTTTTTTTTTTTTGAACCTGTACACAAACTAGATGTACAGAACCTATTAATGTCATTTTAAATAGGGAACATTCCATAGTGAACTTGATTGTACCATTTTTTAAAAATTCTCAAAATATTTACGGACTCTAGGAGCTGGAAGCAAACAGATAGGCAGATAAACAATAGGACAGAACAATACACAAATTAAAATCATATTCTCACTAAAATTATAAGAAAGTGATAGACGCTTAATGTAAACAAATGTAGCAAATTTTTATTAATAGCTCTTATCGTAACTGAATATTTTTGCGTGGCTCTGTAAATCTAATGCTAATCATACTATATTATATAGAAGGCATTCTTTTGTGCATACGAATAATATATTTCAATTGCATTAAGCTTATTGCAAAGAAATATTATTATTATTTGGTTTACAAAAATAACTCTCACAGAACGCATTGCTTTGGAATACTTTCAAGTATCCCTGTACACAAACCATTCAGAAATGTATTCTATTTTACATAGGAAACAGCCGATAGGAAACTTGAGTAACATATTAAAATTTCATTAAAGTTTCTATACAGTAAAGGTTTATAGAAACGCCTCTTATAGAACACAATGCTTTCGAATACTTCTGGGTGTCCCTGTACACAAACCATTAGCGGTATTTACACCCTTTCCAGTATGAAACATCCTATAGTGAAATTCAATAAAATATATCAGTTTGAAGAAATTCCATAACTATTTTCGGGAATTAGAGCGAAGAAAAACAGACAGGGAGACAGACACACGGACGGAAGAACAGTCAGACATATACACAAATTGAAATCATATTCATACTTAAAAAATATTAGAAAGTGTTAAAAACGCTTAATGTAAACAAAAGAAATATTTTAGCAAATTTTATTAATAGTTCTTAATATAACTCAATATTTTTGTGTCACCTTGCATATCTAATCCTAATCATGCTATATTCTGCGCAAAGCATTCTTTTGCGCATATAAAAACCATATTTGAATTTCATAAATTTTCGTGTAAAATAAATCTATTAAAATTTGGTTTATAGAAATCTCTCTCATAGAACGCAATGCTTTGGGATACTTTTGAGTGTCCCTGTACATAAACCAGTTGTGGTATTTACTCCATTTTATACAGGAAACATCCGACAGTGAACTTCAATAAAATATATCAGTTTGAAAAAATTCCATAAATATTTACGGGAATTAGAGAGAAGAAAAACAGACAGGGAGACAGACAGACGGACAGAAGAACAGTCAAACAGATACACAAATTAAAATCATATTCACAATTAAAAAATGTTAGAAAGTGTTAAAAACGCTTAATGTAAACGAAAGAACAATTTTAGCAAATTTTATTAATAGCTCTTAATATAACTCAATATTTTTTTTTACCATGTAAATCTAATCCTAATCATGCTGTATTCCATGCAAAGCATTCTTTTGCGCATATAAATAACATACTTCATTTTCATAAATTTTCGTGTAAAGTAAAGCTATTAAAATTTGGTTTATAGAAATCTCTCTCTATAGAACACAATGCTTTGGAATACTTTTGAGTGTCCCTGTACACAAACCAGTTGCAGTATTTACTCCATTTTACACAAGAAACATTTGATAATGAACTTGAAAAACATATTTCAATTTCATTAAGATTTGTGTACAATAAGGGTATGAAAATATGGTTTATAGTAATAGCTCTCATGGAACACAATGCTTTGAAATATTTTCAGGTGTCCCTGTACACAAAGCAGTAGAAGTATAAACTTCATTTTCTATAGGGAACATTCGATATTGAACTTCCGTAACATGTATTAGTTTCAAGAAATTCCATAAATGTTTACGGGAGTTAGAGCGCGGACAGACAGCCAAACCGAAGTCATCAACATTTTTCTTCCTTGTTGGAAAGCGTTAAAAAAAGAAAGGGGGGAATAAACTTATTTTCAAAACAAGCAAGAAACCTCAATATTACATTATTTAAAATTACAATTATTTAAAATTAAAGTGCGAACGTAAAAGAATCTCATAAATTGCATATAAAGTAGCAATGAAAACGAAAAATGGTTTTTTACTGTAGTAAAGAAAAGTACTTGATTATATGAAAATTTCAAGCAAATTCCAAGTAAGTAGTGGATAACATAAAGTAACAGCCATAAGACAAATGAAATAAATGCCGAAAATTCTGCGACAGTACAAAAAATGAGATGTCATTTCTAGAAAACACAATAAAGGAATTTAAAAATAAGTTAATGGAAATACTGTTATGGCCAATTGATTTCACAGACTTTTCCTGATGATGTGCCCTCCTTGGGGGGAGGGGGATCTCTCCATGTGTTCCTAGCCCAAATTTACTCGAGTATCTATGAAACACCGAACGGCTGGACCGAGGAGCGAACTTGGGTTCACCAAAACCTCCTATCTTCCAACTTTGAAAGCATAATCACTCGGCTATTAGGGCAGCTTTACGGGAAAAAAATTATATGTGGCGAGAAATAAATATTATTTGCGGTTAAGGATGTAAAAAAGAATTTAAATAAATAATATTAAAATTTAGAGATAAATTTTTGACATAAAACATAATGTGTGATTTCAAAATCACAACAATGATATTAAAATTACAAGATACAGTACTCCAATATTTTCAATATTAAGTAAAATTATAAATTTAAAAATAAAGTATGAAAACCAAATTCCATTTCTAAATATACATTAGTAGAATAAATTATTTCATTTTTACAATTTCTTAAAAGTTATTTTTAAAAATTGATATAGATTTAGGATAACCAAACTAAGATTAGTCAGTCCTCAAAGAAAGGATAAAAATTTAAGGGTACAGTAAAAAACATTCTCTGACTAATCAACTAATGTGGGAAGTGCTTACAGTCTTTGAATGTACATCACGTTCGTTTGTCTAACTCTCCAGAGTTTTCCATGATCTTCTGTAAAACTTACGTAAATTTGGACTAACACGTGTCACAAAAACTGTCTCAGAGGATATTTCAACACCATCAAGTAACAGCAATACAGTTTGTCCACACATATTGCAATGAACAACTGTATTGCATTGCAGAGAAACATATCAGTGCGTTGTTGCTTGCACATAGCGCATGTCAAACAGTTTTTGCTTGATGAAGGGTTGTAATTTTTTATGTTTATCCAAAACGTTTATCACATGTTCTTGATATTTATTGCGCCTGTTTACAAAATTCTTGTCAGATTGAAATAGTTTACGTATATTGCAATAGAGAAAAATAAACTGCAAATTTTCAATCAGTTCAGAATAAGCAAATCGGGTATCATCATAATAAATTAAATAACATGTTTACCTTAAATATTTGTGATTAATTTTATAAAAGCCTTAATTTCTGACAAATATTTTTTTTTCAATATTCATATAAATTTCATGCCGTTAAAATACAAAGAAAATTACAAAAAATTCAAAAACCTTATTTGTAAAGTAGTTTCTGAAAAAATCTAATAGCTTTAATGGATTTCACTCTATCAATGTTACTCGCTTCTTTTACTTCTAAGAATGATTTGAAATAATATTTAGTCGCAATTTACTTTTCAAAAATGTTTAGAGTTTCCTTATTAAACTATTCCTTATTTGCAATAATATTTTAAATTTTAGATGAAGTATTACTAATATTAAGTAACGAGTTTTCTGGAATTAAGTATAATGCAAATATTAATTATGTAACATTTCAAATAAGATCAAATATTCGCAACGTTTACCATTCTTTAGAAAATAAATGTAAATTCAATAGTTTCTCGGATCTAAAAGTTATAATTACATTAATCCTGAGTCACAAATGTATTTTAACTTAGATTCTTTGTTCTTGAATTACTAATAAAATCAAAGACTCATTCGACGGAGATATTTTTGAATAGATTTAAAAGTGAATATATATTTAAGCTCATGTATTTAAAATAAATGAATAGGAGACTTAATTACATTCTAGTTCGCGTTATATTTAAACGAGAATTCATGTTTCTACATCATCAGAGCTTTAAATTAGTTTATTATTGAATTAACGGAAAAAATATTACTCTACTAGTTTGTTGTAGGGCGACTAAGGCGCCCGTTGAAAAATAATCGTTTGATTTTATTTATTTAAATCTCTAACTTTAAATAATTCATTTACTAGCAAGCCTGTGCGAATTTTTCTCACTTTGATTATCTCTTCGTTATTTTTAAAATTATTATTTTATAGACGTCCTTTTTTTTTTTTTTTTTTTTTTTTTTTTTACGGGAAAGCATATTTCATTTTATGCTGAAAAAAAAAGGCAACAATTAAAATTTTAAAATGTATTTTAAAGCTTTTATTTTCATATTTTCATATTTTAATTAATTTTAAAAATCTAGTTATATATTCGTTACAAATAACGTACCAAATGAACGACGTAATTTTTCTGAATCCCTTGGTTTAAACAGCTTATCGATCGGACAATCAGATTTTTTAAAATTGACTTAAGTATGAAAATTAGGAGGCAGAGTCCAAGGAAATCTCTTAAGCCTAAAGTGTGACAGAATCAGCCACGGATGAGGGTAACTATATATGCTGATTATTACTTTGAATCAGATTATGGTGTTGATGTTGGTGTTGGTGTAAGCGCTAAGGTCAATTAATTGCACATGAGTGCTACACCTGGATAAAATGCCTTTAGTAAGTGGTCTTTTATTAGGGTAGTAGCCCGTATTTACGAGAGCTACGTAGAAAACTACCTAAAACTCGGAATAGCTAAGTTGGTGAGAGCAACCTGGGTTCGAACTCAGCACTTCTCGTCTGCCAACTTCAGGAGCAAAACTTCTCGGTCGCATGTGGAGACATAATAATGTGATTTTATTATTATATTTCAATAATCACATTCTGTAGTATTTTTGAATTCGCTAATCTATATATATATATAAAATTGTTTGCCCTGACTGGGTGATGACTGATTCGTCATTGCTCAGCCCAAAACCTTTCCCACAGAAGCATGAAACTTGGTGAAAACATTCCTTCTGTGACGTAGACACCCACTAAGAAGCGACTTTTCAAAATTCACTGTTCTAGGGAGGAGCAGAACATGACTTCACGTTCTTATCCTAGAAGAAATATCTGTAAATTTTTTACGCTTAAATATAATTTGCACAATTACATAAAATTAAATTTCTGGAGTTTTAGAAATTCGGACCCCAAGAGCGAGGAGGGAGCGAAACGTGATTTCACATAAACCTTCATATCTCAAACAAAAATAACAGATATCCAAATTTTTTTTTTTTATATTATAGTAAATGAAAATACATAAAAACTAATTGCTAGAATTTTAGAAATTAGGCACGCAAGGGAACAATATACCAAAAAATGATTACACATAAACCTTCATAATTAAAAATGAATAAATAAAAATCATATCCGCAAGATTTTTGCTTAAAAATCAAGCAAACTCAACTATCTAAAAACCAATTTCTGGAATTTTAGATATTCACTCCCCAATGGAAACGGGAGGGAGAGGAGACACTAATAAAAGATTTTACAAAATTTCACTTCTTTAGGGTGGCGTCTGAGAGGGAGGGGGGGGGGCGACAATTTCTTGAATACTTGTTTTTGTACGATAGCAGTACTGTTTTCTAACAGTTATCTTAGCGTTGTAGAAATTTGAGGTAGGCCACCTTGAATCAAGCATATATATATAATATGTCCGGTTTTAATTCACTGTACAAATTATACCATTCAACAGATAGCTGCAAAAATTGGTACAATTAATAATCAGGATAAAAATCTAGTTAACACCGTATTTTTTAGTTAAATCGATGATAATTGGCTCAATAGGTATTAAATAAAACCCCATTTTAACTAAAAAATTATTGAAAAAGAAAAACACTTGCCCTACTCAAAATAAATAAATAAATAAATAAAAGATTACGCGTTTTTGTTTATATTATTAATTTTATTTTATTTTATTTTATTTATTTATTTTATTTTTGACAGGAAAAGAAATATAAAAAGAGTGAACTTGTAACACTTTTCTTGCCTATTATTATTATTACCATTATTTTAATTAAGAGGCAATTTTTTCTTTTTTCTCTTTTTCTACGCTTAGAGAAATTAAAAAAACGTTTTTCATTTTTTTCCCTCTGTCATAAAGTTAGAAAATATTCAAAATAAAATTGAGAAAAATCGTACTAAAAAAAATGGAACAGCTTCACTCTTTGGCGAAATTTAAAATTTGGTACCGCAGCAGCTAAGATATTTTTCGTTAAAATCTTTACTTACGCAACTGCGATAGCCATTTTTATTCATCACCAGAATGATAACAAACATTTAAAAATCATCAAAGAGTCCTATAAACTTAATAAAAACGAAAATCTTTAAGAAACATGGTTACCGCCTGCCTTTACATAGAAGAATTAATTTTAAAATATGGCTTAACGTACTAATTATTATTATTTTTTTTTTGTGCGTAAATATGTATGTATTATGTAGAAAACAACAACAAAAAATAATAATAATAATAATAATAATAATCTGGTGTGTCATTCACACGACTTTCTCTTACCCTGAAATTTAATACTATAAATACAGGTTGGAGATTAAAAGGTAACATAACGAGTACTGTTATGTAAACCTATGTTAAACAATTCATATAAGGCTTCTGAAGAGCTTTATATGATAATTACTTCTGTATAAGGGGGGCTACCGCCCCCTCAAACCCCCGTTTCATTAATTCACCTACATTTATACAGAATTTAATTCGGTTATTAAAAAATATTTCTCTTTAAAAAAAATAATTTATTAAAATTATTATTTAAAAAAATTATCTTTTATGATAAGGCAGACGATTTCCATATTAGAGAATTAGTTTAACACCAAATATCCAAAAAAAGTCCATTTTATTCTCAATATTAAAAAAAAAAAAGTACGATTTTTTTTTTTTTTTTTTTTTTTTTTTTCGTTAAAAGTAAAAAAAATCGATAATTTTGTTTTAAATTATCGCAGATCGATGGTTCAACCATTCGTTTTACAGGTATTTTCGAGCTCTTTTGAAAGATACCCATCATGAAAATTTACTCCCCTCGAGGGGGGACTTCCCCCCCAGGGGGAGGCGAGGCTCCTATATACACAAAAAAATTTTCCCAGTTAACTGTCTCTATTACAAAAAATATATATTTGTTTCATTTGGTTTAGTGCAGTCTATAGACGTTAAACTGTTTTTTCCTGCAATTTCCCCCATCGACGTAATGTATTAGAATAATCTTGATTGTCCCTCTACACGAACCATTTGCTTGATCTTAACGAAAAGCTTACTGTAGCATCCCTATATGATACACATTTAGAATACCAAGTTTGAACTTTCTGCCATAATTTGTTTTTGAGATATGCTGATAACAGACAGACACACAGACACACACACAGACACACAGACCATTTGCTAAAAACATGATTTTCGTATTCAGGGGACCTCAGAACGTGTAAATATAACAAAATCTCGCGTTCGAAAATTTGAGCCAAAAACAATACTTTCTCTACCTTATGGGTAAGAGAAAGTAAAAACAGGATTTTTAATATTTTTCGAAATAACTTAGTATTATTTAGTCACAGAAATTGAACTTTAAATAAAACAAAATTTTCATAAAGAAATAGCGGGGAAAAATGCAAATACGGTACACATAGAAGTACTAAAGGTTGTATAATTATAAACTAAAGAATTGGAGTGCAATAATATTTAAGCATAACTTCTTCGCACACCATAAAATTAGGAGAAGCACTACCGGTTTCGCACCGGTTATATGTGTATATATATAAGATATTATGATACATGTTTTCAGTCATCTAAAAGTTGAAAATATGTAACAAAAATAAGTAAAGAGAAACTTACATGAAAATTAATAAATGTGAAACAAATCATAAGTAAAACTTACTGCAAAAACATAACATAAATGATTTAAACTGTCAAAAAATGTCCCGTATGACTTGAGACATACGTGTGGGGTTAAAGCATGCTTTTAATTGATCAAAACTCTCCCCCCAGGCAGACAGTTTAACAAAAAGCACATATCAGGCTAAAAATCAATATGGATAAAATAAAATAAAATAAATAAAATAATATGGAACAGACAAAAACTTATATGGATTAGGCAGAAAATTGATCAAGTAAAATGGAACAGGCAAAAAAATTTGATCAACATTCACTCAAACAGTAGCATGGAATTCATAAGATTTCTAGCGAGATAACTAACTAAAATAAGAAACCATCGAAAATATAATATTACAACGCCATCTATATTAAATTAAAGAAACTAATACAATAAATATAGTTATTACAGCTAAATATAATAAAAAAAATGAGGAATATTTAAATAGGAAAATTAAAAAAATCATTTATATTTCAAATATTTTAAATATTTCTCAATAATATTGCCATGCAAAGAATCTATAGGATAATCCTTTTCAACAGCTCTATTAAAGAAATCGTGAATATCCCTAATTTTCTCATGATATGTAGAAATTAATCTTTTATTACGATCAAGAGAGTTTAAAATGATATTTCTGTAGATAAGTTTACTAATGTTAGAGATCCAATGAATCAATTTAATCACATTAAAATCAAAATTATTTCTTTTATCAAAAATAGACGTAATCATTTCATTATCTACAATATTTATATCCTAGTCCAAGAAATTTACTTTTAAAGGAATAAAATTAGTACTAATGAGTTTTAAATAAGAAGGATAATTTTTTTTTCAATATATATATATATATATATATATATATATATATATATATATATATATTGAAAACCCTTTCAAACATTGCATTATATGAAGCCAAATATCTCATGAAGAACTATAAGAAATGAATGAAGTTGACGAACAGAAAAATAATCAACCCGATATTGAAGCAGCATAAAAATTCACCACTTTTCAATGGCAGTGTATGAATGCTCTATGCAAATTAGGTGATATTTCTGTCATGCTGTATGCAAATAGCTAAAATTTTACAGCATGCAATGTCCGAGATCACCTAAAAGACTTAAAATAATTTTAAACAATATGTGGGAAAAACCAAGTTAGAAACATACTTATGAAGTGGAAAAACCAAGAAATAATTAAACATATTAAACTTCAAAAACTAATTTTTTCATACTAAATTTATGAAGTGGAAAAAACCATGAGAGAAATAAACTTATTAAACATAAAACACCAATCCCTTCATAATAAATCAACCCTAAGGAAACAAAATTTTAACTTTCTTTACTTTTGAAAAGCATGCCGAAAAAGGTTTGGTGGTTTGGTTTGATGAGTACATGAGATTTATTGCTTGCCTCTAGGGCCGCTTATATCTCGAATAATCCACACCACAAGGGTTTATAAGTCTTTATTTTAAGAACAGATACAAGAACAGAACAAGGACAATACATACATCCATGCCTTTTCCGGGATTCGAACCCAGGCCCAACTGTGTAGAAGTCAGGGTCGGGGTCACAGTCTGGGCGGCCGGAAAAAGGTAAAATACTCCACAACAGTCATGAGACCGAAAACAGTTAAATTCATAGTTAATAAGGAAAATGAATTCATCTACTGAACTATTAAGTAGAATAATTTTTAGTTTAAATTTTAGTGTAATTAGATTCTTTTAATTTTTAACAAATAAACCTTAAAGTTAAATTTGAATGTTGAAATTAATTTATATAATTAAATTTAAATTTATTACAGAGAGAAATTTGAGTTACGTAAATCTGCAATTCATAAATATCATGTTACCTGGCTTTTGCCTTGAAGGCAGTAAGTATCATTTTTTTTTTTTTTTTTTTAATCTGAAAAAGAAATGCCGCTTCCTTTCAAAACCGGTAGTGATTACCTTTATTTTATGGAGTGTAAAGAAGATTTTATGATTAAATAAAGGTTGTACTTAAAAAAAAAAAAAAAAAAAAAAAAAAAAGTTTTATATAAAATATCCCAACTGTTAATAATTAAAAAATAAAGAGATATTGCCTCATTTTATGAAATTTTTCATGCATAATATACTTAAAGTTAAAAGAATTTTTTTTTTTTTACTGATTTATTTATTTATTCATTTTTTAAATTGTACGTTAAAAAATTTTCTACGCCTTTTCCAAAATACCCAATGTAGAAAATGAAGTCTGTATAGAATCTGCTGCAAATGTGAAGAACGTAAAAGAGAAAATAAGAAATAAACGATGTTTATATCGTAGTATTCCTTTAAGATTGAAAATATCAAAGCGTAACACTTACTCAGGAAAAGAGTTGAAGCGTAAAGCAACATTTTATAAACATTCCATTCCAAACAAACAAATTGAAAACCCAATTTTAAAAGGAGATTAAAAAGATACTTTCCGAACAGATCAAAAGGGAAAAGATAAAATTAAAAAATGACAGTAACGCATACTTTGCGAAATTTCTGTAAAAACAGGTATTTTCTTCTTCGCATCAAAATTTTAAAACAAAAATTAAGTATGCATTTCACGTAGATGTAAAATATAATTCTTTTTTTCTATCTTTATTAAATATAATCCTTAGTAATAAAATTAATCCTTATTTATTAAAATATATTTTTACCTTACTTGACTGCACTCATAAAATTAGTAAGGATGAGACTCAATTTTTAACAATGCTAAAAAAAAAAAGTTAAATAACTTTTCTTTGTCTCCTATTATTTTCAATATACGTGATGGAATATTGTTTTGTTTTACCATATTAACTACAAAATATTGACCTGAAAACATTTATTATTATTATTATTTATGAGATAATATTCAAACAAAGAATCGAACCGATTACTTTCGGCTCTACGTCCATACGTCAATGTTATGTTTTTATTTAAGATATGATAGCATAACAGTTATAGTTCTGACCTTTAGATACTAGGGTCTGGTTTCTAATTCCGGTTCAATCGTGGTTGTTTGTACTGATTCGGAATCCACATTAACCCTACCACTACATGCTAGTAATGGGACCTTTATACTTTAGATGAGAAAATTTAAACCACCTCTGATATTTGTGCAACTGGAGTTTTACTATTGGGTCTTGAGGTAATATATCCCTGGCTATGACCTCTCAAAATGGGACAAAACTTATTCTCATGAAAGGGGATTTATTTTTCTTTTGTATTTATTTATTTATTTATTTTTAAGGAAAATATAGTCGATTTTTTCGTAAATAGAGGAAGATGCACGTATGCGTAACGAGAAATACATAAATCTATATGCAAAGTTCGATAAATTGCACTATTTTACGATTAACGCATCTTGTTTCTTATTTTGTCTCCTACTTGCGCATGCATGAAATTTTAATTGCGATGTTGACTTGGTAAATGAACCGTTACTGGTGAAGATGTTTTCCTTCAGCTAAGAACCACTGACTGAAGCTGAAGTTAGCGATGTTGTAATTGGTTTGCAAACTGTAATTTAGGTTGATAGCGGGTGCATAAAATATGATTTATTTGCCTGTAAACATTTCCATGCAAATAAATATAGTAGTTTTTCGCAAATCGCGTTTAACTCAATTCTACTAATTCCTTCATTTTTTAAGAAATTTAAAATCTCTGCAGACATAACGACACCTGATATTATGATTTTCGCCAATTTAAAAGAAGGGTGAGAACCACCTATATCCCAGGTCATAGTTAAAATGTTAAGTCGTAAATCCTGATCTAAGAACGTCATTGGACAAAAAAAAGAAAAAGACCTTATTATGATAATCTAATCTCATTAATTTCAAGAAAACGTCGGATTAGTATTTTCACGATCTACATATCATCGTTGAAGCGCACTGCATCAGTAAAATCTAATAGAACATAACAAAATTTAGTAAGGTATGTTTGTCGTGATTAGTTAGAGATAGCTAAGAAATGAAGTATGAATTTGTAAAAATGCTATAATAAAATCAAACTAGTATCGAACAATGATTGAAACTCGGCCCTTATTTTAAGTAAACATTTAAATAATAAATATAGAATTTTAAAATTTTCGTGTAATCAATGCTCTTAAATTATTTTAGTCTTAAAAAATAAAAAAGTAAATAAATAAAAGGTCACCGTCAGCACTTTATTTATGAGACGATGGTAATGCCTGCGATCTTTCTTTTTTTCCTATCTATTTGCCTCTGAATTTACATAATGCATACACACACTCATATTATATATTATTTTATACTGTATTTTGCATGATAGTTAAATCTCAAATTTAATGCATTTTTCTGCAAATTAATGAATTTTGTTTGTAATTTCCCGAAGATAACTCAAATAGTTCGGAAAAATTCTTAGTTTTCCACAATGACAGTACAAAAAAAAAACGATATTTGTGGACAGAATTAATAACAAATAAATAAATAAATAAAAATAAAAACTTTCAAAACACAAACAAATCTTTTAAATAACATAGCGCGTTTTTAAAGGCGTCATTTTTCTTCCTCAGATGCGAAGCAGTAATAATAATAGTAAAATAATAATAATAATAATCCCGTCATTGATGGAGAAATATGTAATCATTCGAAATGGGTTGTGTCCTTTTTTTTTTTTTTTTTTTTTTTTTTTGTGGTTTTTAATTTAATTTTATTGCGTATTTTACACTGAAAGACTTTGATATCGGAAGATGAACTTTTGGTGAAATGCCGATATTTCAATTAACCTCGGAGAGAAATTCCTATAAAATTATTGTTTTGAAGCTTTATGAGTAATATTTAAGTAGTATGTTTAGAAATCTCTAGGTGAGATTCACTAAAGCATAGCTGCCAACCGTTCACCTTTTTTACTACCGAGAATTTTTTAAAGAAATTTTAATCTTATTTACTTACACAAAACTTCAAAAAATGTTTATAAAAAATTTCTGTAAAAAAAAAAAAAAAAAAATACCTGTATCCAAAAATCGGAACGGTTGCCAGATATGGCTAAGATCCCATTGCCAAACGATTTTTCTAAACTCAAACAAGTGACATAGAGCTTAAACTGACTGTTTCAAGGCTTTTTTATTATGCTTATAATACATTAAACGTACTTATCCGCTTATATAGTAATCATAAAGTAAATTTACGTTAATAATAAATATTGTATGGAAGTATCAATATCATTCTTTTATGATTTATTCTGAAATATGTAATCAGAGATTACAGAAAGAACATCGTTATATTAAACAGTAAACTTAATCCTCTGTAAATTATTATATATTTATTCGTCAACTATATTATGAAGTTGAAATCTGAAATCTTTTAACTTTACTCGCAAATAATAAACAGCGATTCAGTAAGAGCACTTTAAATGTGTTATGCATATTTTAAATAGTGACATAAATCTTTAGCTTATCATTGACATAAATATAATTATTTAGATTTACGGCGCTCTTTTACCTTAGAATTATGTATATTTACTATACTTAAACGCTCTCGTAAATTAAAATGTGTTACATATTTCGAATATTAGATTGACATTATGTTCGCGCAGATATCTAAAATTAGTTAAATTTCATCATCTTAATATTTACTTAGAGCGGGCTAATTGATATTTATATTTCGTACCTTGTATCATTAATCTCTAAAGCACCATTTTCAATTGAGTGACAGTATTCACAATAGCAGATATATCACATTTAGTTGAAAGCACTTTATTAAAATTTTAATTACATATAAATTATTGAACGAAACATAATGTTTTAAGATAAAGTAAATATTTATTCATAAATGTATTTAGGTGAATAAGAGAAATAATTTTTATAGTAAGTTGACCAAATGTTTCCCTTTTCTGGGGATAGCCTTTATTTTGAAGTCATTTTTCTAACAAGGAAACATTCAAAAGGTTTCGTCTTCAAAAAATATTGAAAAAAATATATATGTGATACTATTCTTCATGAAACACCAGAAAGTGAAAAAATTATCGACTGAAATGAATTACAGCGACCACAAAAAATTAGCAAAATTAAGCATTTTTGGCGATTTAGCGCTGTTAGGTGATAAATTCGCCAACACCGAGACTGCCGTGTACGAACAGAACCGTGCTTTGCTTCTCCGCCAAATATTCAAAATCAATTGCCTAACAGTGTGAAATCGCCAAATATGCTTGATTTCGATAATTTTTTGTGGTCGCTGTAATTCATTTCAGCCGATATTTTTTTCACTCTCTGGTGTTTTATGAAGAGTAGAATCACATATATATATTTTTTTTTCAATATTGTTTGAAGACGACATCTTTTGAATGTTTCTTTGTAAGTTTACAAAAATTGCAGGAAGTAAATTATTTATCATTGATATTTTATTTATAGTCCTTGATTATTAAGAATGAAAAATACATTCGTAATTGGATAATTGTAGCAATTTTCAACCATTCTCTGTTCTAGAAGTATTCAGATCTGGTCACTTTAGTATATAGTGAACGCATAGTACATGTATAAAAATTTAAGATTTTAAGACTGTTGTTACACACTATATTTACATGTTCATGATTCTTGAGACGAAATTGAAATTTATTAAAAAAGCTCTTCCTGAAGCTTCACGCTTTCTTTTTCTCTTTTTTTCTTAAAAAAAAAAAAAGAAAAGAAAAGAAAAATATGTTAATGCGGCAATACAGCTGCTATATTATTCAAACAAACAACATAATTTAATTTGGTAGCAGGTTTTAGCATAATAAAAATAAATCTTGAAAAAAAGAATTCGTAAACCAAAATAACTATATTAAGTTCAACAGCTCTTGTAAAGTAAGCAATGCTTTCAGATTTGCCTCATAATCTGCATCGTACATTCTACATGATCTTGCATAATCACTCTTTATTACTTGTAAGGAGAAAAAAAAAAAAAAGAAAGAAACATCATAATATCGTTAAAGTGCACAACAAAGATGAAAATCATAGGATTAAGTTTATTGTAAAATACGACTTCGTTTATTCTAGAAATGGCGCATTACATACTTAAGAATTAAACACAGACATCCATTAATTTTCTTGTAAAAGACATTTAATGTTGATGTAAGTTTCTTTATCAAATAAATGCATAAGTAAGTAATTAAATAATCGGTTCATTCACAATGCGATAAGAGAGAACTCGGCGTTTTAATCATAATTAGATTTTTGACAAAGAAAGGGTCCTGATTAAATTTTTCTTCAAGCTTTTTATGTGTGTTTCTTTTAAGAGAGAAAATAAAAGTAAAAGAAAGGAAGATATAACAATACATAAAAACCATAATGAAATAATTAATAAACATGCATCCATATGCTTAAATATGAAATAAAATTACTTTTTTATGTCCTTTTATGTTTATATACATATTGCTACATTAAAAAAAATCATTAAATTTGTAGAAATTATATTCTTATATCAACGAATAATTAATTTCGAATTTAGATAAAAGTCTTCATTTGATTTGGTATTGAAAAATCACAAATTTTCATTATTTTTCTGAGATTCTGAATTAATGAAATTCTATTTAGTGCTGACAAGATTCATCAAATGTTTACACAAATATTAATTGTTACACAAGATCAAGACTTAGAAAGCATTATTGCGAGAAATTCAAAACTAATTCTAAGAATTCTCATATAAAGGAGTACAAGTTGAAATCAGTATCATATGGTATTTCTTCAGTCCCAATTTTAGCCATTGTTGTTTATAAATGATAAGCAAAAGCAGAAAAAAATAAAAATGTTTTGGTTTCCTCCATTGTTAAAAAAAAAAAAAAAAAAAAAAAAAAAAAAAAAAAATTGTCCGTAGTTTACTGTTTGATTCATTTGCTAGTGAAAAGGTTATAAAAGTAATTAAAAGAATTTCGGACATGTTTGAAAACTGAGGTTTCCATTTATGAAGTGAAAATCCAACTTTTGCCATATTTCTGCAAGTTTAGCATTTAATTTTCGTGAATCTAAAAATCTCTAGATTCACCTTGATGATTGTTCTTAGGCTGAAATCCCAACATAAAATTCTTCTAATTACAATTTTTTTTTTTTTTTTTTTTTTTTTTTTATGATCTTACAATTCAGTGACAATATCACAAAAGCAGCATTCCATTCAGAATGTTTATAATTGTTTGATCCGTTGAATTTTCAGCCTCATGGACAATATCCAATAAACTTTTTTTAAATCAATATTTAAGGTTCGTGAAACAGGATTGTGATACGTTTCTACGTCAAAGTTTCAAGTCAAGTTTGAAACATTCCGGAAGATATTTACACAAACCTGTCTTTTTTTTTTTTTTTTTTTAGAGTAATGTAGGAAACACATTTTCTGACACTCATCAAAACTAAATCCGATTTGATTTTTAATATTAAGAAAAATTTCCAGTGACTTATTTCAAATTTTCATTAGGATTAAATGTTAACTGTTATAACAACATCTAAAATAAATATTAAGATACTTGAAGATTTTTTAAAAACTTAAATAAGCGTAACAACATGTAGTATTTATGCTGCGTTTTGGAATTAAAATACATTCTTTAAGTGTGGTCTCTGCCTGTGGCCGAAAACCACTGTTGTCAAAGCTGGAAGACGGGAATTGACGGAATGTATTCACGTCACTCTCGTCTGTCCAACCATTCGAAATTTTCTGTGGTTTTCTCCGAGACGTGCATGGAGACAGGTTAGGATCACTTTTAAAGACTCCCACAGATATTACTCCAGGCAGGGCTAAGTCCTTTACGTATTCAATTGGATTTAACATCTGCATAACTCTTCAAATGTGATTAACAATGTAGCTAAGCAACTTAACTATACAACTAAAGTACAAGTATAATATATTTATATGTGTGTGTGTGTTCATGATTTCTCAGAAGAAATTAAAATTTAAATATAAAGCTCTTCGAAGGTTTTTTACTTTTTACATTCTATTTTTTAAGATGTTTTTTTGCGATAATACAGCTGGTATATTATTCGAAACAAACAATATAATTTAATTTGGTCGTGGGCTTTAGCATAATAAAAATAAATCTTGGAAAAAGTGTTTATAAACCAAAATAATTTTATTAGGTTTAACAGCTTTTGTATTGTTAGCAATGCTTTTGGATTTCTCTCATAATCTGCATCGTACATTCTAAATGATCTCATATAATCATTTTTTATTACTTGTGAGAAGAAAAAAAAAATAAAGAAATAAACATCGTAACAACAAAGATGAGAACAGTAGATTACGTTTATTGTAAAATACGATCTCGTTGCTTCTAGAAATGGCGCTTTACACACTTAAGAATTAAACACAAATATCTATTCATTTTCTTGTAAAAGACAGTTAATGTTGATGTAAGCTTTTTTACGAAACAAATGCATAAGTAATTAAATAAACGTTTCGTTCATAGCGCGATAAGAAAGAACTCGGCGGGTTTTTTTTAATCATAATTAGACTTTTGACTATGAAAATTTTCCTGATTAAGTTTTTCTGCAACTTTTTCACGTTTATTTCTTTTAAGAATGAAAATAAAACTAAAAGAAAGAAAGATATAACAAAATGTAAAAAACATAGTTCAATAATTAATAAATATACACGCATTTGCTTAAATAAGTAATAATTTTTTTAAAATGTTCTTTTATGTTTGAATATGTATTGTTACGTCGCAAAATCATTGAATTTACAATAATTATGTCATTTACATTAACGGCCCTCTTCACTTACCGTCGCAAGTAGCTCGAGCCAATGTTATTCTATGGGTGAAATTTCTTTACAAATAACTTATTAACTAATACATATTTTTTAATTATGTTTTCGCATTCAGAAAATTCCCAACTGTTAAATTGACGGACTTTTTTTTAAAATGTATTTTTTTAATTTTTAATATTTTATTTTGAAATTGCAAAATGAAAAAATTTCACATATTGAAAATTTGTATTTTGCAGCTTCAAAATAAAATATAAAAAATTAGAAAAATATTTTTTTAGAAAAGGTCCGTCAATTTAAAAGCTGGGAATTTTCAGAATGTGAAAACAGAATTTAAAAATATGTATTAGTTACTAAGTTATTTGTAAAGAAAAATTTCCCATAGAATAACATTAGCTTCGGCTTCCGGCAGCGGTGAGTGAAGAGAGCCTTTAATGAATAACTAAGTTGGCATTTATGTAGAATTAGTCTTCATTTGCCATAGAGTTGAAAATCCAAAATATTTACTATTCTTGTCAGATTCAGATACAATATCTACTAAAAACAGAAATGTTCGTTCTTCCACAAGATCGAGACTTACAGCGCATTAATTAGAGCGCTTCAAAATCAATACAAAGAATTCGGATATAAAGGAATACACGTTGATATCAGTAACATACGTATTGCTTCAGCTCTATTTTTAGCTATTGTCGTTTGTGTCAGATTAGCAAAGATATAAAAAAGTAAGAATCTTGTGGTTTCATGAGTTATTAAATGCTGTTTTTATTTTGAGGATTTACAGTGTGAATGAATTTCTAGTGATAAAGGCCAGAATGTTCACTACAAGAATTTCTGGCATGTTAGGAAGCAGAGATTTTCATTAAAGAAAGTGAGATTCAATTATTTTTATGTTTCGGCTAATTTATCATTTAATTTTTGTGAGTCTACAAATCTAAAAATACATCTTGATGATTTTTGTAAGGCTCTAAGCCTACCGTAGAATACTTCTGATACCTTTTCAATTTAAAATGAATTTGCAATTCAGTAAGAACATCACAATAAGAATATTCCTTTCAGAATCAGTGAAACTGTTTGATTTTTAGTATTTTCAGTCTCCTCTGTATTATTTCCAGTAATTTTTTTTATCGACAATTAAGATTCGGGAAAATGGATTGGGACATGTGTACCTCAAAGTTTCTGAGCCAAGTAGGAAACATCCCAGAAGGTATTTCCCCAAATCTGCTTTATACATATACCTCGATGGATCCAAACTACCAGCAAGATTATAATGCTGGTGTTGGTGTTAAGACTTGTTTTCTGGACGTATTTCTAGGCTTGAATAGGATACCCTCTCCAGAAAGGGGGTTTATAAGGCCACAAATGAGAAACTTATATATCATGATTTCTGTGATACTTCAGAAGAAGCATAAGCAGCTGTCAGACGTGTAGTGTACCCCAACGGAGTTATGGCCATATCACATGAGAGACTTTCGTTCAGCATTTTACTAAACACAGCATTATACCCAACATACTCAGCCTGTTTTGTTCAAGGACAGGAAGTTTTCGGATGATCAACTTTTACGAAACCGTTTAGAAAAAGCTGAGTATGTTGAGCGTGCTGATCAAAATTGATCAATAGGAGGAATAAACAGGATTTTTTCCTGGAATACCTTTAGAGAAGGGAATACATCACGCTATCAATTCGGGGGAGCCCTACGGACAGCTGACCGGTTTCTCGTTCGTGCAGCATAGTGAAAATGTTAACCCTTTCATGGTCACGAACGTGTATACGCGGTCGGAGATTTCTACTTCTAAATGGTCACGACCGTTTATAGACGGTCAGCATTTGTTACTTCTAAATGGTTATGAACGTTATAGCACGGTCGAGAGTTTGTACTTGAAAATGGTCACGGGCGCGTATTCACGTTTGTGCTTTTCCCCTTCGCTCCACACTGGGAGTTGAAGTAGGCGTTTTTCAGCCACTCCTTCTTTCACCGACACAAAAGTCGTACAACAGGACGTCCATTCATCATATTATTTGTATTCCAGCGGAATGACAAGGATTTGGTTAAAAAATGCTTTTGAGGATTTCTTTAGATGGTTAAGAAAAACATTGTATTTCAAAACAGATACTAGGTTCGATCGTTAGCAACTACACAGACTTCATTGCTTATTTATTTCATTTTATATTCTTGTGCATAATAATCTAATTCATAATAATAATTGAATCCGTTGCAAATTAATAGTTTACTTAATATTTTGTTTCAAAGAATTCTCTTTTTTTTTTTTTTTTTTTTTTTTTTTTTTTACACTAACAACATCCCCCCCCCCCCTTCGCTTAATTATTAGTATACTAAATAACTAAATATTACTCGCAACCTCGCAAGTGAAGTTTAGAATGTTATGATAGACAGAACCGAGACTTCCTATAAAGATGATTTGTAAGAAAAATACAGAATAGAAAATAGTTAAAATTCAATCTAGCAGACACCCTCAAGATCTAATATTTTTTAGGGCCGTATATATTTCTTTAAAGACAATTTTGTGAACCATTATTTTTTAAATAAATATTAAAAAATATTTTTTTTTTTTGTTCAGAATAATTGAATTACAATGTAACATAAAATACTGTACATATAAAAATATCAAATTACACACTTTTTTTTTTTTTTTTTTTTTTTCCGTATATCTTTTGTGATAAATTTGCTGGAGTTGCCTTTTCGTTTACATTAAGCGTTTTAAAATTTTCTAACAATTTTTAAGCGTGAATATGATTTCAGTATGTGCATATGTCTGTAGGACTATCCATCTGTTTGTCAATTTGTCTACTTACCCCTGCGACCGTAAATATTTTTATATTTTTTTAAATTGATATATAATGTTGAAGTACATTGTGGAATGTTTCTTATTTCAAATGGCATTAATAGTGCGGGTACAACTGGTTTACGTACATGGAATCCCCCCGCCACCCCACTCCAACCAAACAACAACAAAAAAAAAAAAAAAATTGCTAATGCATTGCGTTTTAGGAAAGATATTTATATGAATCACATTTAAATAATTTCCTACTGCAAATTCTTTCAGTCCTCCAGTCGGCCCGTTGTATGATGACGTAGGCAAAGAACATTAAAAGTTATACGATACAACAAGTACGTACAGTTGGAAAATGTTGTTAATCAATACGCAGCGCATATATATATATATATATATTTTTTTTAATCAAGTCTGAACTAATGGAACATGGAATTTCAAATACTGTTTCTCAAATTATAAAATATGTGATTTTTTTTTTTTTTTTTTTTTTTTTTTTTTTGTGTTGCCGTTGTTGTTCAACTAAATGGCGTAATTAATTAGACATTAATACATATAAAATATCATTGTTCGTAGTAAAATTTTATATTATCGGCTTTCTTATTCACCGAATTATTTCATAAAGATTTATTATTATTATTACCATCTTTAATATTATTTTCTTGTGTGTGTGCAAATTATTTTTTTAAATATTTTTATTCAGATAGAAAGAATCAAATGGTGTATTTCTTTTTACTATAAATATAATTCGTGTATCTTAAAAAAAATAAACGTTATATGCTGATCCTATTTTTTTTTTTTTTTTTTTTTTTTTTTTTGTGTGTGTGTGTGTGTGTGTGATTTTTTTTATCATCAAAATATATAAAGAATATTCATTTTAGTAGTCATTTTGATAAAGACTTAAATAAATAAACACAAATACGACAAAAATTGTTAATTGCGTACTGAAAAATAATTTATATTTACAAATAGCTAATATCTTTCGATTATAAATAGCGAACTTTGTAATAATTTACTTGTAAGAGCAACTAAAGAGTTAAATTAGCATTATATATTTTTTAAATTATTAGTAGTTAGTTGCGTCATACTATTTTTCTTAGAAAAATAATTTAAATGGTATTGTTTTAGTTAGAAACGCTATTATTCATTATTATTATTTTAATTTTATTATGTTAAAGCATTTTAAATTGTATTTAGTAAATACTCATTTATAAAAAGGGATTTAAAATTATATATATTAACTTATATAAAGGATAAATTCTTCTTGATTTCCGAAGTGCGTATTTATTTGGGAGTACAGAAAATTCTATTTCACTCTTTCCGATTGTTCTACGATTAAAGGTAATCTTTACTAAGGGAGATTTGTCAATTTTGACATGTCCGATGACTTTGATGCACACATTTGTTATAAGACAAGCGGTGGGGGAGAGGGGGGGGGAGTAAAGAAGCATTATTTTCAAGCAGAGTGATGAATACTGAAATTGATAGCATACTTTACAAATACATACTACAAAAATATTTTAATAAGAATAATATTTTACCTTTTAACGTGAATCCACTTTAAATCATTATTTAAAAATAATTTCAAGTTAACTGATTGCTGATTATCACGATTTTTATCGTTGATAAATTTTCTACAGCTATTTTTACTGCGTACCTGCAAATATCCTCCCCTCCTCCTCCCTCAAAAAAAAAAAAAAAAAAAAAAAAAAAAAAAAAAAAAATCTGACAGTAGCCTAACAATTATTTTCATACTTATGCTTAATTTAATAATAAAAAGTTTGTTGCCTATTTCTGTAGATTTTTTAATTTTGCCCTATTTTTTTCACAATCGCATTTTTACATTTTTTAATAATTTAGCTATTTAATCTGAATGTTTTTAATTATCTCCTTTAAAATTTAGTGACATCAAATCGATTCTTTTTTAATGAAATTGATAAATCTTCGTTTAACAGCGTGGGGAAAGTTGTGTGATCTTAAAAACCTTCTAAAAGATAAAAGATTTATAACTCTTTCAGAAAGAAGCACAAAATAACACGTGTAAAATAAAATCTATAGACGAAAATTATGTGAACAATTACTTTTGTAATATAAAATTCATTAAATAAAACAGAACATATGTAGTTCGCTTACACAGACACACAAAGAAAATCTGATACATTATGCTTTATTAGCATTTGTTTGTATACTAAGAGTGAACTTTGAAAGTGTCTAAAATTTAGTTAACCCAGAATTAGAACGCAAAAAGAACGCAAAAATTATTTGTATTAGATCTTTCATCTCCAAACTATATATTTAAATAATAATGATAATAATAATAATAATAATAATAAAATATGTGTTAAATTGCCGTAAACATGTATACCATTTTCAAGAAAACAACTTTTTAAATGTATTTTTTTTCCCCCTAAACGATTTAGCCATTCTGTAAAATAAATAGATTTAAAACAATACAGTGTTTGGAACATTGAGAGGCATTACTTTACATCTCCATTCATATTTTCCATATAATGGATCTAGAGATCGAGAGCCTCAATAACTCGGTTACCTTTTTTTTGCGATATTTATTTTTGCGTAACTAATTTATTATTTCTCTCTCTGTATATATACATACATATAATAGTAAATTATTTAATAATATAACATAATTTACTTATTTAATAATATACCTCTCAATGAAATTGGACGATTAGGATCAAATGAACATAAATCCTGGTTTTATATATCTTTTCATGTCGTTTTTAACCTAAATTTGAATAATTGTTAGTTACTAATTGGAAAAAAAGAGAGAGAAAGGAAATCTTTATACTTGCAGGTGAGGCACAGGTAAAGAAAAAATATTATTTTATATAACTTATTTTTAAGAATTCTTTGAATCATTGAATCTTTTAATAATTATCATTAACTAATTAAAAAATAAAAAATACTGTTGATTATATCGGGCAATGAGGCAGGTGCAGAAGAAAGAAAACTGTTTATAATCAATATTTAAGGTCAAGGATTTGCCGCTCATCTAAATCCTCCGTTTGAATATTGTAGTAACGTTCATAAAATCTGTAAAGCTCTTAATAAAATTCAAAATATATTTCAAGTTATTACGACAAGTTGCCACCCATGCCAGTTTTTAAAACTCATTCGATATATTTAAATAACCCAACATATTCATAGTTGCATATTCACCGAACGGTGCAATTAAATTTGGTACAGAGAAAAAAGAAACAATATGCGTCTAGTAAAAGCGGAACTTGTGCCTATTTTGTTCGCCTGATGAAGGGTCATGTGTTCTTTCGATTCGAAACAATTGTTACGAGTTTATTGCATTTTTTGGTGCTTATTCAAAACTTTGTACTTATTATTTCTGTTATTATTGTTATTTACTGATTTATTTATTTTCTTTCAAATTTTCTTTTTATTTCTTTTCTTTTGTTTACTTTCTTTTATTATGTAAAAGTAGAAAGCAATAGATTCATGATAACTTTTAATCTCCGGTATTTGATGGGTTTACACGTTTTCAGATTCCTTGAACACGATTTGGTTATCTTCAGAAAATGTGTGCGTGAGTATCATAGATTTTATGGAAGCTGTATCTCAAGAACAAATGAACAGAATTTCACCAAACTTAGCATTTAGTTGTACCTTGATTTAAACTGCTGCTGATTACATTTGAAGATCAATTGCTTACTAGGTGGTGCTAGGTGGTGGCCATTTTTCAAAATTTTTAGTATGGACCAAATTTCGTATAAATGTACAAAATGAGAATTATTTTTAACGAATAATTAGAAAAAAAAATTATGAATTATTAATAATAGTAGTAGTAAACTAAGAAAATAATTGTGTGCATGTAGGAGCATCACCCCCCCCCCAATCCTCTCGTTGGGGATACAAAATTTTTGATATAGATATCCTTTTAAAGATCTCCTCAATACTTTTAAAACAAATAATTGAACTATAGATCTGTTATGATTTAAATCTCTCTCTTTTTTCTTTTTTTACGGAAAAAAAGTATTTTCTCTCATGCCAAAAAAATTGACTCTCTTCCGCATTTAGTGCTACTTGTCTGAGAAGAAAATCTTCTGCATTCATCAAGGAAAATAATTTTGCTGCATGAATTTGTCTAGGAAAATACAGAATAAAGTCTTGTAATGGCCACAACATATTAGTTTTTTTTTTTTTTTTTTTTTTTTTTTTTTTAATATATAATTATTATTTTAACTTTTTAGAGGGGGTGGGGGGGGGAATTATTTCAGAAAATTTAAATATTAATTTTATTTTTATACATATTACTGAGATTGGTATTAAATTTATTAATATTTACCAGAAAAGTGTGTTACAAATTTCTTTCACTGAATTTATTATAGTAATAATAATAATAATGAGCTTTTCTCCTTTTTGAAAATATAAATAATTAAAATATATACATATATTTGGTAATTTAAATGTAAATTTCTGTATTCTCAAATGTTTTACGAATTTTTTCATTTCTATTCTTTCTTTCTTTTTATTTTTTTATACTGATATAAATTATTTTTTCTCTAGGCCAACTATGTTTGAATACAAATTATAATCACTATCTCAAACATTTTTACCATTTTTACTCAGACTTTTAGGTATTTGCATAAGATACGTTTTTATATCATTATTATATTCGTTACTTTTTTTTTCGGTTACCGTTGTCATGACATGGTTCCGAAGCTAATGTTAAAGAAATCAACAAGTGATAATGAAAGTGAGAACAATTGGAATAAAATATTAGACGAGGTGAAGTGGAAAAGTGAAGTTTAATACAATTTAATTAGAATAAAATAAACAGGGAAATTTAGCAGTGGTAGATCCAAAACTTAACTTTTTTTTTGGGGGGGGAGGGGGGGAACTAAGAGTTTCAAGATGTCATTCCAGATCAATGAAAAATTTACAATTGTAACATACAATTGTGAATGTCAGTGTTTTTTTTTTTTTTTTTTTTTTTTTTTTTTTTTTCAAGGGGGGGGGGGGCTTCAGCCCCCTCGTCCCCCCTTAGACCCGCCACTGAAATTTAGAAAGAAAACATTTTCAAAATGTTTAATAAATTTCAAAATTAAAAATTGGTTTAAAAGTTTGCAAGTAGCAATATTTTAAATCAGTTGGGGATATTAATAAATACATTATAATTCCGTGAAGTTTCACTGTATTATTATGCGACAGAAATAAGTTATTATTATGAATGAAGATACTATTTTCCTTGAAGATTTCATTCCCTCCCTCTTTTCAACTGTTTGTTCACCCCACACCATTTGCGCAGTTCTAAGTCTGTAAACCTGCGGATATACAAAAATTTTGAGAAAAAATTGTACAGTTGTAATACACTTTTTCTGAGAGTCGCTTTCTTCAGATTATCTATTGTATACTTTCTAGAAAGAAACGTTCCAATTTATTCTTCTTATCAGTCAATATAAGGTTTCATTTCAGTCTTTATTTTTCATTTAGGTTTACTTCCTCCTATAACGGTGAAAAATATTGTTACTCGTTATTTAAAATAGTTTATGTTGTCATTTTTATAAATTGCATTCTGATTCCGAAGAAGAAATTTTAATTGACTCATCATTCAACTTTTATTCACCTAAATGTCAACATTTGTATCTGTGCGATCAGTAGTTGGAGCGCCAGATCGCAGATACACACACAAACATACACTCCTCTTTATTTATACAGATAATTATTTATTAAAATTATTTTCCATGAATAATGAAGACGATTTTTATCTCACAGAATTATAGCATTAAATAATAAATACAAAACTTTGGACAAACACCATAAAATGCAAGAAAATCGCAACAATTGTTTCGGATCAAAAGCTGCTTTGATTGCAGCACTTGTGTCTACTTTTTTCGCCTGACGAAGGACTGTGTTTTCTTTCTACACGAAACAATTTTCGCAAGTTTCTTGCATTTCACGGCGTTTATCCGAAGTTTGTACTTATCATTTTAAAACACCAGTTCTGTGGTGTTTTTTATTATAGCAATAAAAGGCAGAAGAACGTCAATATTGGATCAACATCAGAAGATTTTTTTTTTTTTTTTTTCGTTATAAATGAAAAAATAGATACTTTTTTTTAAAATTACTACAGATCTATGGTTCAAGCATTCGTTTCAAAAGTATTGATGAGTTCTTTCGAAAGATACTCATACTGAAATTTTATACCTCCTTTTTTTTTTTTCCCTTGCATTTTAATTAACTGAAACTGACTACTTATTTTTAAAAAGTGGATTTATTACTTGCTACGTATATAACAAGTTATAATAATAATAATAATAAAAGCCAATTCCTACTTAGGTCAACAAAGAAAAATTTTATTTTAGTTAATAATTAGAAATAAAAGATGCGCGTGCAAAATCAACTAAAAAGTAAAATAAAATTTATAAATGGACAATATTTAAGCTCGTGGACTCAGTTCAGTTATATAATAAGAATAATTACAAGATAAAAAGAACTTTAATATACCATAGGTTAAGTTTTCTGTTGAATCATATAAACGCTACCGAAGACAGCGGGAATCCGGAAAAATTGGCTAAAAGTATTAAAAAAAATTCATTGTTATCGTGTTTTGAGCTATTATAAAAGTTTCAAACGGCTAGCTAGCTAGCCGGGAAGTTAGTTAAAAATCGATTGCAAGCTTTGTACTGGCAACGCTGCCGAAGGCAGCAGGGACCCGAAACAGTTGGTTAAAAGTATTTTTTAAATGCATTTTCACCGTATTCTGAACTATTCTAAAAGCTTCAAATGTCTAGCTTGTTGGGAAGTTAGTTAAATAAATTTTCTGTTGAATCATATAAATGCTGCCGAAGGCAGTAGGGACCTGCAACAGTTTACTAAAAGTGTAAAAAAAATGTATTGCCACCGTGTTCTGAGCTATCCTGAAAGTTTCAAATGCCTAGCTAGTCGGGAAATTAGTTAAAAATCGATTGTAAATTTTGTACTAGTAACACTGACGAAGGCAGAAGGAACCCGAAACAGTTGGCTAAAAGTATTTAAAAAATGTATTGTCACCGTGTTCTGAGCAATCCTGAAAGTTTCAAATTTCTAGCTAGTCTGGAAGTTAGTTAAAAATTGATTGCAAGATTTGTACAAGATATATATAGGGAGAGTGTGAACTAATATTAGGAATTGAAAAAGAAAGCAGAAGATGTAAAAAAAATTCGATTTCCGGTTTTTGATGTATTTACAAGTCTTGAGATTTTCTTGCATTTCAGTTAATTGAAATTGACTACTTATTTTTTCAAAAATGGATTTATTATTCTATCTTCTGCATGTATAAGAAGAAAGTATAAGAATAATAAACAATTTAGATTTCTGGTTTTCGATGAAGTTACACGTTTTGAGATTACTCAAATAGACCATTTATAGAAAAGGTCTGTTTTTTTAGTTTGAACACTGTATTTCATGGTCGAATCGTGCCAATAAGTATTGATGCTCTGCAATTTAATTCCGTTTATGAGAAGGCAATATTTTTGCTTTCCTTAGTTTTTGTAAAAAGTTGTCGAATTTCGACCACTGCGGGATACTAATGCAAATAAATAAATAAATAAAATCAGTAAAATCTCCAAAAGTTGTCGGATTTAGATGAAATTTACGACGCAATTTGGACATGCATAGTAATGCATAAACATTCATTCTTATTGAAAAAGGATATATTTTAGCAACATTTGACTATGTTAAATTTCAGGCATTTCATGAAAAATCGCAATGTTTATCCACACAAAGAGGAGAAAAGTGTCTTTTCAACTTCGATCTCTGGCGTTAACGATTATATAACACTTGAAAACCCAAGATGGTAAATGGGTTTATCTAACCAAATGTATTCGTAACAAAATGTTATGTTTTTTAATTAATTACAAAAAATTTATTAAGATATCGAAAATGTAAGCCCATGCCCACCACTCCAGGTTGAACCATACCTTCATGTCAAATGCCTTAGCTCTGCGTGCGATATTCTTTCCTCAACATCTCAAACAGACAAACGAGATTTTCTTATATTATAGATTGTACTGGGTTGGAAAAGAGAGAGAGAGAGAGAATGCTATACTAGAATTATTCCTATGATCCGAATTTTCTTAGAGAACTTTTCGAACTAAGCTTTGAGTATATAATTTAAAAGCTTCTACACATTCTGAGCACATCGCTATAAATTACCACTTTAATTTGAACACCAATTAAAATATTATCCACCTTCAGTAAGAAACAATAGAACGTGCATTTATTAACATTGTTTTACTTTAGAGAATATTTATATAGGTAAACTCAAGTTCTTTCTTTTTTTTTTTTTTTTTTTTTTTTTTTTTTACCTGACAAAAAGAGCACCTGTTTAGCAGCTCTCGAAACTACAAGTAATTATTTGTTCTGAAGTATCAAGAACTTTTACTTTTTACTTTACAGTTTGTGATATCTTTAGTTTTTTTTTTTTTTTTTTCTTTTCTTTTAATCTGATAGAGGCTTGTATAGATCGTGACCACTCGAAGAGTTCATGAAACTGTGGCCTGGCCACTTAAGAAATTCATGAAACTATGGTCACTCAAGAAATTCATGAAGCTAGAATTTGAATTGTTCAAAAAGAGGAAGGGGGATCAAAGAAAGGTAGAAAAAGAAAGAAAGAATTTGAAGTAATTAAATAAAATAATAATAGCAGGCAATTAAAAAAAAAAAAATACAAAAATATGTAAAACCTATAAAATTTGAAAGAATTTTTTTTTTTCTGTTGTATACTATATAATAAATTAAAAAAATCTGGTGTGAAACAACCACACGACTTCCATTACCCACTATTACACGTATTATATGTATTTTTGAGAGATAATGTGATCAGAAAACATAAAAGTGACCTAAAGAGAAAATCGTTAGAGCCGTTTTTGAGATACCAACTTTTACAAAAAATCAATTATTGACCGGAAAACAATAATTACATACAAAAGGATATTTAAAAGTGAGTTAATATGACGAGTTTGAAAAAAATCCGTGCAGCCGTTTTTAAAGAACGCGCTTGCAAGTCCTGAAATTGAGCTCTTTATACAGGACTCCTATCAATTTTCCTGAACTAACCAACTATATCATTCAAAAGGACATCTAATAGAGTGTTTATAGAGCAAGTTTGAAGAAAATCGTTAGAGCCGTTTTTGAGATACGGACTTACGGTCCCACTTCCGGTTTCCGATGTCCCACTTCCGGTTTTTCAATTTTCACTAAAATTTGGAAATTTCATCTGTACACCAGACGTATTTCAATTCTAAAGTTTCGTAGCTCTATCTTTATTAATTTCTGAGCTATAATAGCCAGAAGATTCTCCACATACATACACACACACATACATACACACTGACCAATTGCCAAAAACCACTTTTTTGGACTCAGGGGACCTTAAAACGTGTAAATCAGGTGAAAACCCGATATCGAATTTTCAGACCGAATACAATACTTCCATTACCTACGGTACTAGGGTAATGGAAGTAAAAAATGAATCCAATTTTTTTTAGTATCCATTTTCAAACTTCTGTTTATTACATCCATATTCAAATTTAATTGACATTTGATATCATAGCAAAAATATTAATTAAAATTTTTCGAATTTTAACTGTCTTGCTTTTCGCCTCCAAAATTTTTGCACATGTCTATTGCATTTGAAGAATAAAAGAAATGACCTTTCGAAATCGGAAGTGCTTACATATATTTTACGGTACGTGAAGAAATTTGTTTTAATAAAATAAAAGATGAATAAAAGATTAGATAATATATATTTAAAACTGTAAATATTTAGATCTGACTATATAATTAAATAAAAATTATTTTATTACGAAACCTATATTATTTTTGTTATAAAAAGTATAACATTTTAAAGAAAAATTTCCCATTGCATAAGATATAATAAATTTAAAAATTGAATTCGTCCTTATTTTAATATCGATTTGTCAATTTCTACTTAGGAACAACACTATGTCTATATTTCAACTTAATTAACATCCGATATCATATCAAATATTATTTAAAACTTTTAATTTATTTATATTAGCTGATACATATTTTAGTTTAGGTAGTTTTAGAACTAACAAAATATTTAAATATTAATTAATTTATTAGATTCTTTATCTTATATTTTTAACGGTAAATTGTTATGAATGTATTATTTTTAAGGATTTACAAAATAAATAAATAAATAAACATTAGGAAGTTTACTACCAAAGGCAACTTCAAAATATACTGATTTTTTTTTTTTTTTTTTTTTTAAATAAAGTTTATTGATTGAAACAAATAAATCCATATTTGGATCAATTTACATTTACAGTAAAAATATTTAATTTATAAGATTTTATAATTGAAAATTACTATTAAAAATAATAATAATAATAATAATAATAATAATAATAATAATAATAAAATAAATAAATAAATAAGTAAATAATTTTGTTATATACTTTGGTGTCTGTAAAACAGTCTTGGAATCTGCTCTTTATATATATATATATATATATATATATATATATATATACAATTATACTTTTATAATCATCTAAATCATCTTAAAAAATAATTATCCCCTTTAACTTTGATTTAATAATAATAATAATAGTAAAATGAATCAATATGGCAATTTAACTGCACCTGAAATTATGTTAAAAATTTCTGCTATGATAGAAGAATTTACAGCTATGATATATTTCCTTATTCATGGAATGAATAATTAAAAATTAGTTAATGAATAATATAAATTAGCACCATGGATTGCAATTCAATTTCATGCAGCAATTTTTCATATAATAGTTCAGATTTGCTGTTATAACATTTCTAAAATCAACTCTGAGTATGTGTTTTCTCACTATTTTTATTTTAAAAGGATTCACTTCGCTTAAATGCAGAAGATTAGTTCCTCGAAAAGGTATTGCAGATTTTGAGGTTAGGGGACGTCAATCACGAGGAAAATGCCCACAATGGACTTCAATGGGCTTTTGTTTGCTAAGAAGCTGCCGCAGAATGGGGGGAAAATTTCATAGAGTTACTGCTAAACTTTTAACATTGAAAGCGGCTGACCTTTTAGAGAGATAGGTAACACATGCTAGTGAAACCATTTTCGAAGTAAAAGAATTGAAACCCCGTGACCTCGAATGGGTTAAGTATAATGTTGTGTTGAGTATATATGCTCCCGTGTGATATGGCCATTACATCAAACATAAACATGAAGTAGCATCACTTAAATCTAC
Organism: Salticus scenicus; assembly: GCA_963930645.1. Classification (NCBI taxonomy): domain Eukaryota; kingdom Metazoa; phylum Arthropoda; class Arachnida; order Araneae; family Salticidae; genus Salticus; species Salticus scenicus. The sequence goes on from OZ005654.1 coordinate 119,387,513, forward strand.
GTTCACATGAAAGCTTTAATTGAATGAGGTTCTGTGGCTTTTCAGATCATATGCCATATTACTGAATAAAGCAAAAGTGACTTCCATTATCAAAATTGAAGCGACTTTGAACATGGCGTTATAACTGGTGCATGAAAGATGGTTTATAGCACCTCCAAGGTAGCGACGAAACTTGGATATTCCCGTAAGACCATTTCACGAGTGTACCGTGATTATCAGGAATCCGGTAAAACATTGAATCTCTGACATCTCTGTAGTTGGAAGAAGGTCGTGAAAGAACGGCACTAATGACAACTGATGAGAATCATATAACAAACGTGCAACCCTTTCTCAAATTTCTGTAGATTTGAATGCTTGGGTATCAACATGTGCCAGCGTACGATTTTTTTAACGGGCCATCATTGATAAGGGCTTTCAAGCCGAAAGTCCAGCCGTGTACCTTTGCTGACTGCACAAATCAAAGATTTACGCTTCGCCTGGCCCCGCCAACACTGTCATTGGACTATTGATGACTGGAAACACGTTACTTGGTCTGACGAGTTTCGTTTCCAAGTATTTTGGTAGGATAGATTTTACGAGTAGAGAGTTAACCTCGTGAATCTATGGACCCTAAATGTCAACAGAGGACTGTTCAAGTAGGTGGAACCTCTGCTATATTATGGGGAATGTATTTTTAGTGTGATATGGGACCCTTGATACATCTCTAGCTACAAATCTGACATAAGCGTCTTGTCCAATCACCTTCAGCCATCCATATCATTTGTGCATTCCGACGGACTTGGGCAATTCTAGCATGACAATGCGACACCCCAAACGTTGAGTTTTGCCACAGATTTGCTCCAGAAAATCTCTACTTACTTTAGTGATGTCCACTGGCCACCTAAATCCCCATACATGAACATTCTTCACTATATCTATACTTTGCAACGTGCTGTTCAGAAGAGATCTCCTCCCCCCCTCTCAGTTCTATGAGTTTTAAATGGTTCTACAGGATTTCTGGTGTGAATTATTTCCAAGCAGACCTTTAGAAGTTAGTCGATTCCATGCCCTTTGTATTGCGGCACTTCTGAATACTCACGCTGAACTTATACGATATTAGACAGGTGTACAAGGACTTTTTTTTTTTTTCTCTTCAGTGTAAAATTTGAAGGTATTTCAATTTATTGTTTTAAGTTTCTGAAAATTTGTATAGAAAAGATTTAGAGATGTGACAAACAGTCCTGTGAGCAAACGCAAGCTTCCTTATCTGCTTACAAATGAATAGAAATATGTAGGAAATATTTTTATTTGCTACATTCAACCATTGTATTTTAAAGTTAAAAGAAATTGTAAAAAATATATGTATTTTTTTTTTTTTTTTTTCAAAATAAATTACGTTTCTTTACTTTGTCCGTCCAAGTTTACTTTCTCCAGGTTTGGAGGAAGCGAGTTAAGACCTCGCATCTTTAATATAATGCAAAACATTCTTTCATATTGCCTACTCAACGTAAATTTGGTGTATTATTTATAAATTATTTTCATGTTGGTTTAAAATTTTTGTTCGGTAGTATTAGACAAATTTATTGTAATATAGGTTCTAAAAGTTTAATTAAATACTGTCACACATCTGTCACAAAGTCCTGGGACTAAACCGCACACCGTGCTACAAATGAAATATTTCTATGTGAATAATATAGCATGACTCTTCAAAAGATAAACGTTAAATTTTCATGTAAATTCGACCGTTCGTTACCTAAAAAATAAAGTTTAAGTGACTCTACTTTTGATATTTTCAAAACGATGGACAAAGCTGAATTTCGTGTGTGGATTCAACATTTTTTTTTTTGGGGGGGGGGGGTATAATGTTAAAAACCGATGAAACTTAGTAATGGCTTAACAATCTTTAACTTTTTTTTTTCTTTTTTAAAATTTATTTTAATAACTTGGTAACAAACAGTCAAAATCTTATGAAATTTTGGCGTGTGTCATCATTTGAAGGTTTGTACTATGTTAGCCACATAAAATCATTTCATTTTTGACATCATTTGTGAGTTAGTCCCGGTATTTTTTGACCGATATGTTATACGTAAATATGTTATTTGTTGCAGGAAATTTCTCCATACACTTAATAAAAAATCTTCGTTTTGAACAACGGTGGAGGCTTAACCTTTGGAGACGGGCTCTTTTGAATCTCCACAGTGGCTTTGGAGCCCTTCTCTAAAGGTTAAAAACGCTCAAAACCGCTCCATAGTAATGCGGCCGCCTTCCGTCGTAGAATCATAGAATCTTAGAATGACTTTATATTGCCTCTTCAAATGATTTTGTCTTTAAAGAAAAACTCCCTGGAATATATGTTTAGATAATTTCCCAACATTTGTTGCTACAAAATGGTAGCTAATTTACAGAATTTTTTTATCCCCTAAATTAAGATGAAATTGTTTGTTAATTTTTACACCAAGAAAATAGTTATTGTCACATGATTCTTCTAGTGAGGCCACATTTCACTGGATTGTGTGAAATGAAGTTGCAATTTGATCAGTAAAATTTTAAATTAAATATTTAAAGATAATTCTAGTTTAGCATTTCAGGAACTTTATGCTACTTTGACATAAATCGAAGTCCAGTTAAGTTCCATAATATGGGAATATTATTGTAGTTCATGCTGAATCTGTCACTGAGGATATTTTGTCGTTACATTCCTATTGGATGAAATTATTTTTATTATTATTATTGTGGAAAATGTAAAAAACAAACAACTTAAGTTATCTTTAAAATATAAAAAAATCTGGAGTGACTCCACTCGACTTTCCGAACATTGAGTAACTAACAGTTTTGTAGATAAAATAAAGAAAGAGGAGTTGCTAAACAAACAAAAAAGAGAAAACCATAACAGAGTGTTTGAGTATTTTTCTCCATATATCACACGAGGTTTTATTTAACGCTACTGAACTTTGAGCCCTTAGATCATAACGATAAAGAATTTTTCGTTGTGTCCCTATAAAAATCTATAAATGCTAGATTCACCAAAATGCTTATAGTTAGTGCAACAGGGATTTATAATATTCATACAAATTTTCAGGTTTAGATGCTATCGCTGGTCTCATAGGCCATAAAGATAAAGAATTTTTCTTTGTGTCCCTGTAAAAAAAACTGTAAGTGCTAGATTCACCAAAATCTATACAGTTGGTTCAAATGTGACCTATAACATGTGTACAAATTCTTTGCTGAGATTAATAAGGCGTTTAGACGCTATCACACTTTTAAAAATTTGGCAAAGAATTTTTCTTTGTGTCCCTGTAAAAAAACTATTAGTGCTAGATTCTCCAAACTCTATACAGATTGAGTATCTGTGACCTATAATATGTGTATAAAGTTTTTACTCAATTGAATAAGGCGTTTAGATGCTATCGCACTCTTAAGATTTTGGTCCCTTGGCCATAATGATAAAGAATTTTTCTTTGTGTCCCTGTAAAAAAACTATAAGTGCTAGATTCACCAAAATCTATAGGGTTCGTACTATGATGACTTACAATATACGTACCAACTTTCAGCTTATTCGAACAAAGCGTTTAGACGCTAGCGTGTTCACTCACATACATACACACATACATACACACATACATACCATACATACACACATCATCGTAAAAATAGTGAAAACGGACTCGTTGGACCTCGAAACGTATAGAAACATCAAAATCTCGAATTCGGATTTTTGACATGATTACAATACTTTCCTCACTATAGTGTTCGGAAAGTAAAAATGAAGGATATCCAATAAAAATTATAAAATAAATTACATTTTAATATTAAAGTGTGATAATTTTTATACGACTGTTCAGTCTTTCAACAAAGTTAAAGTAGAAGTACAGGGTTATTACAAAAGAATCATCGGGTTTCCGAAGCGTTTATTTCAGAACATAATTGTGTTACAACAATGAGTTGTACATGAAAATAAACCGAAAGCATCCAAGATTGACGTCCATACTATAGATGTTCAATATGTGCTCCTTGAGTGATACGGTTGACTTTGAACGAGTGAAACGTCTTTCCTAGAGTGAAAAGGTTCTTGAGTGAAACGTCTTTCTTTTGACATAATCCGGTAATACCGGATTATGTCAAAAAAGAGACGTTTTGTGAGAACATGCAAGAAGCCTGTGAGGACGACGACTTTGAAAACAAGCTTGTTTTCAGTGACGAAGCTACCTTTCATCTTAGTGGCAAGGTCAACCATATCACTCAAGTAGCACACATTGAACATCTATAGTATGGACGTCAATCTTGGATGCTTTCGGTTTATTTTCATGTATAAGTCATTATTGTAACCCAATTATGTTCCGAAATAAGCGCTTCGGAAGTTTCTTTTGTAATAACCCTGTATTCCCGCTAGAATAGAAAGAATTACTTGATAGGTAAAGTTATCTTCGACGTATAAAGATTTCATCGTTATTTATTTTATTTATTTTTTTTATGTTCAATGTATAATTTCTTTATTTTTGTTTTATGCATAGTTTTATTTTATTTTCTATTAAAATACAATCATATTTATTAGAATTCTTTTTTTAGTTTTTTTTAAAGTGTTATGTTATGTTTAATTTTAATTTAAACTTAGCTGTTTAGACGGCTTTTTTTACCAAATGATACAAAAGAATTATTTTTTTTATTTGTCAAATTGTTGACGCTACAAAAGTTACGTCTGAATATTTATACATAAAATTATATTTATAGTTATAATTCATTTAGCCAATATTGTTGTTGGTTTTATATTTTATTTATGTGTCTCTGGTGTGAAGTTAATATAATATTAAACCAAAATTATATGTACATTATGTGAAGACTTAGTTTTAGTGCTATTTCAGTTATCATAAAAAGTGGATATTAAAACAAAAAATATTTAAACTTACTTTCATCTGTTTCAAAAAGTACAGTTGAACCTCGTTAACGTGAACATGCTGAACGCGAACTACATTTAACATGAACTATTTCCACAATCCCCGACAAAATGGAGATTAATTTAGTTATATGAACACTGTAAAAAAATGTTGTAATTATTCCTGCACTTTCTGGTGTTTTTTTCCAAGCACTGGCACTATCTAATAAAATTACAGCACCAAATTTTGTAAAAATTTATTTCTACCGCTCGCAACCAATAGCAACGTGACTTCCTTTGGACTTTAGACGGAATTTTGCGGTTTGTAGCAGATGTTCTATATCTGAACTGGCGGCGAGGCAAACAGCTGAGGAAACAAGCATATGTCATGTGATCAAAGGAGGGAGCATTTGAACTTCTCGTTTCACCGAAAGCTGCTAGCATGCTTATGATTGTGGTGATGCACGTGCTTCCTGGATTGATTTAATTATTTTATATTTAGTGATTATTGTAAAGGATGTACTTATTTTGTAATAAATAACAAGAAATCGGTAGTCAATGCTGTATTCCTGACAGAAAATTCAATATAAAATTGGCAAGAAATATTGTTATTTCGTTTATATTCTCGAAGGATTATCATTTGAAAAGAAATGGTTTACTGGATTTCATGTGATTTTCTTCCTATAAAGATTGTTTCGTATGCCGAAAGCATTTTGTTTATGAATGTATGATTCTAGAGGTTATTGTTACATGGAACGAAACCAATGGTAAATATTATACGATTAAAGTAAAAATATTTTAGTTAGGAAAATACTGAAAGAAAGAATGCAGAATTTTGAAAGTGATATTTTAAGTAATTTTTTGGAAAAAACTCACTTATTTTTTAAAAGAAATATAATATATATACAGATTATAGTATTTTACCATAGTATAAATTATAGCATTTCATATTGATTAAATATTTCTTGTGTTATGAATATTGTTACTGAAAAATAAAATGATTAATAATCAATAACGGTTCCATGAGTTTTCTTGTTGTGTTTCTCAATGGTGTTTTGAACGTTAAAAAATTACAATTTTGATACTTTTCTTGATCAAGAATATACATACCAGCCAAGTCTAGTGTTGTTTCCAGTAAACTACTATTTTTTAGCTATTTCTATTGGTCTACTAGTTTTTGTTAAAAATCTACTGTGTTTTAGGAACCTACAAGAAAAATCGTAAAATCGAGCAACTTTCCTGTAAAAAATATATGGAGGATAAGAGAATAAATATATTAGTATAATGAGGCTTATTAAATGTATGTGTAAAAATTGAAATATTGATTTTAATTATTTCAAAATAATCTTAAATTTTTCGGTGTTTTAAATAATGCTTTTGTAATTAAATATATTTACATAGTCATTGTGAGTGTATTTTCACTCATGTGAGATAACTAAAAACTGAATTTTGATCCTCATTATCTGATGAAAATCTGGAGAATATTTTAAGTTCTAAATGCAATAAAAGTTGAATGAACAACAATTTAATTATTCTTTTCTTAACAAAGCAAAATCTGCTACAACAATGTAAAAAATTGTGTTTAAGTAAGTATTATTGACAAATTTTTTTTTTTAAATCTATTTTTGGGATTTAAAATTAATTTTTTAATATACATAATCTCAATATTTTATTGCTTTTCATTTGAAAGATTAGCGATTTATTTAAAAAATATTAATATTTATAGAAAATCTTTTATAAATTTTTATTTTTTTCTTTTCATCAACTATATATTTATATAAATTCAGACTTTATTGTTAAAAATATCAACTTATAAAAACCTACTTTTTTTTTTTTTTTTTTTTTTTTTTTTTTTAATTGAAGGTTTGGCAGGTATGTAATAGTATTACAGAATAAAGATCAATTTTTATTTATAGCAGTTTATTATTGTTAGTTTAACCTAGCGTTTGATTTCATTTAAAATAATACTAGTAATAAGCATGTGTATCTCTTATAAGATACTATTTACTATTCTGATAGATAATATAGATAAATAAATATGGACAAGTATTATTTTTGATTCCTTAGATTTGAATTTTAATGTTTCTACTTCCAAGATTTAAAAAAATACAATAAATAAAAAAATAACTGAAATATATCTACTATTTTTCATGCAATTGGAAACGCATCTTTTTATTTTAATATTATTTCAAGTATTTTTACAATTGTACTGTTATCTTTTTTTTTTTTTTTTTTCCAAAGACTTTGAATCATTTTTGAAAAAAAAAAAAATCAAAGTAACTTGTATAAACTTATTTATACAAGTACCTGTATAAATAAATTGTATAAATACTTGTATAAATAACTGAAATGAGTCAATTTGACATTTTATTAAAAAGTAAATGAATAAATAAAATTAAGCCAAACATTTTCAAAAATTTCCGTTTGTGTATGGGGGAAAAAAATGTAATTAAGCATATATTTTTAATTTCATTTAAGATTATGCTGATTAATGTATAATTAATCAGTAATTAAAAAAAATAACTTGTTTTATTTTTACATAATTTACATATAATTTATTATTGTATCAACTTTAACAATAAATAAATAAATAAGTGAAGACGTTATTTATTAATGCATTTTTAAATGAATCATTTTAATTTCTCTACATTTTTAAATGACATTACCTACATTTAATTATTCTGTTTCAATTTGATATACTTTGATTCAATAATATGTTAACGAAATATACTCTAATTAGATTCGCAATTATCATATTCAAATGATACCTTATATATTTATAATGATTTGATATTTTTTTTTTTTTTTTTTTTTTTGAGGAATGGATTTACAATTTCTAAAGTAAATTATTTTTTCTATCCTACTTCTTTTTCTAATGCAGATTTTTTTTTTTTTTTTTTTTCAAGTACTTTTTAAAATTTCAAAAATATTAATTATTTCGCAAATATTAATTATTTTATTATTGTTTAAATTATATATATATATACATACTTTTTAGAATTAAATTCTTGCGTATCATACATAATTATTCATCTGGCATATACGAACAAGTAATAATATATTGAAATATATGTGTGTGTGTGTGTGTGTATAAATAACATTTTTGAAATAAATTAAATGCATCTTACGGATTACTATTTTTATTTATTTATTTGTTTGAGCCATGTAATTAAACATTTATAATAATAAAAAAAAAGGCTGTTACTTCATTATATCTTCATTGCCATAATTTTTATAGAATTTCATCTTATAAAAATACTAGGAAATTAGTAGATATTTTTTCCTTTATTCTGCTAATCAAAAAAAAAAAAAAAAAAAAGAAAAATCAAATGTGTGAAGCTATCTTTTTAATTATAACTTCAATTTGTAATAAGCCATTTTAAGCTATTTTTAAATTTTGCTGATAAGAAAACTTTATACAGAGCAAGGGAAGGGGGAGAAAAAAAAAAATATTTCAATATTGAAATAATAATAATAAACGTCTTGAAATTTAGATAATGTTATAATGAAGATTTTGCAGTTTGTAATAAATAATTAAAAGTTATTTTTTATTTTGTTTTATTTTTCTTACAGATAAACAAAGATTTTTTTTTTCTCTCCTTACTTTTATGTTTGTTGGAGCAACATTAAACATTGAATTATTTCATCAAATCATGACTGCCAATTTTATTCAGAATTTTTATCTTATAAAAATACTAACAAATTAATATTTATTTTACTGTTTTAGATTTTTTTTTTTTTTTTAACTACACAGTTAATTTTAAAAGTACTTAAATGAGTTAAATTCTCTTTGCATTTATAAAAACATCTTGCAATAACCTATTTTTTAAATTACATTTCTGATATGAAAAAATTACGTATGTTAAAAAAATAAAGACAGAAAGAATTGAAACATTGATGCAATGAAATATTTTCATCTTAATATTTTAATGTAAAAAAAAAAAAAAAAAATATATATATATATATATATATATATATATTTCTTTTGTGCGTGTGTATGTCACTGAACTCCTCCTAAACGGCTGGACACAGTTTAATGAAATTTTTTGTGTGTCTTCAGATGGATTCGAGAATGGTTTAGATTTACAAATGAAAGTTGTAACTTAATTAGTTCTTTCATAATTAATTTTTAACCAACTGTTTCAACAACTTTTCCATCTAGATGGCGTGAGTTGTCCATAAACACGATGTCAGAATTTATTTAATGTTGAAATGAAAAATGAATTTTTAACCGTATCTTACGAAGTGTTTCAAATATTTTTTCAAAGTTAATATTTTTAGAAACGTAACCGTATCTTACGAAGTGTTTCAAATATTTTTTCAAAGTTAAAATTTTTAGAATCGTAAACACGATGTCAGAATTTATTTAATGTTGAAATGAAAAATGAATTTTTACCGGAAGTGTTTAAAATATTTTTTCAAAGTTAATATTTTTAGCCTGAGGATTAAAATGGTATATTCTTTTAAAAAATTCGTCAATATCCGACGGAGTTATTTTATGTTAAAATGAAAAATGAATTTTTAGGCCATTATTATTTGTGCAGATGGAAAATGTACTAAAAGTTTTCCGAAAAATTTCACTAACGATACGATCACAAATGTTGACGGATATCCAATATATCGTCGAAGAAATCCCGATAATGGCGGACAATCTTATCATCTATGGCGGTCATCTATGTCAACAACATAGACATTGACATTGATAACCGTTGGGTGGTCCCATATTCGCTCTGCTGAGCAAAACATTCAATGCTCATATTAATGTTGAGTACTGCAGTTCAGTGAAGAGTATCAAATACATTTGCAAGTATGTGAATAAAGGCAGTGATATGGCTGTATTTCGAGTTGAAAATACCAATGTGAATGCTCCTCCGGTGAATAACAACGATGAAATAACACTTTACCAAATTGGCCGGTACGTCAGCTCCAATGAAGCTGTTTGGCGTATCTTTGGTTTCCCAATTTATGAACGGGATCCAGAAGTTCTTCATTTAGCCGTCCATCTTGAAAATGGCCAGCGCGTATATTTCACGAGCGAGTGCTAATTGAAATATTACATCAAGATGTAATTAGTGTTTGAAAAGTTTTGAAGTGTGCATAAAAAACTATACATTTTGCAAATTTAGTGCGGAATTGGACTATTATTTTATATAATTTTCTGTCAAATTTACACGCGCGTTGATTAACAACCACCTTAACTTACAAATTTATTTGTGTAGCTAATTTATTATATTTTATTTATTTATTTTTTGAATGGAACACCTTTAATATCGGAACCCTTTGGCAAAATTTGAAATTTGGCACCGAAGTAGCTCGGACGCTTCTCGCCAAGATCTTTAGTTCCACAATTGAGATAGCCATTTGAATTCATCGCAAAAATTGCTTAAAATATTTAAAGTCACCAAAGGGGTCCCATACTTTTGTGCGTGTGCATGTCACTGATATTTTATTTATTTATTTTTTGTATGGAAAATTTGGCACCGAGGTAGCTCGGACGCTTCTCGCCAAGATCTTTAGTTCCACAATTGAGATAGCCATTTCAATTCATCCCAAAAATGGCTTAAAATATTTAAAGTCACCAATGGGCTCCCATACTTTTGTGCGTGTGTATGTCACTGATATTTTATTTATTTATTTTTTGTATGGAACACCTTTAGTATCGGATCCCTTTGGCAAAATTTGAAATTTGGCACCGAAGTAGCTCGGACGCTTCTCGCCAAGAACTTTAGTTCCACAATTGAGATAGCCATTTCAATTCATCGCAAAAATGGCTTAAAATATTTGAAGTCACCAAAGGGGTCCCAATTTGTGACTTAGATTTAGAAAATCGTGCTTTTCTCACGGCCAATTATATGTTGCGTGTTCCATTGTTGGAAAACCTTCGAATTTGTTTGTGTATATTCCTCAAGGATTAACCAAAAATATTGTACATCCAATGGCATTACGATAAATTAAGTTTTTGTAGATTAAAAAAATATACCTGTTATAAAATAAATTGAGTTTCAACTTTTTCACCTTTAATTAAAACGAATTTAAGTTTTTATTTAATACGAACTCTACTTTTCACTTCGCTCATACTATACACATACTCACATGCATCGATTGATTGAATTGTGATAAATGTACATGTACTGATGTTAGATATTGTAATAACTTTTTGATAAAAATTTTCATCAAATCGGTCCAGATTGTTACAGCTTATTCAAAAAAGAAGAAATTTTCATGTGAAATTCGTTGCTATCAGAGATTCTCTCATAAATTGAAATATTTGCCGTATGAAATAAAATTTTGTGCTGTTCGACATTCAGCAGAGGTTTTACATAACAAGTAGCAAGTAGCAAGAAACAAGTAGCGAAAATTTCGATAATTATGTCTTTTACTTTATAATCGGAATCCACAGTCACCGTTCACAGCGCTCAATACCTGTTTCACTTATATACCACATCCTTACACACCTACAATAAGTTAGTTATTTTTTTCTAGCAAAATATTCGCTAGAAATAATTTATATGACAAAACAATGTTTGTCGGGTCAGCTAGTATATATATATATATATATATATATATATACAGTGAACTCTCGTTAAAACGGAAAACCTAGGGCCAGCAGTTTTTGTCCATATTAACGGGAGTGCATTATAACAGGAGTTCATAAACTGAAGTTCCATATGAACTCTAAAATCACTACACTGTAAAAAATATGTCCTGTTTGCTGCCAGAAATTCTCTGTAATTTGAGAAAATACGCGTAATTTACGAAGCGAGTCCTAATTGAAATATTACATCAAGATGTAATTAGTGTTTGAAGAGTTTTGAAGTGTGCATAAAAAACTATACATTTTGCAAATTTAGTGCGGAATTGGACTATTATTTTATATAATTTTCTGTCAAATTTACACGCGCGTTGATTAACAACCACCTTAACTTACAAATTTATTTGTGTAGCTAATTTATTATATTATATTTATTTATTTTTTCTATGGAACACTTTTAGTATCGGATCCCTTTGGCAAAATTTGAAATTTGGCACCGAAGTAGCTCGGACGCTTCTCGCCAAGATCTTTAGTTCCACAATTGAGATAGCCATTTCATATCATCGCAAAAATGGCTTAAAATATTTAAAGTCACCAAAGGGGTCCCATGCTTTTGTGCGTGTGTATGTCACTGAACTCCTCCTAAATGGCTGGACCGATTTTAATGAAATTTTTTGTGTGTCTTCAGGTGTATTCGAGAATGGTTTAGATTTACAATTCAGTCCGATTTAAATTGTTTGTTTAATTGTTAATTATGTCTCTTATGTTATAATCGGAATTCACAGCGCTCCATGCCTGTTTCACTTATATACCACATCTTTACACACGTACAATAAGTTAGTTATTTTTTTCTAGCAAAATATTCTCTAGAAATAATTTATATGACAAAACAACGTTTGTCGGGTCAGCTAGTATATATATATATATATATATCTGCAGTTTTTTTTTTTTTTTTTTTTTTTTTTTTTAATCAGTTTAAGGTAGTATGTACTATCTTTTTCTTCCCCTGATGGAAGTTAGCCCCTTTGTTTTATTAAAAAAAAAAAATAATAATAATAATAAATAAACAATAGTTTTCTTTGTTTGAACAGCGTAATTAAACATTGAAATATTATTTCATCCAAATCTCGATTGCCATATTTTATGTATAGTTTTATTATAAACAAATACTAATTGGTTAAAAAAATTTTCCACTATTTTTTTAATTCAAAAAGAATTTAAATGTGTTACGCTCTCTGTTATCTATATATATAAAAGAACACTTCCTGAGTGAGTGAGTGAGTGAGGGGGTGATCTATCAACGCCCAGACCGAACTCCTGGACCTAGAAGCATGAAATTTTGTGACAATGTTCTTTCTATGACGTAGACATCCACTAAGAAGCGATTTTACAAAATTCGCCCCTCAAGGGGGGGAGGGGGGGCAAAACGTGATTTCACAAAAACCTTCATATCTCAAACAAAAAAACAGATATCCGTAAAATTTTTGCTTTAAAATATAGCTAATACAAAAGTCAAAAAAACAATTTCTGGAATTTTTAAATTCGGTCCACAAGGGGGGCGGGGGGGCAAAACGTGATTTCACATGCGTAAAACGTGATTTCGCATAATCCTATATATCTCAAACAAAAAAATAGATATGCGTGAAATTTTTGCTCTAAAATATTGCTAATGCAAATATCTAAAAACCAATTTCTGGAATTTTAGAAATTCATCCCCCAGGTAGGGCAGCAGGGGGGGGGGAGGGGGCTAAGGGGCAAAAACAAATAGAAATACAGTTAGGGCGTTCAAAATTGATGCAGATAGGTTTTAGAGGCCTGCAAGTCGAATGAGGATATTTTCGATTGTGTAAAGTTATTAGGAGGGGCAGGAAGGGGGGGAGGGGAGAGGGGGGGCAAAAAAATAAAAATAGAGTTAGATCGTTCAAAATTGGTATATAGAGGTTTTCGATACCTACAAATCGATTTCGGATATTTTCGAATTTGTAAAATTAATAGGAGGGGCAGCAAGAAGGTGGGGCGGCAAGGGGGGGCTATGGGGCAAAAACAAATAGAAATGCAGTTAGGCCGTTCAAAATTGGTACAGATAGGTTTTAGATGCCCGCAAGTCGAATGGGGATATTTTCGAAAGTGTAAAGTTAATAGGAGGGCCGGGAAAGGGGGAGGGGAGAGGGGGGGGAGAGGGGGGGCAAAAAATAAAAATAGAGTTAGATCGTTCAAAATTGGTATATAGATGTTTTCGATACTTACAAATCGATTGCGGATATTTTCGAATTTTTAAAATTATTAGGTGGGGCGGGAAGGGGGGGGCGGTAAGGTGGGGCCTATGGTCAAAAACAAACAGAAATACAGTTTGGCCGTTCAAAATTGGTACAGATAGGTTTTAGAGGCCTGCAAGTCGAATGGGGATATTTTCGAAAGTGTAAAGAGATTAGGAGGGCCGGGAAGGGGGGGCAGAGGGGCAAATAAAAAGCAAATAGAGTTAGATCATTAAAAATTAGTACATAGAGGTTTCCAATACCTACAAATCGATTACGGATAGTTTCGAATTTTTAAAATTATTGGGAGGGCGGGAAGGGGGGGGGGAGTAGAGCGCAAAAAAATAAAAATAGAGATATATCGTTCAAAACTGGTTCATAGAGGTTTTTGATACTTAAAAATCGATTGCGGATATTTTCAAATTTGTAAAATTATTAGGATAGACAGGAGGGGGGAGCGAAGTGGGAAAATAATAGAAATAAGGGTTAGAGCATTTTGGGAATTTTTTCCAAAGGCAGTGAGAACCCGGTGCGACATTTTTCCTAATCAGATTTTGTTTCTCTTTTTTCCACGTGATAAAAATTAATGCAATATTGAGAATTCAATATAGTGATTCATTTAAAAATAGGGACTAGCGAAGCGTGCGTTGCCTGCTAGTCTATATATATAAAAGAACACTTCCTGAGTGAGTTAGTGAGTGAGGGGTGATCTATCAACGCCCAGACCAAACCCCTGGACCTAGAAGCATGAAATTTTGTGACAATGTTCTTTCTATGACGTAGGCATCCACTAAGAAGCGATTTTACAAAATTCGCCCCCCAAGGGGGGGAGGGGGGCAAAACGTGATTTCACAAAATCCTTCATATCTCAAACAAAAAAAACAGATATCCGTAAAATTTTTGCTTTAAAATATAGCTAATACAAATCTCAAAAAAACAATTTCTGGAATTTTCAAAATTCGGTCCCCAAGGGGGGCGGGGGGCCAAAACGTGATTTCACATGCGTAAAAACGTGATTTCGCATAATCCTATATATCTCAAACAAAAAAATAGATATGCGTGAAGTTTTTGCTCTAAAATATAGCTGATGCAAATATCTAAAAACCAATTTCTGGAATTTTAGAAATTCAGCCCCCAGGTGGGGCAGCAGGGAGGGGGGAGAGGGGGGGCAAAAAATAAAAAGAGAGTTAGATCGTTCAAAATTGGTATATAGAGGTTTTCGATACCTACAAATCGATTTCGGATATGACGTAGGCATCCACTAAGAAGCGATTTTACAAAATTCGCCCCCCAAGGGGGGGGGGGGGGCAAAACGGGATTTCACAAAATCCTTCATATCTCAAACAAAAAAACAGATATCCGTAAAATTTTTGCTTTAAAATATAGCTAATACAAATGTCAAAAAATCAATTTCTGGAATTTTCAAAATTCGGTCCCCAAGGGGGGCGGGGGGGGCAAAACGTGATTTCGCATAATCCTATATATCTCAAACAAAAAAATAGATATGCGTGAAGTTTTTGCTCTAAAATATAGCTGATGCAAATATCTAAAAACCAATTTCTGGAATTTTAGGAGCAGGGGGGGGGAGAGGGGGGGCAAAAAATAAAAAGAGAGTTAGATCGTTCAAAATTGGTATATAGAGGTTTTCGATACCTACAAATCGATTTCGGATACTTTCGAATTTGTAAAATTATTAGGAGGGGCGGGAAGGGGGGCGGCAAGGGGGGGGGCTATGGGGCAAAAACAAATAGAAATACAGTTAGGCCGTTCAAAATTGGTACAGTTAGGTTTTAGATGCCTGCAAGTCGAATGGGAATATTTTCGAAAGTGTAAAGTTATTAGGAGGGCCGGGAAAGGGGGAGGGGAGAGGGAGGGCAAAAAAATAAAAATAGAGTTAGATCGTTCAAAATTGGTATATAGATGTTTTCGATACTTACAAATCGATCGCAGATACTTTCGAATTTTTTAAATTATTAGGTGGGGCGGGAAGGGGGGGCTATGGTCAAAAACAAATAGAAATACAGTTAGGCCGTTTAAAATCGGTACAGATAGATTTTAGAGGCCTGCAAGTCGGGGGATTTTTTCGAAGGTGTAAAGTTATTAGGAGGGCCGGGAAGGGGGGGCAGAGGGATAAAAAAAAAGAAAATAGAGTTAGATCATTCAAAATTGGTACATAGAGGTTTCCCATACCTACAAATCGATTGCGGATATTTTCGAATTTTTAAAATTATTGGGAGGGGGGGGAGTAGAGCGGTAAAAAAATAAAAATAGAGATATATCGTTCAAAACTGGTGCATAGAGGTTTGATACTTACAAATCGATTGCGGATATTTTCAAATTTGTAAAATTATTAGGATAGACAGGAGGGGGGGGGGGCGAAGTGGGAAAATAATAGAAAGAGTTAGAGCATTTTGGGAATTTTTTCCGAAGGCAGTGAGAACCCGGTGCGACATTTTTCCTACTCAGATTTTGTTTCTCTTTTTTTTCATGTGATAAAAATTAATGCAATTTTGAGAATTCATTATAGTGATTCATTTAAAAATAGGGACCAGCGAAGCGGGCGTTGCCTGCTAGTTATTTATAAATGCAATTTGAATTAAGCTATTCTTTCAAATTAAATTACTCAAATGAAAGTTTTTCTCATATTTAAAAAAATAAATATTAATATAAGATATAATTAATATTTTATCTCGAAATTTATATAATGTTATAATGAAAATTTTCTGCAGTTTGATTATAATGAACAATTTAAGTTAAGTTTTTTTTTTTTTTTTTCTTTTCCAATTTTGAAGAACATAGATCCATACATTAAATATAAGCAACTATTTCTTGTAAATTAACTAACTAAAAAAAGAAAATGTAGATACAATAATTCATTTATGATATCTGCATAGTATACTGCACGGTAAACAACCTTCCCTCCTTTCCCCTAGCGGTGAAAATGCTGTCTAGGCCTCTTAAATATCTAGAAGGCCTTGTACGAGGCCACTTCTTTCTCTCCCCCCCCCATACCCTACTGACAAAGATACTGTTCTATATTTATTTTATTTTATTTATTTTTATGTTACATTATTAAAGATTAAAAATATTTTAAACTAATTCCTAAATTTTAAAATTTATAAGGAAATTAATTATTTTTTGTGTCTTATATGTAACTGTTATTAATGTGTATATAACATAAAAAATTCTGTCGTTAATAAAGCGATAGGTTAAGAAAATTACTTTGTAGTATAGTAGTAAGTGAAAAATTAATTTAATTTGCTATTGCCATTTGAAATGAATACTTCTCTTTTAATTGCTGATACACATCTTAATAAAACATATTTTTCTTTTAAGAAACTATATATCGAAACTTTCTCTCAGACATTAAGTGAAAATACATTAAGTGGCATTAACTGAAATAAAATCGTTATAATAAATGTAACTATTAAAATGATTTTATATTCTAATAATTATTTTTATATATAATGCTACAGGAAAAATTACATTTTAATGACATCTATATATTTTCCTATTTTTCTTTCTTTGCAAATTTAGAAAAGCAAAATATTTAAATTAAAAATAACTATAGTTGTCAATATGTGAAAATCTGAAATAATACATGCTTCAAAAAATTTATTTTTCATTAGCAAGATGTATCATTTAATAGTCGTTTTTCTTGTTTGTAAAACTTTGTGATAAATCTAAAAAAAGTAAAAAAAAAAAAAAAAAAAAAAATGTTTATTTTTAGCTTGAAATAACTAAAAATATAAATATTCAAATATAAACATTTTGTTTACATACATGCATATGTATAATGTAAATCAGAATATTATATTGGGGAAAGAAAATAAATTTTTTTTATCACATCAATTAAAAATAAATAAATAATTCTTTGCCGTATTTTTTTTTTTTTTTTTTTTTTTTTTAGGTGTGTATGAGAATTTAATTAAAAAGTACAGATTTTTTTTTTATGTATGCAAGAATTCTTAAGTACAAATTGCAGATATTCTTTTGGAACATGCGCAGTAAATATATATATCTATATATATAAAAGAGCAGAGTCTGTGTGTGTGTGTGTGTGTCTGTCCGCTATAGAATCCTAGGCCGTTTCACCGAGCGGGACCAAATTTGACACGGTTAATGTTTACGACCCCAGAAAGACAACGCCGCAAGCGATTTTACAAAATTCGCCCCCCAAGGGGGGGAGGGGGGGCAAAACGTAATTTCACAAAATCCTTCATATCTCAAACAAAAAACAGATATTCGTAAAATTTTTGCTTTAAAATATAGCTAATATAAATGTCTAAAAATCGGTTTCTGGAATTTTTGAAATTCGGTCCCCAAGGGGGGCGGGGGGGCAAAACATGATTTCACATGCGTAAAACGTGATTTCGCATAATCCTATATATCTCAAACAAAAAAAAAAATAGATATACGTGAAATTTTTGCTCTCAAATATAGCTAATGCAGCTATCTAAAAACCAATTTCTGGAATTTTAGAAATTCAGCCCCCAGGTGGGGCAGCAAGGGGGGGGCTATGGAGCAAAAACAAATAGAAATACAGTTAGGCCGTTCAAAATTGGTACAGATAGGTTTTAAAGGCCTGCAAGTCGAATGGAGATATTTTCGATTGTGTAAAGTTATTAGGAGTGCCAAGAAAGGGGGGAGGGGAGGGGGGGCAAAAAAATAAAAATAGTGTCAGATCGTTTAAAATTGGTACATAGAGGATTTCGATACTAACACATCGATTGCGGATATTTTTGAATTTGTAAAATTAT